>CM070095.1:145000-345000 GCA_036178185.1 Liparis tanakae | reverse complement strand
GGATCACGGAAAGGTCATGACCTTTGCCAGCTGCAGGGGAGTGATGCACATGCAACATCTCCTGGGCGTGTGTCGGAGGAGGAAGAGCTTTGTCTGAGGAGTCTGGCTTTGAACTGGCCGACGTGTCCAGCTCCACGCCTCCTCTTCTCTCCTCAAGCTGGAGGAGAGATTCACTTTCCAGCAGCTCTGTTCTCTCCTGTGATTGGTTCAGAGAGCTGGCGGCCGTCTGTAGTTCAGCCTCAGCTTTTTGTAGTTTCTGGCTCAGACGCTCGACTTCAGTGGACAGTTTGTGGGAACGCTCCTGCTCATCGCATCGGTCCTGATGAGAGAGAAGAGGCAGCGCTCAGAGATTACAATCTGAGGAACATCAAGGGATCTTTATGAGACTAAAATACAAATCTAAAATCAAGTTTCTACATGATTAAGTTTGTGAGTCGATACATTCCTAATAGAACGACTCTTTTTATGATCACTTTAATACTATGGTTGTTGCTTCATTACATACTGCATCCTAGTGTTATACAGTATAAACTATTTTTACATTTTATTACATTACATCACATGTCATTTAGCAGACGCTTTTATCCAAAGCGACTTACAATAAGTGCATTTCCTACCACACAGACTCATCTAGCACATTTGGTGTGAGAATACTGACTTTAGTCTCTTTTCCAATATGAACACATTGCATTATGATGCAGGACAAACATATACACATTATGGGATGGACTACGACTATACCTGTACATTAATAACAGTTTATTCAATTAATTTCTGCTGTCTAGATAAAGTGAGAAGGCGTAGTTGAGCTCATCCTCAGCTACACCTCCACAGTCAGTGACTAAATGACCACGTCACAGCCTCCACACACACACACACACACACACACACACCTGAGCCAGTGAGTGCATGGTGGCCTGAGCGTCTGCACGCTGCTCCTGCAGCCGCTGCTCAGCCTCCTCCACGCCGCGCAGCCGAGAGACCAGCTCCTCCTCAAGCTCCTGCAGCCGAGTGCAGAGCTCCTTGGATTCAGACAGCTGCTGACACACACGTCTGGGCGAGCACACACACACACACACACACACACACACGTGTCAGACACAGGTTGAATGAAGATAAAGTCGACATTAAGGATAAATGTGTGGTGCAGCCAAGTAGCTCCCTCTGATGCCTTGTAAAGTTAATTGCGTACCTCAGCTTGTGATTGGGGTTAAGTGTGGAAACAGGAGCGTGTGTGTGTGTGTGTGTGTGTGTGTGTGTGTGTGTGTGTGTGTGTGTACCTGTGTTCAGCCTCCAGGGCCCAGGCTCTCTGGTTGCTGTGCTCCAGGGCCAGGGCGGTGCTCTCCAGCTGCTGCCTCAGCCTCGCTGCCTCTCTCTCTCTCTGCCTGCCCTCCTTCCTCTGGCCCTCCAGCTCCGCCCGACAGCGCTCCGTCTCCTGCTGCAGCCTGGAGGCCTCCAGCTCCGCCCGACAGCGCTCCGTCTCCTGCTGCAGCCTGGAGGCCTCCAGCTCCGCCCGACAGCGCTCCGTCTCCTGCTGCAGCCTGGAGGCCTCCAGCTCCGCCTGCTCTCGCCCCCGGGCTGCACACTCGGCCTCTGCAGTGGCCTCTCGGAGCTCCGCCTCCAGCTCCTCTTGCCGCCGCCGAGCCGTCTCCAGACTCCGGCCGCGTCGCTCCAGCTCGGCCCTGAGGCCCTGAGAGGAGCGCTCCAGCTGGTCACTCTGCAAAAGACAAAAGACCATAGTTTCTATTTGATTCTTACTGCCCACTTCACAGTAGAGACGTTTGATAACGCCCTCAAGTGAAACGAGTTTTGTCCGACATGCACAGGGTCAATAAAACACAACAGACTTACGACAGATATAATAACAATAGCACTAACACTCACACTAACACAGCTCCAGGAGGACTGGAGTGCAGCTCAGGACACTTCTCAGACACACAATTTAAAAACTGTCATTTATAAATAAGACAAAATATGCACCAAAAGCAGGACGAATTGACCAGCTAACGATTAAAAAACAAAACCCTCACAATCATGTTAAAAAAAGATTCTCAAAAAAATGTCATAAGTTTTACAGCTCGCAAAATCTCTTGACGTCAGAAACCAATCAATAAAAAACCTTTTAGACTTCAAACTGAAGAAGGCCTGAGAGTCTCGTCGTGCCTTCTTTCTGATGTAACTTGTGGAAACGCTTTGTTGGACTGATTGAAAGTCACCGTGGAGCTTCTCTTCATGTTTTGTTTTGTCCGTCGAGCTCCAGGGAGACGACTCCCTTCTGTGTATCACGCTCAGCGGAGGAGGACGTATCCACAGCATTCACTCAGGTAAAGTTTAATGTTGCAGTCCAAAAAAAAATACTCCATTAATATTAACAGTCCTGCATTAAAAATAGAACTTTTGAAACATTTGACACATATTAAGTACCTCACAATTACGCAGAGGAAAGGTGCATGTTCCTTTCAATAGATGGATATTATTCCACTGATCAATGAAGTGATAATTGTTGTTTAGGAATGTAATGAATACTGGGATCCTATATGTGGATGACGTCATGGCAGAACACATTTGTAAGGGTCTGTGTGTTCTCTGTTTACTGTGTCTTCTCTGTCTCTCCTGTCTCCTTGATTGTTTCATTCCCTTCACCTGCCCTCAGCCACTCTTGTCTCGTTGCTGTCTGTCGTACACCTGTTCCCCCCCTATATATTGAGTCAGTCTGTCCCTTGTCTCCTGTCGGCGTGTTGTCTGTGGTCGTGTCTCTTCCCCCGTCGTCCTGTTTCCCTGATCCTGCCTGCTCTGAACCGAGTTCCTGCTGCCCCTTTTTTGGCCCCTTTTTTGGACTTTGTTGTTTTAACCCGTTTTTTGCCTCAATAAAAAGCACCTTTTGTTATTTAAGTTTCTATTCTTCTGCACGTGAGCTTCTTCACCTTGCTACTCGTGGCGTAGCCGTGACAACATTAACAGGACTGTTGAGGTTCATTGATATCCAAACACAACTTCTTCAATATAGAGTAGATATTTTCTTTAGTAAAAAAAGGAATGCAGTTGCATATTTCAACATCAGAAGGAGGATTAAGTACAACTCTCTCTGAATGGGAGGGATCCACAAATCCTGTCCATGCTATTTATTTAGCGCTAGCTTAGCATTGCTCTTCGTTGGAGGTAGCTTCTCTATAGTCTTTTTCTGTTACTGCAAATAGCACACATGACGTCTATTGTTCTGTCCACCTGAGAGGATCCTCCTCTGTTCTCTCCTCAAGGGTTCTTCACTTTCTCCCCCCTGAAGGTTATTTGGGAGTTGTTCCTGGTCCGATGTGAGGTCAGAGGTCAAAGGTCAGGATGTCTATGTGTACAGACTGTAAAGCACTCCGAGACACATTTGTAATTTGTGAAACTGGGCTCTACAAATAAACTGAACTGAATTGAATTGAAAAGATCTCAAAGACGTCTACATTCAGAGTTTGCTTGCTCTCGTGATACTGGTGTATAAAAACATGATTTCATTCTCAGCTTGAATCATCAGTTTCACTTCATGCTGGCAAATCCAACTCCTATTTATATCTACATATATATATATATATAATATGTATATATATATATATATATATATATATATATATATATATATATATATATATATGCAATACATAAATGAAAGACAAAACACAAGAACTCGGCCTCTTTCTAAAGTGATGTAATTAATATAAGTATCTAAAGAGCAACAAGAGCAGCTAAACTAAATGATATATATGTTTTGTTACATAGAAACAACTCTGCTCCTTTTAATCCATCCAGCTCCTCGGAAGTGAAATGACATCAAACATGAGAGTGTTTAGTGTCACAGCTGCATCGTGTGTGTGTGTGTGTGTTTGTGTGTATGTGTATGTGTGTGTGTGCGCCCTCTCTGACCTTGCGCTGGGCGCTGTGCAGGGCGTCCCTGTCTCTCTCCAGCGCGTCGCGCTCACCCTCCAGGCGGCGGCCCGCCGCCTGCTCAGCCGCCGCCTGCGTCCAGCGCCCCGGCCTGCGTCCCGACGCCGCCGGCCTGCGTCCCGACGCCGCCGGCCTGCGTCCCGACGCCGCCGGCCTGCGTCCCGTGGAGCGCGGCTTGTCTCAGCTCCTCCTGCAGCATCAGAGCCTCGGCCTGAAGGAGCTGGGAACACGGCGGGGGATAAAGAGCCGGGCGACTCTGTTAATACAGACGCCCGTCCACCTGTCCATCCCTCTGAGGCCTCACTGTATGGTCCTCTTTAACCACCAACTCTATCAAAGATCAAATGAATCCCTGGAGTCTCTTGAATTAGTGTTGGACATTATACCTAAATACATATCCTCAATATCAACCCTGGCCTCAACGTTATAACCACAATATATCTTTAATCCATCCGTCAAACCAAATAGCCATGATCTTATTGATTAGCACATCTTCTACCCCCATACAACGACACACAACCCCCCCCCCCGTACCTGGACCTGCCGGTGGGCGTCCCCCAGACCCTCTGCAGCCTCCTTCAGGCGCTGCCTCTCGGCCTCCAGCTCGGAGCGCAGGTCCTGGGCCTCGGCCGCCCGCCTGTCAGCCTCCTCCTGCGCCTCCTGCAGCCGGCGGGTCAGAAGCTCCACGCCAGGACCAGACGGGGGACACACAGCCTCCTCCTGCGCCTCCTGCAGCCGGCGGGTCAGAAGCTCCACGCCAGGACCAGACGGGGGACACACAGCCTCCTCCTGCGCCTCCTGCAGCCGGCGGGTCAGAAGCTCCACGCCAGGACCAGACGGGGGACACACAGCCTGCTCTGCAGCGGGGGGGTCTGAGTCGTGATGTTGGATCTCTGAGCTTCTCCCTATAGCAGTCGGTTCCTTCTTCATTTGCATTTCTTCCTCCTTCTCTTTGTGTCCTCCCTCTGCTTCTCCTCTCCTTTTGGACTCGACCTCCTCATCGCTTAGTTCTTCTTCTTCTCCATCCACATGGAGAATCTCTTGCCCAACTCCTGCTTCCCTCTGGGTCACGATGTGTTCTCCTCTTCTCTCTCTCACCCTCATTATCCTCACCCTTCCTTCTCCCTCTCCTCTGCAGGATTCAGAGCCCTGGACTCCTCTCTCCACCTCCTCCTCCTCCTCCTCCTCTTCCTCCTTTCTCTCGTCTTCTATTTGTTGGAGTTTGGTCCCCAGCTGCTCGAGGCGCTGCATCAAAGTGGCATTTTCACTCTTCATGTTTTGAAACTGAAAGTAAATAGAAGTTTATAACGGACGTGAGGTGTGCTGCATTTTTGGTGTGTGTGTGTATGTGTGTGTGTGTGTGTGTGTGTGTACATATACATGTCGGACATGGGAGGTTTCTGTTGAAACCCTCTTGTGTTTCCTTTCATCTCACCTCCCTGAGGGTGCTCTGATGCTCCGTCTCCATGCCAACCAGCTCGTCTTTGGCATCAGGAGAATCCGCCTAAAGCAAAAGGAGTTGCTGGTTCAACTCCACGTGTCGCTTCCTGCTTTCCTGGCTTCATTTACTCAGATAGAGCATCATGTCTGACTGCTGAGGCCTGGAGACTTGACAGGTGGGTCTACAGCTATTTCAGATAAGATTCCTGCCTCAAATGGTTTGTTCTTCAAATGATGAAGCACATCAGACGTGTTAAAGCTCTATTATTCACTCCACACGGAGCCCCAGTCAACCCGTACCCTTTCTGCCAGTGGTTACCCTCTAGCCCTGACCCCTGACCCCTGACCCCTGACCTCTGACCTCTTGCTGGGCCTGCAGCTCCTGCAGGCGCCTCCTCAGCGCGGCGTTCTCCTGCTCCGCGCCCAGCAGCATCAGCCTCGACGCCTCGCCCACCTCCACACTCAGCGGCGTCGGGTCTGAGGAGGAAGAAATGAAGAGTAAGACAGGAGAAGGAGGGCGAGAAGAGGGCGAGGAGAAGAAACAACAAGTGGAGGAAAAGAGAAAAAAGAGAAACGGATACATGAAGAGATTCCCTCGTTATTGTTGATTGATAACCTGTGGGCCAGTAGTACTCAACCTGTCCTCTCATCAGTTCATTCAAATGTCTTACATGACAAGGAGCAGAGGAGCAGCAGCGCTCACCAATCAGGGCCCTCAGCTCCTCGTCAGAG
Source organism: Liparis tanakae (assembly GCA_036178185.1). Taxonomy (NCBI): domain Eukaryota; kingdom Metazoa; phylum Chordata; class Actinopteri; order Perciformes; family Liparidae; genus Liparis; species Liparis tanakae. Next base: position 338,901 of record CM070095.1, on the reverse strand, counting down.
TCCAGCTCTGATTGGAGGAAACGTCCGAGACGCGGAGCAGGACCGCCGCCACGCCGTAGCTCCGCCTCCAGGCTCATGTTCATCTCCAGCAGCTCGTCCACACGCTGCTTCTCAGTGTCAAGCTCCTACACACACACACACACACACACACACACACACACACACACACACACACACACACACACACACACACACACACACACACTCACACACACACACACACTCACACACACACACACACACACACACACACTCACACACACACACACACTCACACACACACACACACACACACACACACACACACACACACACACACACACACACACACACACACACACACACACACACACACACACACACACACACACTCACACACACACACACACACACACACTCACACACACACACACACTCATCATCTTGAAACGCTCTCCTCTGCCATGTGTACATGTGTAAACACGGATCAATGTTTAAGAAGGAGTGGCATTGCTTCACCCTCTACACGTCTACACAATGCAGGAGGGACGTTTGTATTTGGACACAGACAGAAAACAGACAGAAAACAGACAGAAGACACAGACAGAAGACACAGACAGAAGACAGACAGAAGACAGACAGAAAACACAGACAGAAGACAGACAGAAAACAGACAGAAAACAGACAGAAAACAGACAGAAGACACAGACAGAAGACAGACAGAAGACAGACAGAAGACAGACAGAAGACACAGACAGAAGACAGACAGAAGACAGACAGAAGACAGACAGAAAACACAGACAGAAAACAGACAGAAAACACAGACAGAAGACAGACAGAAAACAGACAGAAGACAGACAGAAAACAGACAGAAGACAGACAGAAAACAGACAGAAAACACAGACAGAAAACAGACAGAAAACACAGACAGAAGACACAGACAGAAAACAGACAGAAAACACAGACAGAAGACAGACAGAAAACAGACAGAAGACACAGACAGAAAACACAGACAGACAGACAGAAGACAGACAGAAGACAGACAGAAAACAGAAGACAGACAGAAGACAGACAGACAGAAGACAGACAGAAGACAGACAGAAGACAGACAGAAGACACAGACAGAAGACAGACAGAAAACAGACAGAAAACAGACAGAAAACAGACAGAAAACAGACAGAAGACAGACAGAAGACAGACAGAAGACAGACAGAAGACAGACAGAAGACAGACAGAAGACAGACAGAAGACAGACAGAAGACAGACAGAAGACAGACAGAAAACAGACAGAAAACAGACAGAAGACACAGACAGAAGACAGACAGAAAACAGACAGAAAACAGACAGAAGACAGACAGAAAACAGACAGAAGACACAGACAGAAGACAAACAGAAGACAGACAGAAAACAGACAGAAAACACAGACAGAAAACAGACAGAAGACACAGACAGAAAACACAGACAGAAGACAGACAGAAGACAGACAGAAAACAGAAGACAGACAGAAGACAGACAGACAGAAGACAGACAGAAGACACAGACAGAAAACACAGACAGAAGACAGACAGAAGACAGACAGAAAACAGAAGACAGACAGAAGACAGACAGACAGAAGACAGACAGAAGACAGACAGAAAACACAGACAGAAAACAGAGAGAAAACACAGACAGAAAACACAGACAGAAAACAGACAGAAAACAGACAGAAAACAGACAGAAGACAGACAGAAGACACAGACAGAAGACAGACAGAAGACAGACAGAAGACAGACAGAAAACACAGACAGAAAACAGACAGAAAACACAGACAGAAGACAGACAGAAGACAGACAGAAGACAGACAGAAAACAGACAGAAAACACAGACAGAAAACGCAGACAGAAAACAGACAGAAAACACAGACAGAAGACACAGACAGAAAACAGACAGAACACAGACAGAACACAGACAGAAGACAGACAGAAAACAGACAGAAGACAGACAGAAAACAGACAGAAAACAGACAGAAAACAGACAGAAGACAGACAGAAAACAGACAGAAGACAGACAGAAAACAGACAGAAGACACAGACAGAAGACACAGACAGAATACAGACAGAAGACAGACAGAAAACAGACAGAAGACAGACAGAAAACACAGACAGAAAACACAGACAGAAAACACAGACAGAAGACAGACAGAAAACAGACAGAAACCAGAAGACAGACAGAAGACAGACAGACAGAAGACAGACAGAAGACAGACAGAAGACAGACAGAAGACAGACAGAAGACAGACAGAAAACACAGACAGAAAACACAGACAGAAGACACAGACAGAAAACACAGACAGAAAACAGACAGAAAACAGACAGAAGACAGACAGAAGACAGACAGAAGACAGACAGAAGACAGACAGAAGACAGACAGAAGACCCTGAGTCCTCACCTCCTCCAGGCCGGCGGCCGTGTGGCGCAGCAGCAGGTTCTCCCTCTCCAGCTCCCTGGTGGAGGAGCAGCGTTCTCCTGCGTCGGCCAGCTGCTCCTCCAGGAGAACGTTGGTCTCCTGCAGCTCTGCACACAGCTGCTGCTGCTCCTGGGGGGGGGCATGAGACTGAAGGTCATGATGAAGGACATACAGCGAGGTGGTCATGTCAGTCGGGCCTCAGACAGGTAGACATGCAGAACATCGCTGAGAGGAGGCTGTGTGTCTGTGCTGCTGCCGCCCTCAGAGATCAGCTCTGATCCTCATGTTGCCTTTTTCATTTCAATTCAGTTCATTTTGTATAGTCCATTATCATAAATTAAAAATGTGCATCAGAGGGGTTTATAATCTGTACTCAGAGACATCCCTGACCCAGGACCTCAGGACCAGGGACAACTAACACAAAATAGAAAAGACCTTCACAGCGAAAAGGTGAGAACCCTTGAGGAGAGACAGAGGAGGAGGATCCTCTCCAGGTGGACAGAACAATAGATGTCATGTGACCAGATGAACAATAGATGTGACCAGGTGAACAATAGAAGTCATGTGACCAGATGAACAATAGATGTCATGTGACCAGATGAACAATAGATGTGACCAGGTGAACAATAGAAGTCATGTGACCAGATCAACAATAGATGTCATGTGACCAGATGAACAATAGAAGTCATGTGACCAGATGAACAATAGATGTCATGTGACCAGATGAACAATAGATGTGACCAGGTGAACAATAGAAGTCATGTGACCAGATGAACAATAGATGTCATGTGACCAGATGAACAATAGATGTCATGTGACCAGATGAACAATAGATGTCATGTGACCAGATGAACAATAGATGTGACCAGGTGAACAATAGAAGTCATGTGACCAGATCAACAATAGATGTCATGTGACCAGATGAACAATAGAAGTCATGTGACCAGATGAACAATAGATGTCATGTGACCAGATGAACAATAGATGTGACCAGGTGAACAATAGAAGTCATGTGACCAGATCAACAATAGATGTCATGTGACCAGATGAACAATAGATGTCATGTGACCAGATGAACAATAGATGTCATGTGACCAGATGAACAATAGATGGCATGTGACCAGATGAACAATAGATGTCATGTGACCAGATGAACAATAGATGGCATGTGACCAGATCAACAATAGATGTCATGTGACCAGATGAACAATAGATGTCATGTGACCAGATGAACAATAGATGTCATGTGACCAGATGAACAATAGATGTCATGTGACCAGATAAACAATAGATGTCATGTGACCAGATGAACAATAGATGTGACCAGGTGAACAATAGAAGTCATGTGACCAGAGGAATCATCACTTTTAGTGGCAGCTGAGGGCAATATGGGTTTTCAACATAATTCCTAGCAGTTATAAAAACCTTTTTTCTCATGAAACATTTCTCCAACAAAGTCAGACTAGAAACAAAGGAACAGATTAAAGATTGTCGTGTTTGGCCAGTTCAAACCTTCACTGAGCCGTTAGAGGAGCACATAGAAGAAGAGAAGAAATATACTTTATTATTATACACCCAGTGAGGATAAGAACCAGACTGTGTTCTTTCCACCTGGTAATGTGTTCAGATGTTAATGCTACAATATAAATGATGGCTGCACTGATGTAAATAAACCCAAGGTGTAATACAAACTAAACTACTGGTGAAGAGTGTGGGCTGGACTGTTCTTTAGAAAGAGAACAGCTCTCGTAAACATCATGAGCTGCACTGGCTAACACCGAGGTCAGAGGTCACCGTGAAACATCTGAGGAACAGAGAAGAGAACGCCTCATCCTACAGCTCATGGGGGCGTTCACACGAGGCAGCATGAGGCAGCATGAGGAGGAGGAGGAGGAGGAGGAGGAGGCAGCATGAGGCAGTATGAGGAGGAGGAGGAGGAGGCAGCATGAGGCAGCATGAGGCAGCATGAGGAGGAGCATGAGGCAGCATGAGGAGGAGGAGGAGGAGGAGGAGGAGGAGGAGGAGGAGGCAGCATGAGGCAGCATGAGGCAGCATGAGGCAGTATGAGGCAGCATGAGGAGGAGGAGGAGGCAGCATGAGGCAGCATGAGGCAGCATGAGGAGGAGGAGGCAGCATGAGGCAGCATGAGGAGGAGGAGGAGGCAGCATGAGGCAGCATGAGGCAGCATGAGGAGGAGCATGAGGCAGCATGAGGAGGAGGAGGAGGCAGCATGAGGCAGCATGGGGCAGCATGAGGCAGTATGAGGCATGAGGAGGAGGAGGAGGAGGAGGAGGAGGAGGAGGCAGCATGAGGCAGCATGAGGCAGCATGAGGCAGTATGAGGCAGCATGAGGAGGAGCATGAGGCAGCATGGCAGCATGGGAGGAGCATGAGGCAGCATGAGGCAGCATGAGGAGGGCAGCATGGAGCAGCATGAGGCAGAGGAGGAGGAGGAGGAGGAGGAGGCAGCATGAGGCAGTATGAGGAGGAGGAGGAGGAGGAGGAGGCAGCATGAGGCAGCATGAGGCAGCATGAGGCAGTATGAGGCAGCATGAGGAGGAGCATGAGGCAGCATGAGGCAGCATGAGGAGGAGCAGGAGGCAGCATGAGGCAGCATGAGGAGGAGCATGAGGCAGCATGAGGAGGAGGAGGAGGAGGAGGAGGAGGCAGCATGAGGCAGCATGAGGCAGCATGAGGAGGAGCAGGAGGCAGCATGAGGCAGGAGGCAGCATGAGGCAGCATGAGGCAGCATGAGGAGGAGCATGAGGCAGCATGAGGCAGCATGAGGAGGAGCATGAGGCAGCATGAGGCAGCAGGAGGAGGAGGAGGAGGCAGCATGAGGCAGTATGAGGAGGAGGAGGAGGAGGAGGCAGCATGAGGCAGCATGAGGCAGCATGAGGAGGAGGAGGAGGAGGAGGAGGCAGCATGAGGCAGCATGAGGAGGAGGCAGCATGAGGCAGCATGAGGCAGCATGAGGAGGAGGAGGCAGCATGAGGCAGCATGAGGCAGCATGAGGAGGAGGAGCAGGAGGCAGCATGAGGCAGCATGAGGAGGGAGGAGAGGAGGAGGAGGCAGCATGGAGGGAGGAGGGAGGGAGCAGAGGCAGGAGGCAGCAGGAGGGAGGAGGAGCATGAGGCAGCATGAGGAAGCATGGGGCAGCATGAGGCAGTATGAGGCAGCATGAGGAGGAGGAGGAGGAGGGAGGCAGCATGAGGCAGCATGAGGCAGCATGAGGCAGTATGAGGCAGCATGAGGAGGAGGAGGAGAGGGGAGGCAGGAGGCAGCATGGGGCATGAGGGAGGAGGAGGAGGAGGGCAGCATGAGGCAGCATGAGGCAGCATGAGGAGGAGGAGGAGGCAGCATGAGGCAGCATGAGGCAGCATGAGGAGGAGCATGAGGAGCATGAGGAGGAGGAGGAGGAGGCAGCATGAGGCAGCATGAGGCAGCATGAGGCAGCATGAGGAGGAGGAGCAGGAGGCAGCATGAGGCAGCATGAGGAGGAGCATGAGGCAGTATGAGGCAGCATGAGGAGGAGGAGGAGGAGGAGGCAGCATGAGGCAGCATGAGAAGGAGGAAGGAGGAGGCAGCATGAGGCAGTATGAGGCAGCATGAGGAGGAGGAGGAGGAGGCAGCATGAGGCAGCATGAGGCAGCATGAGGAGGAGGAGGAGGAGGAGGCAGCATGAGGCAGCATGAGGCAGCATGAGGAGGAGGAGGAGGCAGCATGAGGCAGCATGAGGCAGCATGAGGAGGAGCATGAGGCAGCATGAGGAGGAGGAGGAGGAGGAGGCAGCATGAGGCAGCATGAGGCAGCATGAGGAGGAGCATGAGGCAGCATGAGGAGGAGGAGGAGGAGGAGGAGGCAGCATGAGGCAGCATGAGGCAGCATGAGGAGGAGGAGCAGGAGGCAGCATGAGGCAGCATGAGACAGCATGAGGCAGCATGAGGCAGCATGAGGCAGCATGAGGGAGGAGAGGCAGCATGAGGCAGCATGCAGGAGCAGGAGGAGGAGGCAGCATGAGGAGGAGCATGAGGCAGCATGAGGAGGAGTAGGAGGCAGCATGAGGCAGCATGAGGCAGCATGAGGCAGCATGAGGCAGCATGAGGTGGAGGAGGAGGAGGCAGCATGAGGCAGCATGAGGCAGCATGAGGCGGGATGAGGAGGAGGCAGCATGAGGCAGCATGAGGAGGAGCATGAGGCAGCATGGCATGAGGAGGAGGCAGCATGAGGAGGCAGCATGAGGCAGCATGAGGCAGTATGAGGCAGCATGAGGCAGCATGAGGAGGCAGCATGAGGCAGCATGAGGCAGCATGAGGAGGAGGAGCAGGAGGCAGCATGAGACAGCATGAGGCAGCATGAGGCTGAGGAAGAGGCAGCATGAGGCAGCATGAGGCAGCATGAGGAGGAGCATGAGGCAGCATGAGGAGGAGGAGGAGGCAGCATGAGGCAGGGCAGCATGAGGCAGCATGAGGCAGTATGAGGCAGCATGAGGAGGAGGCAGCATGAGGGATGAGGCAGCATGAGGCAGCATGAGGGCAGCATGAGGAGGAGAGGCAGCATGAGGCAGCATGAGGAGCAGCATGGAGGCAGTATGGGGCAGCATGAGGCTGGAGGAAGAGGCAGCATGAGGGCAGCATGAGGCAGCATGAGGCTGAGGAAGAGGCAGCATGGAGGCAGCATGAAGAGGGGCAGCATGAGGCAGCATGAGGCTGAGGAAGAGGCAGCATGAGGCAGCATGAGGCTAAGGAAGAGGCAGCATGAGGCAGCATGAGGCAGCATGAGGCAGTATGAGGCAGCATGAGGCAGCATGAGGCAGCATGAGGCAGCATGAGGCAGCATGAGGCAGCATGAGGCAGCATGAGGCTGAGGAAGAGGCAGCATGAGGCAGCATGAGGCAGCATGAGGCAGCATGAGGCAGCATGAGGCAGCATGAGGCAGCATGAGGCAGCATGAGGCAGCATGAGGCTGAGGAAGAGGCAGCATGAGGCAGCATGAGGCAGCATGAGGCTGAGGAAGAGGCAGCATGAGGCAGCATGAGGCAGCATGAGGCAGCATGAGGCTGAGGAAGAGGCAGCATGAGGCAGCATGAGGCAGCATGAGGCTGAGGAAGAGGCAGCATGAGGCAGCATGAGGCTGAGGAAGAGGCAGCATGAGGCAGCATGAGGCTGAGGAAGAGGCAGCATGAGGCAGCATGAGGCAGCATGAGGCTGAGGAGGTGCTTTACAAGGGCACGAGCACCTTTACCTCACATTAGTTATACTGCCTCAGATAAATCTCATTTGGGTGTAAAAGCTCCGATAACTGAAGACGCACTCCTGCTCTTCGTCAGGCTGTAAATCCTGATGACATCACAACATCATCTCATCTCTGGCGTTGAGCTGCAGAATGGTTCATATTCCTGCTTGATTGAACAGCTCATGACGTGAGGTGGAGTACATGAAGTGGTGCTTCTTTAAAGAAGAGGTGCTTACTCAGAGGGAGAAGGTGTCTTCTTTAGGTGACCTCACTGGTGACCTTCACATGAGGTTGTTGCTCCGTGACAAGTGTGTGTGAGTTTATGTGTAGATGTGTAGTGTGACTGTGACTGTGTTTTATTTAGTTCTGTGTGGGAGATTCAGACGTAACTTACTGCCGAAGCTATTTAAATGTATTACATTGTGTAAATGTAGTGAGCTGTGTGTGTGAGTGTGTGTGTGTGTGTACCTTCAGCTGAGTGTGTGTGTGTGTGTGTGTGTGTGTGTGTGTGTGTGTGTGTGTGTGTGTGTGTGTGTACCTTCAGCTGAGTGCGTGTGCGCTCCAGGCTGCTCAGTCTGGTTCTGCAGCTCTGCAGCTCGGCCTGCAGCTTCTCGCTCCGTGCGGCTCGCTCTCGGGTGCAGTCCAGCTCGTCCTGTAGCGCGCGCATGCCCCTCAGCTCAGCCTGCAGAGACCGGTTCTACACACACACACACACACGCACACACACACACACACACACACACACACGCATGCACACACACACGCACGCACACACACACACACACGCACACACACACACGCATGCACACACACACATGCACACACACACGCATGCACACACACACACACACATGCACACACACACACACATGCACACACACACACATGCACACACACACACACATGCACACACACACACACATGCACACACACACATACATGCACACACACACACATGCACACACACACACACCACAGGGGATGCGGTTGAAGGAGCTTGTAAACAGATGTGCAGTTAACAACCGTTGCCAACGTCTAGTTCAGGAAGAAGGAAAGGTGCTCAGTACTCGTGGGTATGCGAGGTCCAGTTTAAGGTAATATTAGGGTTAGATGATGTAAGAGATATGCAGTATTGGACAAGATTTTTAAGTAATTTCAAAAAAGATATGCTCATTATTTTTTGGGAGTGTTTACAAATCTTAAACTAATGGTGTGATTTGAGACCCTTGTTTGAAGGTATTGTAAATCAATTTAGCACAACTACAATTGACAGAAATACAAGGAAGTGATTGGTCGAAGGTCTCATGTGATCCAGTATGGTTCATGTTGTTGTTTTGTTTAAACTGTCAAGTTTAGCAGGGAAAGAAGTTTAACAACAATGTTTTCCTAAACAAAGTGTAGATAACTGCAGTTTGTGTCTCATGGCTGAACACTTATTGACGAATAAAGCCGCCTGTGTGTTGAGCTGCTGTCGGTGCCGTATGGTTTTATATCACGGCCAAACCTTGACCCTCTACGTGGATGAAGTCTCTCCGTTACCAGAGCAGCGTCTCTCTCTCTGAGGGGAGAATAACCACCAGAGCTCCGGGTCAGGCTGTACCTCTTTCTGGAGCTTCTTCAGCTGCTCTTCCGTGGTTTGGATCTCCAGGTTGTAATCAAGTATCTGATCACCTTTATCTTCCCTACAACATTTAAAGAGTCAAACAATGTTATTACAATGCTATTACGCTATATTTTTAAAAACAGTATTTTGTGGATGTTTTTCTGTTATACATTGGCTTACAAATATATTAGATGAGAGAACATTATGTCCCAAGGTTTATGTCGTTATGTCCCAAGGTTTGTAAAAAAAAATGCAGAAATGATAACTGACCAATAGTGACCTTTGTGATATATTCAAAGCAGCAAGAGCCTCATTTGTGTCCAACTCGTTGCTAAGTAACAACTCACAGTGTTGGGTGACTAAATCATTTATACATTTTTCAAGTTGACCTTAATCACAATTGTTTTAAAGATTCTCACGCACATGCACACACACACACACACACACACACAGGCACACACACACAGGCACACACACAGGCACACGCACACTCACAGTTGTTGTTTAAGGCGGCGGAGTTTGGCCCTGCTGTCTGCCAGCTGGAGGGCCAGACCGCGGGGCGGCTCCCTGCTGTGAGCACCCAGGGGCGACGAGGGCGAGTCCGCCCGGGCCTCCTGCTCACGACTCAGCTCCGCTAGCCTCTGGGAGAGAGAGAGAGAGAGAGAGGAGCAGAAAGAAAAGAGGTTTAGAGAGGGAAAGAGAGAGGGAGACAATATGGGAGAATTACATCAACTACAAATTACATTTAAAAATACAAAATTAACTATTTTTTAATGCTAAAAATGTGTTTAGTGAAGTGAGTAATAATGTCAATGTTAATGTTGAACTGACAATGTCATTACAGTACCTTCTAAAAAAAGAATGTAATATGTTTGTATATTTTGATTTGATCAAAGCTGAATAGCTTATGTTGTTCGGATCTCATATCAAGGTTGTAGTTCAAGATTTAGAATAGAATTCATTCTTGAAAACAGAGATAATCTCTTTAATAATTACTTTTAATTGCACAAAAGCTTGTAAAAGTTCACAGTGGAATGTCTGTGGATTTGAGAGATTACGGAGTCAAATTAATAAAACAACGAGTCCAGGTCTTCCTCGCTGTATATCTTAATATACTATGTGTACTGACGGTATTATTATATATATATATTTTGCATTATTTACAAAGCTGATCATGTCAGCCTATAATTCCACAGTATACTCTTTTATACTAATCTATCCTGCAGCCAATGAGATAGCTCACATAATTCTAACATCAGATAGTTATTTTATAGAGTGTGTGTGTGTGTATGCGTGTGTGTGTCTGTGTCTGTGTCTGTGTGTGTGTGTGTGTGTGTTTGTGTGTGTGTGTGTCTGTGTGTGTGTGTGCCTGTGTGTGTACCTCCAAGTGTGTGTCTCTCTGTGCCAGCAGGTGTTGGATCTGTTGGGCCATGGAGGTGAACACCAGCTGAAGCTCCGCCCCTTCAGCCTCCACCAGCTCCTCCCACCTCAGCGGCAGCACCACCTGAGGATCCTGAGTCACCTGCAGCAGGTACAGGTCATCAGGTCACATGATCAGGTCAGTGTGCGTCTGGGTCTCCAGACACACACAGGGCAGATCTGAAGGCTGTGAAAACCCAGCAGAGATGCATCTGTTCATAAAAAGGGTAAACTAATATATTTATCACATTTATTTGGAAATGTAACTGTGAGAGAAGAGTTTCCATGAATGCTCGGCTAACACACCCACAACTAATGATGACGTCGACAGCTTTGAAATGTCCTCGGGTGGAAGGCCTACGAGCAGCAAGCCAGCAGAATAACAAGCAACTCATTCTCACAGCCACTTGAGCGCCAAGCAGAAGGTTTTAGTTTTAGTTTCTCTCTCGCAGCCGACAGCCAGACTCAACTCTTTGCAACATTTTATTTGGGGACAAACATCCTCATCGAGGTCCTCTGGATGATATCTCCTCATGATAATCGTTTGCTGCTGAATGCCTTATATATTTGGTGTGGGGGGGGGGGAGTAACTTATTTGATGAATGTGCCCTTGAACCAACCTGCTGTATCGAGCTGGCGATGGCTGCCTGAGTCTCAATGTCCAGAGACTGGATCTGCTGAATGAAGGCATCCTTCTCCTCACACTGCAGACAGAGGGAAGACATGGGTCAGAGGTGTGTGCGTGTGTGTACATGTGTTATTTGTGCGTATGTGTGTGTGTGTGTGTGTGTGTGTGTGTGTGTGTGTGTGTCTGCAGCAAATTAAATGAGAATAAAATCGTTATAAAAAGTATCCTGTCTTGAACTAATTTAAAAACGTGGGATCACCGTAGTTACCCGGATGTACTTTTTGGAGACATAGGATAATCCAGACAATAATAATTGTACTTCTGCATCAAAGCTGCTGAAACAATGAGACTAGAACAGGTGCGTCCAGGTGCTCAATACGGTGTCACGTGATCACCTGCACAGCACATCCCAGAAGGAGCAGAATCAGTCGCCTGAGCTCTTCCACAGCCGCCTCTGAAGACACAGACAGAGCTGTCATCATCATCATCATCATCATCATCATCATCATCACCATCATCATCACCATCATCATCACCATCATCACCATCATCATCACCATCATCATCATCATCATCATCATCACCATCATCATCATCATCATCATCATCACCATCATCATCATCACCATCATCACCATCATCATCACCATCATCATCACCATCATCATCATCATCATCATCACCATCATCATCACCATCATCATCACCATCACCATCATCATCATCATCATCACCATCATCATCATCACCATCATCATCACCATCATCACCATCATCATCACCATCATCACCATCATCATCACCATCATCATCACCATCATCATCATCATCAGCATCATCACCATCATCATCACCATCATCATCACCATCACCATCATCATCATCACCGTCATCATCATCATCATCATCATCATCCCCATCATCATCATCATCCCCATCATCATCATCATCACCATCATCATCATCATCATCATCATCATCATCATCATGGGGGGTTTCTGGTGGACGGGTGGTTTTCTGTACCTGTGATGGGGTCCTGCCCCAGAACGGCAACGTTAGGGAGAGGCATCAAAATCAACTGCTGCAGGTCCTCCTGGTGAGCAGAGTGAGTATGAAGAGTTTAACAGGAGGGAAAGGCCCTGTCCGTCAGTCCATCTGCCCACAGGGAGCCAGGATCAACAACAACAACAACAAGGCTTTCCACCAGACTCCTTTAGTTCGTGGTGTAAACAAAGACATGAAATTTGATAAGAAGGACTTGTTCTTCGTCAGAACTTATTCTCAGTATTTTCTCGATGTAAGATATATAATGATTAATAAACACTGTTGTGGTTAAAGGATACACATATTATGGAGCAATGTGACAGCAATGCCGACGCGGCACATTAACAACGTACAGAGCACAACCAGAACCCATTACCAGCTACCAACCAACGATTACTACAACCAGCACATGATTCACCAGAGCCTGGTTCATTAGGACTTTTATGAATGGATAAACTGCTTTATTGGAGCATTCCCTCTTCTGTGGACCTGCAGTGCCACACAACGCAGTTTTATAACTCAACATCAGAAGTTTGACTTAATCACAGCACAGGCAATTTGTTATATATATATATATATATATATATATATATATATATATACATTGACAGTATTTCAAGATTAATATGATTACATTAATATGTATATATATTAATTAATTGTAACATTCATTTATTCAACTTAATATATATATATATATATATATATATATATATATTCATTTTAAGATAAATTTGCATAAGTTAATATATATATATTAACTTAAGCAAATTAATCCTAAAATAGTGTCAAGGTAAGTATAGATAAGTTCTTGAATGTGGATGTTTCCATCAGACTGGTAGAGTGAACGTGGCGATCAGGACGCACAGACGGGACACGGTGGTCCGCTTGTTTTAACGACTTGTCTTTCCTGCCTCAATATCTTGGACGAACGTCCCGACAGATTCTAAATGAGGTTTAATCAAACCGGATGGCAGACGCCACTAACGCTCGGTTCCAGAAACCTGTCTTTTCTGGCAGCAGATCCACGCATGTGTGATGTGGATCTGCTTAGCTCCTCCTCCTCCTCCTCCTCCTCCTCCTCCTCCTCCTGCCATCTAGTGCAATCAGACTGAAGACTTTCTTAAAGAAGCAAAGTCATCAGGCTGAAACTTTATTACTTTACTCCTAGATCCTCGGACAGTTTCTCTGTTAATTAACACGGTTTCTGTCCAGGAGCCACAGTCTCAGGTTGGCTCGCTCCTCGTCCGGCTGCTCCGACCGCCTGTTGACGTCCTCCTGCCGTCCAGAGAAACCTCCAGAAGAAACGTCTCCATGGTTACAGCTCTCTCTAATGGTCATGCAGGATCTCTATACAGTGAGAAGGTCAATGCAGCAACAGGCACTTATAACTCTATCACGTGTGTGTTTGGCATCAGAGCCGTGTGCAGCCGAGCGGGGGGGGGGTGAGCCCCTTCAGGGTCAGGGTGAGGGTCAGGGTCAGGGTGAGGGTTAGGGTGAGGGTTAGGGTGAGGGTGAGGGTGAGGGTGAGGGTTAGGGGTAGGGTGAGGGTGAGGGTGAGGATTAGGGTGAGGGTGAGGGTGAGGGTGAGGGTGAGGGTGAGGGTGAGGGTGAGGGTGAGGGTGAGGGTGAGGGTTAGGGGTAGGGTTAGGGGTTAGGGTCAGGGCCAAACAGACTTCTGCATGAGATTAACCAGACGAGACATCTTCCCCGGGACGTCATAGATATAAATAAAGAAGTCTTCCTCGGAACATAACCTCCTGTTGTAGAAAGTATTCCTGAATGTGGAGCAACACGTATCATCGAGCTGCTGGCGGCAGCTCTGAGGAGAATAAAGAGCCATCTGCATCGTCATCTCCCCAAAAGTCCCTCTTTCTATCAATAACCCAACTTGATGTTGTTTGGGTGCTGTTGGGTTGGACTGGCAGTGATTCTGCTGTCTCTCTTTTCCTTTATCTTGTATTTGCCTTTATTCACGTGTGCAAACCGGATTTCATCGCTACATTTATGTTAATTTAAAAGTAATTTATTGGTCGTTCAGTAGCCTTCGAATTATTCGGTTTTCTGAGGACAGAGATCTTTAAATGTAGAGGCTTAATAAATTAGAAGGCAAAATAAATTAACATTTAGATTCCCATTAACACATATATGAATACTAAGTGTCTCCATTCAGAGACATGGATGGAATACAACCCGATGCAATAGAAAACAATAGAGTGGAACACACATAGTATAAGAACAAAGAAAATATAGAACAAAACAGAAGAAACTACAGAACAAACAGGATGAGATTGGATGAAAATATAATAGAACAAAAAAGAAGAGAATGGAACAAATAGAGCAGAAAAGAATGTCATAGAACAAACAGGGACAGATGGAATAGAAATAGAACCAAACAAAACATACCGGAATAAAACAAATAGAATACAACCTAATAGAATAGAACATAACAAACAGAATATAATAAGAACAACATATTACAATATATAACAGAACATAATAGAACTGAATAGAATAGAACAGCAGAATAGAACACACAGGGCAGTATAGAATAGAATAGGATTACAAATAATGGAATTAACCGCACAGGATAGTAAAGAACCAATACAATAGAACAGAAACTATAAAACACCACCAATAAAATAGAATCGAGCAAGAAGAGAAGTTGACAAAGCAGAATAAAATAGAACAGTAAACAAACGATTACAGATAGAATAGAACAACAAGATCACAGGACATTAATACCCGCCGCACCGTGTTTATGGATGCCTGTATCATCCAGACAATAGATCACATGGGCAGCATCACTTATGAAGTTATTATATTAGAGGGAAGTCGAATGGGAAGTCCTCCAGGCTGCAGAATAGTGCTGTGGCCGACACTCCCCCCCCCCCCCCCCTCACACACACAACCACAAATACTGAAACACAAACACAGCAGAACAACTATGAGAAATGAAACCCTGAACCACCTGGATCTCAGGGTCCAGAGACAGAGGAGCTGCTTCTGAGCTCGCCAGGTGAAGTGCGTTGCCACGGCGACGGATAAGAGCGTCCCCATCACTGCCGGCGTCTCGGCGTCTCGCAGCTTTCAGGGGACGCTAGCGATTCAATCAGGAAGTGAAACCGTGTAGACTTGAGTTTCTGCACATGGTGACAGCCTCAGGGCGCATGTCCCGTCCACCTGACTCATGCTGGGGGGCGGGGGGGGGGGGGGGGGGGGGGGTTCTTTGCCGAGAACAGAAGCCTTTGAATCGCACGCCGTCATTTCCTCTGCAGGCGCCGACATGTTACGACACACAGACTGCTCTCTGGGTTTCCTCCATGTTCTTTCTCCAGTTCTCTAACCGAGGCTCCCTGAAGCGCTCAGCTTCTCCTCTTCCCCCCATGCGCCCGACAGTAAGCAGTGACCGTCTGCTGAGGACACAGGTCCTTATCTCTTTCTCTTTTGTGCAAATGATGCATTAACGTCAAACTTACTGGGCGTCCTCTTGTGTGGGCCTGATAGCTTCAGAAAGCCCTCCTGTTGTACTGATGCTCCTCCTTCCCCCTCTGGTGTGACCCCGGGACGCTTTAGAAGGATATTTAAACTTTTTTTAACTAGACTTTTCTACTTAGAATGAGCTGAGGCTCATTTCAGTCGACCCAAAAAATAGTAACACACCATGTTTTTTGTGTATTTTTTGTGTGTGCCGGACAGTCAAAGCTATCCGAGACATTTTTCGGAAATAATGATTAATGCTAGTTTGAAATGTTATAAAAATATCCAATGAAGCTTTGTTGAGGTTTTACTCCGAGGAGACGCTTTTACAGTTCTTTGTACGGATAAAAAGAAAACTCTAACATGTTAATTATTTTCTGTTTCCCCTGTTGTTCTCAGCTAAGCGTGCTATGTGGACAGAGGGGTAGCCTTTCAATGTTCTTAGTCACGCAAGAAAGCAAACACGGGTATTTTCCTAGATGTCTAAAAAAGATCCTTCAAGTTCAAGTTAAAAAAGCAAAGTAAAATAAGTCACGGCAAAAAGTTTCTAACCTTTTACAACTTTTCCCTGACTTTCTCTCTGCCCCCCCGAGATGAGCGCTAGGCTAACCGCTAACGGAGCGGCGGTGTGTTGGGCGAGCCGATGCTGAGTGGGACTCATTCAATCCCACAATGCAGCAGTGGCTGCAGACACACCTGACGGAGACCTGCACTGGACTGAGCGCACCTCTCTACTTGATGCATGGGCCACTTGCCGTCAGCACAACAGGCTGTGAGCGCAGCAGACAGCTGATCCGTGTTGCTGTCTCCCTGATGAATGAAGATCCGATAAACAATCTTCTCTCAGCTCGGTTTTTGTCTTCAACACATCCTGGGAAATGGTTCCTCTTTCTTTCTCTTTCTGTTGATGTTCCAAGCGTCGGTCCAGATGTTACGTGGTTTCCTTTACCCTGACCTTACCCCCCCCCCCCCCTGTGACCCTCCCCTACCTGGTAGAAGGCTCTGATGTGTCGATTCAAAATGGAGAAGTTCTGGACTCTCAGCATCTGGTCGTCTGTGTGGCCGTCGTACAGCCGCTCCACCTTCGGGTTGGGGTCTCTGCGACAGACAGAAGATACGGCGGCGTGTTCACAGCGGCTCAATCCAACAGCCCCGCTCTCCAGATGAGATCTGCTCTGGCAAACGGGGCATTTAAGTGGAGGGAAGACATTTTAATGAGCCTGAGAAGTAGGCTGTGGGAATCCACGCGCAATTATTTGTAGAAATAACGTGGCTTAGGTTAGGACAAAGTACTCGGCTGCTCGGCAAATGCTGACTCACATCTTGTCTGATGAGACACAAAGACGTGTTATCCTGCTAGAGGTGAGGAGGTCAGGGGAGAGGGCCAACAGGACGAAACGGAGAGGTCCTACGCCATTTATCATCTGATCCAACGTGAGGTAACAGAAGAGAATGTGATGCATGTCACACAAACACAAGGAGAGAACAGAACTACGACCCAACTGTGTTAGCAGCTCCGAGAGGCTGCAGAGCTAAGAGCGAAGAGCAAAGAGCAAAGAGCAAAGAGCAAAGAGCTAAGAGCTAAGAGCTACGAGCTAAAATCAAAGAGCAAAGAGCTAAGAGCGAAGAGCAAAGAGCTAAAAGCAAAGAGCAAAGAGCTAAGAGCGAAGAGCAAAGAGCTATGAGCTAAGAGCTAAGAGCGAAGAGCTAAGAGCGAAGAGCTAAGAGCAAAGAGCTAAGAGCTAAGAGCGAAGAGCTAAGAGCGAAGAGCTAAGAGCGAAGGGCTAAGAGCTAAGAGCGAAGATCTAAGAGTGAAGAGCTAAGAGCTAAGAGAGAAGAGCAAAGAGCAAAAAGCTAAGAGCTAAGAGCAAAGATCTAAGAGTGAAGAGCTAAGAGCGAAGATCTAAGAGCGAAGAGCTAAGATCGAAGGGCTAAGAGCGAAGGGCTAAGAGCTAAGAGCGAAGATCTAAGAGTGAAGAGCAAAGAGCTAAGAGCTAAGAGCTAAGAGCGAAGATCTAAGACCGAAGAGCAAAGAGCTAAGAGCGAATAGCTAAGAGCGAAGAGCGAAGAGCTAAGATCGAAGAGCTAAGATCGAAGAGCTAAGAGCGAAGAGCGAAGAGTTAAGAGCGAAGAGCGAAGAGCTAAATGTTGACAGTAGTTGATGTATTTCAACATCTCTATCTCAAAGAGGAGTTAAATACTCAAAAAGGGGCCATTTATTTTCCTAACATTTTTTGCAATGAAGTGCAAGGTGACACAAACATGTTCTTCAGTTTTCTACTTGAGTGTTGTGATGACCCCGTATTGCCTGGGGTCGTGTCTCGTGCTCATCAGCTGTTCTTGTCTCCGTGGCCCTGTGGTCGGTCCCACGATGCAAGGCCATATCTTACATGATCCTCATGACGTGGTTGAGGAACACCCCGTCGCTCAGCCTCGCGTAGCACCCACGGGCGCTCTGGGAAACGGAGTTCACCCCCATGTAGCCACTGCAGAGCGGCACGCCCTCGTCCCTCGCCAGCATCTTCTCAAACGTCTGAACCTGGAGGACGGGGAGGAATGGTGTGAGAGAGAGATGGAGGGAGAGAGAGAGAGATAGAGAGAGAGAGAGAGAGAGAGAGAGAGAGAGAGAGAGGGAGGGAGGGAGGAGAGAGAGAGAGGGAGGGAGGGAGGGAGGAGAGAGAGAGAGAGGGAGGGAGGGAGGGAGGAGAGAGAGAAAGGTGCAACACATGTCACACAGGAAGCCACTTGAGTCGGTCCACCTGTCTGGACAGGTGGGATCTGTCCTCTCACACTGGGAAGCACTTCACAGACAGGCAGCCAAGCAGGGTGGTAGCCAAGGTCTCTCTCTCCCTCTCCCTCTCTCTCTATGCTAAGAAGAGCTGTGCCAATACACACAGTAATATAATGAGGTTTATTCCCAGCTGCCCCTGTCTGTAAACAGAGTAAAGCCTAGTCTATGCTTCTCCGGCGCGTCCGCAGACCTTGAGCATTCGAAGTTCTGCGGCGAGGGAACGCGTTGCTCTGCGATTCACCGCCACGTCGCCAGGGGTGTGTGGCTGTGTGGCAGTGTGTGTGTGTGTGTGTGTGTGTGTGTGTGTGTGTGTGTGTGTGTGTGTGTGTGTGTGTGTGTGTGTGTGTGTGTGTGTGTGTGTGTGTGTGTGTGTGTGTGTGTGTGTGTGCGTGTGTGGTTTCATGGATTATAGCCGAATCCGTGCTTTTTTTTCCGGTCACAGTCTTCTGTTTGGTCCATTGTTGCTACCGGTCCACGATAACTTTTACAAATGGCGGTGTAGGAAGACAGACCGGAGATATACTCACTGCCGGAAGTCACGTTCTGAGCGGACCAATCACAGCGCTTGCGGTCCGCGTCAACTCGACGCGTAGTTAGGATTTTTTGGAGGCGCGCGTTAGGCTCAGCGTCGGCTCAGCGTCGGGTCAGCGTCGGCTCAGCGTCGGCTCAGCGTAGGATCAGCGTCGGGTCAGCGTCGACGCGGCGCGACGCGCGGAGAAGCATAAACTAGGCTTAACAGGCTTCTGATGAGGGGGGCAGAGACCCTGTGACGGGGGGGGGGGGCTTCCACATATCATGTCAGTGAATGGCCACACTGCTGAAGTGCTCTTGAGCAAATATGACATATCTTCCCCCACCCTGACACACACTGCCCATCGTCACATGATATCCTGATGTTCATTGACCTGGGGGAGTGGTGGAGACCCGGATGGAAGGCAGCCGGTTACAGCAGCACATCCTCCACTGGGGGACTGTTTATACTGTGAGACTGTTTAACAGAATACTGTGAGACTGTTTAACAGAATACTGTGAGACTGTTTAACAGAATAACTGTTTAGCAACCCGGAAACAGCCCAAGGACACGGAAGTGTGTCTTCAGAGGCAGAAAGCAGAAGTAGCTGCTTGTTTTGCACCCAGAAAGCGATACCAGTGATATTTGTTTCTAGTTTCTGTTGCTAAACTCTAACTTGTGTATGTTGTTGAAGAGAAGTGGAACACGGGCTGCTCTAAGACTCGACGTCATGAACATGTGTGACGTCTGTTTTAGTGCAGGTGGTCATGTGGGTTTCTACTCAGTTTCCACACATTCAGTCATTTTATTGTCCTCTCTATAAATGATGTTCTCACACTGGAAGGGATAAATGATACATGATAAATGATGAATGATAAATGATACATGATAAATGATGAATGATAAATGATGAATGATAAATGATGAATGATAAATGATGAATGATAAATGATGAATGATAAATGATAAATGATGAATGATAAATGATGAATGATAAATGATGAATGATACATGATAAATGATAAATGATGAATGATAAATGATGAATGATAAATGATGAATGATAAATGATGAATGATAAATGATGAATGATAAATGATGAATGATAAATGATGAATGATGAATGATGAATGATACATGATGAATGATGAATGACGTACCCATTGCGCCAAGGCACTCTCCATGAATTCTTCTATTATCTCCACGGTGTTCGAGTCCATCGTGTTACGAGGCTGTGTACCGCACAGAGAGAGCTCATTAACACAGATCAACACGCTGCCGGTGATGAAGCAGGCAGAGAACCCGAGTAGTGTGACATGCCCTTCCCTCCTCAGCGGCCTCCTCTTCCTCTCTGCGGCCGACAGTTAGTTTCATTGCAAAACCTCCGCTGTGTTCAGAGGCTCATGTTGCGGTTCCTTCTGCACACGCCCTCCACACAGAGAGATGAAGCTATGCTACATGAGGACTCATATACAAATATAATACAACATATGATCTGTTTTTAGTGTGCAGAGACAAGTCATCTGGATTTGAACCGTGACGATGAGGGCCTCGTTCATTTGAGGTGCGTTTAACCAACATGGCAGCAGCCTGCCGACACATGGTGGAGGACCGTCATCTGTTTGTGCAAACGAGGGGCGCGATGAGACGGCTGAGACGTATTACAGGTGTAAACTAGGCTTTACCTGGAGTCCTCGTGCTGCTATATTGATCCATCTCCACGCGCCACGCCAGAGCCACGCGCGGCGCAACAGCGCCCTCCAGTGGCCACAGATGGAAGGTCCTCGTTGTCCAAATAAAGTGACGCATTACATCATTGTTTCTATTGCAGAAGACCCGGAGGGAAGTGAACCAAGGAGCCCGTGTGTAACTAGGTGCCGCGCTCCCTGTGCTGTGAACGTTATTTTAAGGAATGATGCCGAGAGTCGTTCTAGCTGTGTCGTACATTTGTTATATTACATAATTATGTCTGTTTATCTTTGACGTTGGACTCCTTGTATGTCCACAGGCTTCACATTTCACTTAATTACTAGGGATCTTCATTTGTAGTCCGCAGGCTGTAGTGAAATATGTTGTTTGTTGACATTATTTTATCCATTCGTTCATTTATTTTCTTTTTTAGATTGTATAAAGACTATTCACTTTGCTATATTAATTATACAATAATATAAGAAAACGACCATACGTATCCTTCTACTACCCATGTTGCTACTGTAATATAAATAATTAAATTGTTGGCAGTTTTAAAGCACATAAGCCTAAAACCACATGTTCAATGTTTTCCTCATTTAGAAACATGTCTTTCTGCAGCCACTGAAAGCTTGTGTATTATTTAAGAAGAGTTATATTTAAGAAGAACGAGCACATAGCTAGGAAAGATCACAATGCTATATTCTATGCAAGTAAAAAGCATTCTGAAAAGGTTTTGCTTTATAAAGTAACGTTCAGCGTCGTGTGTCTGTTGCTGTGTCTGTTATTTGTCCCGGGGACACGTGCGGGCTGTAACTGCCTGGGCAGCAGTTCAGGGGGATTAACACATCAGGATTATCAGATTGTTTCCGAGCTGCCAGAATAGACAAGATGACAGCTTCATATAGGGCACCACACACACACACACACACACACACTTAATCCGAATCTCTGAACTGAACTCAGATAACCTATTCTCATAAATGCGCTCCTCTGTTATATTTATTTTCGTACAAACGGAGGCCAACACTACAAAGCAGTTAAAAACTTCTACCTTTAATAAATAATCCAAGTGCCATTAACAGGTTTTTAAGCATTTCATTGCAGCTCAGTACAAACTCTACATCCATGAGATGAATCCAGTTCTTATGGGATGAACTGACGCTTCTCCAGCCGTTAGCCAGACATCCAACAGCTTTTTAAACTCAACGCACGCGCTAGTTACAACACAAAGTACTAAACACCTCTTCCCAGATTCTCTGGTCACACGTGCATGAAGTCCTTCACAGAGGAGATGTCGGGTCTCTGTGGAGGCCTGGGAACGTTCCCTCTTTGCCGCCTTGTTTTGGCCGTGTGCCAGAGAGTTGGGCCAAGCTGTTTCACCCGCCACCTCCGCTTCACACACCAAGACCACGCTCCCCTCGACGCCGTCCCACTAACTGGCTTCCTTCTCGGCGCCGCCGGCCTCGGGGGAGCCCTCGGCAGCGTCGGGCTCAACCTGCCCAAACTTCAGCAGGGTGAGGACGGTGATTTTGAAGTCCTCCATGGTTTCCTTCACACTCTTCTCCAGGAGGAAGCCCTCGCTGTCGCCCTCCGGGTCCTCCAGAAGCATGGCTGTTTCCACAGCGGTCTGAAGGTACCGCAGACTCAGGAGCACCGAGAGCTGGAAGAAAGAAGCAGTTCAAAGGACGTCAGACCGCATCCCACCTGGTGGAGTGGAGGATGTTTTAAATAAAGTGATTTTCTCATTTCTGTTCTAATTCATCCTCTTTCCCCTTTTGAAAATCAGACGTTAACTACAACTCAGCGGAGGCCTCGTTGACTGTTGGCATGGCAACCATCTCCTGCCACCATGGACCACTAGGAAGGCCCATGTGAGGCTCTGCCTGTAGAGGGTAGCTTGTGTGTTTGTCGGTCTAATGACGCACTCAGAGGTGAGTGTGAGAGGCCGGAGGAGGCCGTGTTCCACAGTGAGCAGTCACTTTGTTATTCAGCAGAGGGATGAAGTGCATGTTTGAATTAAAGATGGAAGTCAAGGCGTCATCTTCTCCTCCAGGTGCTTCTCATGGCCGTCTGTGTGCGTCAGGAGGATTATTATTCAAACGATGTCCTACGTGGGCGTGTCTATAACTCTGAGGACTAAATGACCGCTCTGTGAGAGAACACCTGAGTGTGTGTGTGTGCATCACGTGTCCCACCTGCACGAGGATGACCGACAGCACCCCGGGGCCCGTGGAGTTCATCAGGTGCATGTAGTAGTCGGTGAGCGCCTGCCTGCAGCCGCGGCCGTACAGGTTGAGCTCCTCTGAGTGGTAGTCGTAGTTGAAGTGGGCGTGGTTATCCGTCAGGTGGTAGCGCATGCAGGGCCGAGGGGAGGCGGGGTTACAGCAGCTGAAAGGAACGCCGTCCAGCAGGTACCGGTTGTCCACGTTGCTCCGGATCCGGCTGAAGACCGAGCGGGAACATGCAGAGGACAGAGGATGGAGACCAATGGGAAGAGGAAGAGGAGGAGGAAGAGGAGGAGAAGTTAACGGCCGACGTGTTGCTCCAAACACACGTAACATGTCGAGAAACGAGCAGCTCCTCTCCTCGTGACCTTTCCCTTCACTCGTTCCTCTTCACTCATCTCGTCTCTGACCAACCTTTCACTCCATTTCTGTCATCCTCTTCAAAAGAAAAGGCCAGATCTATTTTTATTACTCTTCCTCCACTTTAAAATAATTCTCTTTCTCCCCATCCCCTCTATATTATTGTTTGACCTTTATGGATGTGAAGTCTCCTTATCTGCTATTCATGTGCATGTCTCTCCTCTTCCCGTAACCCCTCAACGCTCCGGGTTCTTCTCTTTCTCCATCAGCGTGATGCTCCCTGTGATTCACTCACTCCTTGACGTCCTTGGAGGTGAAGTTCAAGTATCTGTTGCTGACCCACTGGACTTCAAACCAATCCTTGAAGTTGTTGTTTCCACAGCAGCGAAACTCCATCTGCAGACGATCGATGGTTTCTTTCTGGAAGCAGCGGCCCGGCACGTCGGTGTCCTTGTAGAAGCGGATGCCGTTCCTCAGGCCGACCTGACAGGAGAGAGAGAAGACGGAGCTTCATCTGAAGCCTTTTACTGTTTTTCAAAGATACAACAGGTGTTAGTGTGTCTTTGAGGATCAGAAACGCTGTCTTGTTGCGGGACGGACGTCTCCTGACCCCTCCTCTCCTCTCCTCTCCTCTCCTCTCTCCTCCTCTCCTCTCCTCTCCTCTCCTCTCCTCTCTCCTCTCCTCCTCTCCTCTCCTCTCTTCTCCTCTCCTCCTCTCCTCTCCTCTCCTCTCCTCTCTCTCCTCTCCTCCTCTCCTCCTCTCTCCTCTCCTCTCCTCCCCTCTCCTCTCCTCTCCTCTCCTCTCCCTCTCTTCCTCTCTCCCTCTCTCTCTCTCTCGCTGTTCCTTCCTCTCTCTCTCTTCCTCTCTCCTCTCTCTCCCTCTCTCTCCTCTCTCTCCTCTCTCCCCTCTCCCTTCTCTCTCTTCTACCTTCTCTCTCCTCTCTCTCCTCTCCCTTCTCTCTCCTCTCTCTCTCCTCCCTCTCCTCTCTCCTCCCTTCTCTCTCTCTCCCTTCTCTCTCCTCTCTCTCCTCCTCTCTCTCTCTCCC
Source organism: Liparis tanakae (assembly GCA_036178185.1). Lineage (NCBI taxonomy): Eukaryota > Metazoa > Chordata > Actinopteri > Perciformes > Liparidae > Liparis > Liparis tanakae. The sequence continues at coordinate 314,444 of CM070095.1, read as the reverse complement.
TCTCCCTTCTCTCTCTCCTCTCCTTCTCTCTCTCTCTCCTCTCTCTCTCCTCCCTCTCTCCTCCCTCTCTCTCCCTCTCTCTCCTCCCTCTCTCTCCTCCCTCCCTCCTCCCTCCTCCCTCTCTCCTCTCCTCTCCCTTCTCTCTCCTCTCCTTTCTCCTCTCTTCTCCCTTCTCTCTCCTCTCCTCTCTCCTCTCTTCTCCCTTCTCTCTCCTCTCCTCTCTCCTCTCTTCTCCCTTCTCTCTCCTCTCCTCTCTCCTCTCTCTTCTCTCCTCTCCCTTCTCTCTCCTCTCCTCTCCCTTCTCTCTCTCTTCTCCCTTCTCTCTCCTCTCCTCTCCCTTCTCTCTCTCTTCTCCCTTCTCTCTCCTCTCTCTCTCCTCTCCCTTCTCTCCCTTCTCTCTCCTCTCTTTCTCCTCTCTCTTCTCTCCTCTCCTCCTCTCCTCTCCTCCTCTCCTCTCCCCCCCCCCTCTCCTCCTCTCCTCTCCTCCCCTCTCCCTCTCCCTCCCTCTCCTCTCCCCTCCTCTCCTCCCTCCTCTCTCTCTCCCTCTCCCTCTCCTCTCTCTCCTCTCCCTCTCCTCTCCTCCCCTCTCCCTCTCTCCTCTCCCTCCCTCTCCCTCTCCTCCTCTCCTCCCCTCTCCCTCTCCTCTCCTCTCCTCTTCTCTCCTCTCCTCTCCTCCCCTCTCCTCCTCTCCTCTCCTCTCCTCTCCTCTCCCCTCCTCCCCTCTCCTCTCCTCTCCTCTCCCCTCCTCTCCTCTCCTCTCATCTCCCCTCCTCTCCTCTCCTCTCCTCTCCTCTCCTCTCCTGACCCCTCCTCTCCTCTCCTCTCCTCTCCTCTGTTCCCCCATCATGACGGCCACCCACCTTCAGGGACTCCTCCAGGCTCCCCTGCAGGGCGTAGCTGAGCGCCACCACGGCGAGGAGCAGCCAGCAGAGCAGCGTGGCCACCGTAAACCAGGCCAGCAGGGGCAGCCTCCAGCGGGGGAAGCGGGCCGGGTCCAGGGAGTCCTGGCACACGCGGCTGGCCACCCAGTTGGTGGCGATGGAGGCCAGGCCCACGACCATCAGGAGGTTGGGCACCACGTGGATCTCCGTGTTGTCCATCACCTGCAGGACGCAGGAGCAGTCAGACACTCCTGGCTGCAGGTCACTTTGTCATTTCCTCTTTATCAGGTAATAATTCTGCATTTAATCAGCCGTATCTATTCAGCCAAGAGCTTCCATTAGCTGCTGCTACGCCTGATGCAAAGGCCACGGTGGCAATCTGATGACACGTCACATCGTGGCCCCACAGCGGAAATCAATTATAAACGGAGTTTATTCTTGGCAGAGATGTCAAGAGCCGGTCAGCCTGAAGCGCCTTTGACCCAGTGTTGCTTTTTACGGTTTTACATTCAAAAACACATTCTGGGACATAATCATTTGATAATATCTATCCAGCCATATGTCAGTTCAGGACGATAACATTGTCCCCGTCGTGGAACAATCAGGTGTGTCAATGATCTGTAGCAACGTGCAAAATGAACCGTATACATATTTAACAAGTACTTTGCTACACAGCCAAGAGATTATGGAACGTCCTGTTGGCGATCAATAACCATCGGGAGCCATATGCTCAGGGCCTGCAGCTTTCCTGTGCAGACCACTGCATCTCACTCACATGCAACCAATCCAGATCCATCAGTGATCAATGGAGCACAGGACGTCACGTGACCTAACATCAAGCACATCGACCTCTAACATCGACCTCTAACATCAACCCTCAAGGACGGGAAACAAGTGTTTTCAAACACAATGTCCACAATGTCACAATGTGTGTGTGTGTGTGTGTATGTGCATGCTTACAGTGGTATTGTGTGTGCTGCGTGTTTGTAATTGTGGATTAAACTAAAGCGCTAAGTTGAAATAGAAGTGACAGATAAGCAGCGTCTCAGGAGCCTCAGTAAACGACCTCACTGACATGTCAACCTGTTTGTGTAAATGTAAAGGAGTTGATCCCAGTGATTTTGAACCTGTCTGATGTCTTTCAGTTGGCATGGTAACCGTGTGTGGTATGTCGCGGTGTCCTCTCCTACCTCGGCCCGGCGGAGCAGCTCTGTCTTAAGGTAAACGCCCAGAGCGAAGATGACGCCCCCCCACACCACGGCCGTCCAGGACAGCAGCCACAGACCCTGGGCCAGACGCACCCTCCTCTGCTGGGAGAACGAGACCTTCAGCAGCACCATGGCTCACGATGCACCGTCAGCGCTGGACAGAGGAGAGGAGAGGAGACAGGAGACAGGAGAGAGGAGAGAGGAGAGGGGAGAGGGGAGGGGAGAGGAGAGGGGAGAGGGGAGGGGAGAGGAGAGAGAGGAGAGAGGAGAGAGGAGAGAGGAGAGAGGAGAGAGGAGAGAGGAGAGGAGAGAGAGGAGAGAGGGGAGAGAGGAGAGAGGAGAGGGAGGGGAGAGGAGAGAGGAGAGGGAGAGGGAGAGAGAGAGGAGAGAGGGAGAGGAGAGAGGAGAGAGAGAGGAGAGGAGAGGAGAGGGAGAGGAGGAGAGAGGAGAGAGAGGAGAGGGAGAGGGGAGAGGAGAGGAGAGGAGAGAGGGGAGAGGAGAGGGAGGGGAGAGAGGGGAGGAGAGGGGAGAGGGAGGGGAGAGGGAGAGGGGAGAGGAGAGAGAGGGAGAGAGGGAGAGAGGAGAGAGGAGAGAGAGAGAGAGAGAGAGGGAGAGGGGAGAGAGAGGAGAGAGGGGAGAGAGGAGAGAGGAGAGAGGGGAGAGGGGAGGGGAGAGGGGAGGGGAGGGGAGAGAGGAGAGAGGAGAGGGAGAGAGAGAGGAGAGAGGGAGAGGGAGAGAGAGGAGAGGAGAGGAGAGGGAGGGAGAGGAGAGAGGGAGAGGAGAGAGAGAGGAGAGGAGAGGAGAGAGGGAGAGAGAGGAGAGAGGGGAGAGAGGAGAGAGAGAGAGAGGAGAGGGGAGGGGAGAGGAGAGGGGAGGGGAGAGGGAGAGAGGGAGAGAGGGAGAGAGGGAGAGGAGAGGGAGAGGGAGAGAGGGAGAGAGAGGAGAGAGGGAGAGAGGGAGAAGAGAGGGAGAGAGAGAGAGGGGGAGAGGAGAGAGGAGAGAGGAGAGGGAGAGGGGAGAGGGAGGGGAGGGGGGAGGGGAGAGGAGAGAGAGGAGAGAGAGAGAGAGGAGAGAGGAGAGAGGGAGAGGAGAGAGAGGAGAGGAGAGAGAGGAGAGAGGGGGAGAGAGGAGAGAGGAGAGGAGGAGAGAGGAGAGGAGAGAGGAGAGAGGGAGAGAGAGAGGAGAGGGAGGAGAGAGGAGAGAGAGGAGAGGAGAGAGGAGAGAGGAGACAGGGGAGAGGAGACAAGGAGGGAGGAGAGGAGAGAGAGAGGAGAGAGGAGAGAGGAGAGAGGAGAGAGGGGAGAGGGGAGAGAGGAGAGAGGGAGAGAGAGAGAGAGAGAGAGGAGAGAGGAGAGAGGGAGAGGGAGAGAGGAGAGAGAGAGAGGAGAGAGGGAGAGGAGAGGAGAGAGGGAGAGAGGAGAGAGAGAGGAGAGAGAGAGAGGAGAGAGGAGAGGGGAGGGGAGGGGAGAGGAGGAGAGGGAGAGAGGAGAGGGAGAGAGAGGAGAGAGGGAGAGGAGAGGGGAGGGGAGAGGAGAGGGGAGAGAGGGGAGAGAGGAGAGAGAGGAGAGAGAGAGAGGAGGGAGAGGGGATAGAGAAGAGAGGAGAGAGGGGAGAGGAGAGAGAGAGAGGAGAGGAGAGAGGGAGAGAGGAGAGAGAGGGAGGGAGAGGGAGAGAGGGGAGAGAGAGGAGAGGGGAGAGAGGAGAGAGGAGAGAGGAGGGGAGAGGAGAGGAGGAGAGGGGAGAGAGGAGAGAGGAGAGAGGAGAGAGGAGGAGAGAGAGGAGAGAGGAGAGGAGAGGAGAGAGGAGAGAGGAGAGGAGAGGAGGAGAGAGGAGAGAGGAGAGGAGAGGAGAGAGGAGAGGAGAGAGAGGGAGAGAGGAGAGAGAGGAGAGAGGAGAGAGGAGAGAGGAGAGAGGAGAGGAGAGAGGAGAGAGGAGAGGGGAGGGGAGAGGAGAGGGGAGGGGAGAGAGGAGAGAGGAGAGAGGGGAGAGAGGAGAGAGGAGAGGAGAGAGGAGGGGAGAGGAGGGGAGAGGAGAGAGAGGGGAGAGAGAGAGGAGAGGGGAGGGGAGAGGAGAGAGAGGAGAGAGGAGAGAGGAGAGAGAGGAGAGAGGAGAGAGAGGAGAGAGGGAGAGGAGAGAGGAGAGAGGAGAGAGGAGAGAGGAGAGGGAGGGGAGGGGAGAGGAGAGGAGAGAGGAGAGAGGAGAGAGGAGAGAGGAGAGAGGAGACAGGAGAGAGGAGAGAGGAGAGAGGGAGAGGGGAGGGGAGAGGAGAGAGGAGAGAGGAGAGGGGAGAGGAGTGAGGAGAGAGGAGAGAGGAGAGAGGAGAGAGGAGAGAGGGAGAGGAGAGGAGAGAGGAGAGAGGAGAGGAGAGAGGAGAGAGGAGAGAGGAGAGGGGAGGGGAGAGGAGAGAGGAGAGAGGAGAGAGGAGAGGGGAGGAGAGGAGAGGAGAGGAGAGAGGAGAGAGAGGAGAGAGGAGAGAGGAGAGAGAGGAGAGAGGAGAAAGGGAGGGAAGAGAGAGGAGAGAGAGGAGAGGGGAGAGAGGAGAGAGGAGAGAGAGGAGAGAGGAGAGAGGAGAGAGAGGAGACAGGAGAGAGGAGAGAGGGGAGAGGAGAGGAGAGGAGAGAGAGGAGAAAGGAGGGGAAGAGAGAGGAGAGAGAGGAGAGGAGAGAGGAGCGAGACGTTCAGGCAGCTGAGGCCAGATATGTAGTTACACCCAGAGGAGGCCAGCTGCAGAAGGACAGAGGACACAAGAGGACGCTCAGGAGGGGGGGGGCGGGGGCGCGGGGGGGGGGGGGGGGGGCGGGGGGCGGCGGGGGCGGGGGGGGCAGGCGGGGCGGGCGCGGAGGTCGCTGCTCACCTGGGCTCGTCGGGAGGAGTTAGCGGGTTGAGCTCATCAAGGTGTTCCGGGGAGCGGATAAGCAGGTAGATCCCTCAGATGTGAAGGACACCGCGGACCTCAGAGGATCACCCAACAGCTTTCACATGGATGCCCAAAGTGTCCCAAAAAGATCCTTTAAAATCCAACTCAGTGCAGAAGAACCATGGTAGATGTTGGACAGCTCAGTGGTGATGATGGAAGATAAGAGGGATTCTCTTCCAGAGACGATGATCCCCTCGAGTTGAGCGTCCCGATGCCCTTCAAGGTGACTCCTTCCTCTTGAGGGGTTTGGTCTGTTGGTCTGTTGGTCTGTTGGTCTGTTGGTCTGTTGGTCTGTTGGTCTGTTGGCGGCGCCCCTCTGGTCTGGCTCGGCCCTCTGGATGCTCAGGTGACCCCCTAAACCAGTGCTCCCATGGCTGAGGACACAGACACTGGTCAATGTCGAGGGTTTGGACCTAATCCCCAAAGCGAGTCCCTGGGATCCTCTTAGGGCCCGAGGCCAATGGGAAAGCAGGCCAGAGAGTGATCAGCAAACTTCTTCTGACGGACACATTCAGGGTGGGGGGGCGGCCTCTGGACAGGTGGACTCACCTGGAGCCCATCGGCACAGGCTGGACCCTATGGGGCCTCACGGCCGAGCAGAGGGACGCCGTTCATGAGGTCCAACGGAAACATCGAGAGATGTTGGAGTGGTAAACAAGTAAAGATAAAGTCAATCTAATATAGCAGCAACACATGACGTTACTGTGTAATAAGGCAAAGATATGCAGCAACATAAGAGAAGGAAGACGTACAACATACCGTAAACATTCTCCATTTGAAATAAAATATTAACATTATAATTGAAATACGACTTAAGTCTTAATGCTTCTGACTGGTACGTCACTATTGATGACATTATCAGACTTCCAATACTCTTTCATACAGACACAGCATGTTACTGTTGCAGCTACACTTTCACAGTTTGGGGGTTTAGTTCAGTGGTTCCCAGCCTGAGGGTCAGGGACTCCAAAGGGGACACAAGATAATTATGAGTGGTCGTGATTCAATTCAATTCAATTCAGTTTATTTGTACAGCCCAGTTTCACAAATTACTCATTAGGATAGCGATACAGTTAGTATCTTAAAATGTAACTTGTACTTTCCACTACTGCAGAATGTTTCCTTTAACAAACACATTTACCAACTAACAGACCTCAATACAAATCCATCCTAAACAAATTAGCCACTTCCAAGTTTATAAAACTGAAAACAGACTTGGAATATGTATAATGTGGCATTAAGAAGATGTCTTATACTCTTATATGAACCTATGACAGAAAGAGAAAGCCCACGAAATCCACTGCATCCACTTATCAACTGAAATGAAACAACTTTGTCCCCAACTTTGTCTCAAGGAAAGTAGCAGAGAGTCTGAAGAGGAGACGTGTGCTTGAGGGGATTATCTGAACACTGCATGGGGAGGAGGCTGATGGGCTGGATCAATGGGATTAAACGTTGTTATAAACATATATGACAGCTTGAGTGAGAGCTGCATTCAGGCTGAAGCCAGTCGAGTGTCGACTCATCAAACACTCACATCCATTTACAATCCATTGATTCTCTTTCCCCACTTTACTATTAATCACATCTCCAGTGATGTCTTTAAACAAGGAGGTTGATGGAGACTCATATCGATATAACGACTGAACTCAAGCCTCGAGAGGCCGAGATGCTGATGTTGGTCAGTCCACCCGTCCATCCAACACGTCGGCTGGATCCCAGACGACGTGCAGACCCTTTGCCAGACTCTCCATGGCAGAGGGACACGTGGAGACAGGCAGCCATGCTCACTCCATCCACTCGTCAGAGCAGAGGAAGGCTTTCATTGACCTGAGCTGCAGAGAACTCAGGCTCACAGGGGGGAGGGGGGTCTGCAGGCTCCACATCCAGAGCCCTTCAGTGTGTGTCACGTTGTAGTCCAGCTAATGTTAAGGGTCTAAAAGAGCAACTTGTCTGTTATATAGAGAAGGATTAGTCAGATTAATGTGTGAAGTAACGAGTCGAGTGGATCAGAAAAAATGAATGAGCTGTAATGTTGCATTAATGTCAGAGGATTCTTTTTATTGGTTGAACAACTGTCATGACACAGTTACATTTATAATAGACGAGCAGTATTCACAATTGCATAATTCATTTATTGGATTGGATTTAATCTCTTGTCACAGCACAGAGTTCAGCTACACAGGCAGTGACACGTGTCCTCTGCATTTAACCATCCTCAGTCGTGAAGGAGCCGTGGCTGCAGGGATCAGGGATGCGCCCGGGGAGCAGCTGGGGCTTCAGTGCCTTGCTCAAGGACACTTCCACTTTACCCCACTGAGCTACAGCGCCCCTATACAGATTAGAATATATATATTTGAAAAAATTCAGTCAGGTTTTAGAGCACTACATAGTACAGAATCTGCCCTCCTCAAGGTAACTAACGATCTCCTTTTAACAGCAGACAGGGGGGAGAGCGCAGTTTTAATTCTTTTAGACCTGAGTGCAGCCTTTGACACAGTCGACCATGCCATTTTAATTGATCGCCTTAAAAACTGGGTCGGCATCAAGGATGCTGCACTCAGCTGGTTTTATTCTTACCTTTTAAATAGAACCTTTTCGGTCGCCATAGGGGATCACTCGTCCTCCACGGCACACATTACCTGTGGCATACCACAAGGCTCAATTTTAGGTCCGATTTTATTCTCTATTTATATGCTTCCACTCGCCAAATCCTCCAACGGCACAAGGTTTTTTTCACTGCTATGCTGACGACACGCAGATATACCTTCCGCTGAGACCTGGTGACCCAAAGAGCCGAGCTGCTATCCTGGACTGTCTCTGATGTCAAATGTTGGATGGCACAAAACTTTTTACAACTCAATAACTCAAAATCGGAAGTCATATTATTCAATTCCCCAAACAATAACACTAGCCTCATTCAGAGTGAACTTGGTCCCCTGTCCGCCTACATAAAACCTGTTGCAAGAAACCTGGGCGTAATGTTCGACACCAATTTAAATTTCGAAACACAAATTAAAAAAACCGTCCAGTGCTGCTTCTTCCAATTACGCACCATTTCCAAAATCAAACCCATATTGTCACACCCCGATCTGGAAAAAGTCATACACGCACTCATATTCTCAAGACTCGACTACTGTTACTCACTCCTCTCAGGCATTACCCATAAATCTATCTCCCGCCTCCAGCTAGTCCAAAATGCAGCAGCTAGGCTTCTTACTGGTTTTAACAGACGACTACATATTACTCCAGTTCTGGCCTCACTCCACTGGCTCCCAGTTAGTTTTAGAACTCATTTTAAGATGTTTTTGATCACTTTTAAGGCCGTCTGGGTCTTGCCCCGGATTACGTTATCGAAATGTTAACGCCATATAAGCCACCTCGCAGCCTTAGCTCCTCCGTGGGGGCCTCCTGGCCGTTCCAAAGTCGAGGCTTAAATCAAAGGGTGATCGTGCTTTTTCCACCAGGGCCCTCGACTTTGGAACAACCTACCGGAGGAAATAAGGCTGGCAGAATCAATAACTTCTTTTTAAATCACTTCTTAAACCCACTTTTATAGAACTGCTTTTAAGTGATGTCGCCTTTAAATTTGTATTTTAATTGCCTATTTGTTTGGTTTTACTTGTATTCAATGCTTTTATGGTATGGTCTTTTTTGTTTGCCACCATTTAAGTTGTGTTTATGCTTTGTTTATCTGTAGAGCACTTTGTAAACTTTGTTTTTAAAAGTGCTATATAAATAAAGTTATTATTATTATTATTATAGAATAACATGAATATGTTGCTGCTGCACTCCAATATACATCATCACAATAATTTGACATATTTTACACACACACACATATATATATATATATATCAAAATGGTAGGCCCACCACATTTCATGTATTTTATGTACATAATTAATATTTACACAAATCTCTGCAGGTAAAGTTGTACATTTTTTATTCTATACTGATTTGAAATTCTATTTTACATAAAACAGTAAATCTATTTTTTTTAAATTAACTTTATAGCCATTAAACTGCAGTTGTCCTTGATCTCAAATATCAGTTATTATTAGAAATATCAATCCTGGTTGAATAATCATTATTAAGTAAAAACTAAAATAATTGTAATTAATGGTACAACAGGCTGTTTTTGAAAGAAATATTTATGTCATCTGCTAGAAACAGAATAAAGCAGATGTTTCTCTCTTTGCAGCTACTTGTGTTAGATTTTAAAAGGTTGTTAGTTTTATCATTTTATCATTAGTCTCTGTCATTTATTAAGTTATATCAATTGAAAGCACTACTATCTCACAATAATGTAAATGTTTTTAATACCAATTACACTTAATGACCTGGTCTGTCCTTGTACTAATAGGTCAACGGTAGCTGTTTAGCTCACTCCTAAAATGAAGAGCAGATTCTATCTTTAAGTATTTAGCATGTGTCTAAATGCTCCACATCAACTCAATATCTATCATCAGAGACACACTGGGTGAGTTATGGGTGTCGTCCTCTCTCCTCTCTGGCTCCCATCACAGCCCAGAGGCCTGTTGGGACTCAGAGGCCTCTGGAGACGTATGCAGGTTATGTGATGGGCATGTTCTCTGTTAACCTGGAGAGAAATCACAGAGCACTAAGGGAACACAGCAAATGGCATTAAATTACAGTTACGACTTAAATGGAAATATATTTATTTTTATATATGTATTATATATACCTGGAAATAGCTCCCTGTTCTTTATGTACTTTTCTCTATTACGGCATGTTCACATTCATAGTAAATACAGTTAGGCAATTCTTCTGTTTTAATATTAAAGAATTTCCTTTTTTCCTATGTGGACTCTGGTATATAAAATCCTTATCACTACACCTAAAATAGGGTGACCAGATTTGACTTTGTGAAAAAGAGGACAATTCGGCATAACCCCTTTGACGGGGGGGCGGGGGGGGGCAACACTGACATCAGTCGACCAATCACTGTTCAGCTGGAACGTAAGGGAGATACCATCTACAAACCTTGTAAGGGGTAAAAACTAGTTTGTGAAAGTTTGAGAAACGGAAATATCCAACGAAGCAAAATCCAGACGTTTTTGGAAACCCTGCCGGACGCTTTTTTTGGGCCTCAAAAAGAGGACATGTCCGGGGAAAACCGGACGTCTGGTCACCCTACCTAAAAGTCCAAATATTATATGCAACCCCAATATCTGGCATTTGAGATACATGTATAAATAAATACACATACATATATAGATACACCCATATACATATATATATATATATATATATATATATATATATATATATATATATATATATATATATATATATTGCATTGAAATGTTTTTTTTATTTTAAAAAGCCAGATGTTATATATATCTATAACTATATATCTATATATATATATATATATATATATATATATATATATATATATATATATGGCATATATAACATATGGCTTGTATCACTAAACCCAAATAAGATGAGAACATACATTCCCTCTGCGGTGTTGTTGAGACGTTCTCATTGGGCCCCGTGGTCTGTGTGCCCCGCCCCCTCCCGCTCATTGGGTCACGTGCTCTGTGTGCCCCGCCCCCTGCCCCGCCCCCTTTATGGCTGCAGCTGCTGCAGGAACTCGTCCAGCATCAGCTGCGCGGCCGCGGAGGTCGTTTGACTGGTTTGACTGGTTTCCACCGCATCGGGCTCCAGAGGCGGCCCCCCTCCCCCCCCCCAGCTGCCACCGGCCGCGCGGGGCTGCTGGGGGGGGGGCCCGGGGGTCGGCGGGGTCGGGGGGGGGGAGAGGCTGTTGGCTTTGGGGAGACATGGGCTTTGGTCTGGCTGCATAACTGGCGGCCATGTTGTCAGAGATAGCCGAGGTGAGGTCAGCCAGAGAGAGGGGGGGGCTCAATGGGCTGTGGCGGGGGGCACGCGCGCCGGAGAGGCCTGCAGGTGAGCCTGTGGGCTCCACCTGTGTGAGCGGCATGAAGGCGGCGGCCCTCTTCGGACCCGCCTCTGGTCTCATCAGCCAATCACGAGGAGCTTCTTCCCCCGTGGAGGGGGCAGCGTGTCTGACCCGAGCAGAGGCCGAGGCGCGCCTCTGGGTGCCCTCAGGCGGCTGGAGGTGCTGTTCCAACAACTCCTTTATCAAGCACGGCACCTGAGACACACACACACACACACAGTCACTGTGCGTTAAGCCGTGGACAGGAGAGTACACACCACGCATATGAGGAGGAGGGACCATGGCTTAAACATGTTACAAACATGTCTGTGTGTTTTATATATAAGGGACCATGGCTTAAACATATTACTACATATGTGTTTTTATATATAAGGGACCATGGCTTAAACATATTACTACATATGTGTTTTATATATAAGGGACCAGGGCTTAAACATATTACTACATATGTGTTTTTATATATAAGGGACCATGGCTTAAACATATTACTACATATGTGTTTTATATATAAGGGACCATGGCTTAAACATATTACTACATATGTGTTTTTATATATAAGGGACCATGGCTTAAACATATTACTACATATGTGTTTTTATATATAAGGGACCATGGCTTAAACATATTACTACATATGTGTTTTATATATAAGGGACCAGGGCTTAAACATATTACTACATATGTGTTTTTATATATAAGGGACCATGGCTTAAACATATTACTACATATGTGTTTTATATATAAGGGACCAGGGCTTAAACATATTACTACATATGTGTTTTATATATAAGGGACCATGGCTTAAACATATTACTACATATGTGTTTTATATATAAGGGACCATGGCTTAAACATATTACTACATATGTGTTTTATATATAAGGGACCATGGCTTAAACATATTACTACATATGTGTTTTATATATAAGGGACCATGGCTTAAACATGCCACTACAAACATGTCTGTGTTTTTATATACAACGTGAGCACGGAGGGATGTGGTTTTATGACACTACATTTGAAATATGTCATGGCATGCCTAAACAAGGACTGCAAAAGAACGGCACAGCCCGACAGTCTTCAGTCTGATGTCTGTAAGTGACGTGAGTCTGGATGTCCAGCAGGCGGCGCTGTGCTCACGTTGATGTTCTCCAGGGCTGCGATGGTCCTGTGGGCCTCCTGCAGCTCCACGCTCAGCTGCGACACGAGGCTCTGGAGGTACCTCCTCTCACTGGTCAGGCTCTCTGACTGCACACACACACACACACACACACACACACACACACACACACACACACACACACACACGCGCAGACACACACACACACACACACACACACACACACACACACACACACACGCGCAGACACACACACACACGCGCACACACACACGCAGACACACACACACACGCAGACACACACACACACGCGCAGACACACACACACACGCGCACACACACACACACACACACACACGCAGACACACGCAGACACACACACACACGCAGACACACACACACACGCACACGCAGACACACACACGCACACGCAGACACACACACACACACACGCACACACACACACACGCACACGCAGACACACACACGCACACACACACACACCAAGACATACAATCAGGTGAGATTACTTGACAGAGGTGTGTGGTTGGCGGATGCAGTGAGTCTTTGATGTGCCCCTTAGAGTTCTCACCGCTGTCTGCAGGTGTTCCCCCAGCAGGCTGTTGGCCTGCTTGGTCCCAGTGTGCGTCTCTAGAAGGCTAAAAGACACAGATAACCAAACAAGACTAAAGAAGAAATGACCATGAAGAAATACCTATAGTCGTTATGTCTACACACGTGTCATTGTTTAACTTTGTATCTGGGTTTAATCTGGGGTTAAAGACAGTTGTTTGTCAGGCCAACTGGCAACCACAAACTCTCCAAAACAAATATGTGCCACCTGACGGCCAGCGAGGCCCGAGAGAGAGAGGCCATTCACTGCAGCTGCTCCGTCTGGTGAGGGGAGGAGCCTGGAGGCAGAGGGGAGGAGTCTGGAGGCAGAGGGGAGGAGCCTGGAGGCAGCCGGTTGTTTGGAGATGAACACACACGTGACAGGGCGGCTGTGAGCGGACATGACAGATGCATGCGGAGCCCTGTCTCTATGGGCCAAGAGGTCACTGCAGGACCAAAACACTGATGAATGCAGGGGCAGAATGTACAGCGTGTTCCACCAATCAATGAAGCCATCGAACTGCTGTGCCAAGCCAACGGTTGACCCGATAGCTTCGGTTCTGGAGTCAATACTGAGCATTCCACCCTGTCAGTGGCATAGCGCCCCTCCTGTTCTGCAGCATCTACACGTCACTCAGGGTACGAGCCTGTGAGTCAGCGGGCCTGTTGACTTGTGTTCTGGTACCTTTTGTATTTCTCCTTGACGTGGCTGAGCTCGTCCCTGGTCCTCTGCAGCTCCGCCTCCAGGCTCTCAATGCAAACCACCGTCTGCAGGAGGTTCTGGTGCAGATCTGTATTCTCCTCCTGCAGCACCCTGAACACAGAGGCATGATGGGAGATGGAGTTTTGTCACAGAATATAATCCTCCTGGAGAGGATTTAGAGGTGATGCCTTTTTGGACCAATATTTTCAAAAGAATCGTCTGTTTTGATTCAATACAATGGATCTGAAATCAAGTCATTTGGTCCTAATGACTTCAAGACATATTCAAGATGAGGCCTTCTGTCCCAGGCCTCCATTTTGTGAGTTTATTCATCGTGCATGGTCAGGACGTGTTGGACATGCAACTATTTACCTCCTGTCCATATCAAACTTCATCACTACACACAAGTTGACTCTCAAACTACCTTCAGAGGTCTGGCAGTCAGCAGTATAGTTTAAAATAATGATAATAAAAGATCAATCTGTGCCCATTGGAAAAATAAAATCATGAGTGGAACAGCATCAATAAAAAGATGTGTTTACAAAGCAGAGTGACAAATATGATATTTAGTATAATAACTAAGATTTAGTAGTTTAAACGTCCTCTTGTATTTGTTGCTTATGTTATTTTGTCTCGTCTTTCTTAAGTTATTCTGTCCCATCCTATAAATGGTTACATAACACAGTTACATAACTACCGGAACGTTTCCTGTCAAATCCAGAGTGGAGAGGAAGAGGACGCTCAGCAGTGGGATCAATAACTGCCGACCCATCAGAGGCCGACAGAGAGGAGAGAGCAGACGGAGAGAAGTGTACACACTTACTGGAGATGGTCGGTGTCATACAGTATGTCCTAGAACAGAGGAAGGGTGAGAAGAGGTACGTGAGATACAGAAGACACGTGATCTCATGGCCATTGTTTCACTCTAATCTCAGTTTACTGGAGTAGAGCCCGAACAATCCAAACATGCAAAGACACCAACGACGATAGCCATTCAGGACTGGTCCTGGAGTTGGTGCTGGAATGACGAGGCATAGATATATAAAGACAATACTTGGCAAGAATAAGGCCCCGCATGCCTCCGTGTGTCCGTCACAGCAGCCGTGGTGTGGACCTCAGGGTGGACCCCGGTCCAGAGCTGAGGCCGGGCCACATTGAGTCAAATATTGAGTCCTGCTCCCGGAGCAGAATCGACTCGTCCTTCTCCTCTTTGTGTGCTCATGTACGGCCGACTTCACTGAACCTCAGCTTGACGACAGACTCAGGGAGAACACGTCCTACGCCGAGACCACATGGCAGAGCGTCAACGGTATGTCATGTTGTGTGTGTGTTGCTAGACAAGGGCCAGCCGCAGCAGATCCTTACATAAGAGCAACGTGACGCTCATCCAGCTCACGCTCACATTGTACATGTTACATGAGTGCTGAAGCGGAGGAGTGAAGTGTGGTCATTACTTTCTCTGACCAGCCCTCTGAATCACAGAACATAGAGGAGCTGCGCCTTGAGAAACAAACCCCGTTTCAAAGGATGGATGTTTCCCTCTAAGCTCAGGGCAGCGTTTGCCGCATTGCTGAGGAATGACTCAGCTGCAGAGCGCCGTGTCTGACCCGCCACGCGCAGCCGGTGACTCAGACTACTGCCTCAGGCTGAGCCTCAGACTACTGCCTCAGCCTGAGCCTCAGACTACTGCCTCAGGCTGAGCCTCAGACTACTGCCTCAGCCTGAGCCTCAGACTACTGCCTCAGGCTGAGCCTCAGACTACTGCCTCAGGCTGGCCTCAGACTACTGCCTCAGGCTGAGCCTCAGACTACTGCCTCAGCCTGAGCCTCAGACTACTGCCTCAGGCTGAGCCTCAGACTACTGACTCAGCCGGTGACTCAGACTACTGCCTCAGGCTGAGCCTCAGACTACTGACTCAGCCGGTGACTCAGACTACTGCCTCAGCCTGAGCCTCAGACTACTGCCTCAGGCTGAGCCTCAGACTACTGCCTCAGGCTGAGCCTCAGACTACTGCCTCAGCCTGAGCCTCAGACTACTGCCTCAGGCTGAGCCTCAGACTACTGACTCAGCCGGTGACTCAGACTACTGCCTCAGCCTGAGCCTCAGACTAATAACTCAGGCTGAGCATCAGCCGGTGACTTAGCCTGAAACTCAGACTACTGCCTCAGCCTGAGTCAAAGACTGACGGCCCCCCAACATAAAGACTGACGGTCCCTCATGGACAGACTGACGGCCCCCCAGGATAAAGACTGACGGTCCCTCATGGACAGACTGACGGCCCCCCAGGATAAAGACTGACGGCCCCCCAGGATAAAGACTGACGGTCCCCCAACATAAAGACTGACGGTCCCCCAGGATAAAGACTGACGGTCCACCAGGATAAAGACTGACGGTCCCCCAACATAAAGACTGACGGCCCCCCAGGATAAAGACTGACGGTCCCTCATGGACAGACTGACGGCCCCCCAGGATAAAGACTGACGGTCCCCCAACATAAAGACTGACGGTCCCCCAGGATAAAGACTGACGGCCCCCCATGATAAAGACTAACGGTCCCCCAACATAAAGACTGACGGTCCCCCAGGATAAAGACTGACGGTCCCCCATGATAAAGACTGACGGCCCCCCAACATAAAGACTGACGGTCCCCCATGATAAAGACTGACGGCCCCCCAACATAAAGACTGACGGCCCCCCAACATAAAGACTGATGGCCCCCCAACATAAAGATTGACGGTCCCTCATGGACAGACTGACGGCCCCCCAGGATAAAGACTGACGGTCCCCCAGGATAAAGACTGACGGTCCCTCATGGACAGACTGACGGTCCCACAGGGTAAAGACTGATGGTCCCCCAGGATAAAGACTGACGGTCCCCCAACATAAAGACTGACGGTCCCCCTGGATAAAGACTGACGGTCCCCCTGGATAAAGACTGACGGTCCCCCTGGATAAAGACTGACGGCCCCCCAAGATGAAGACTGACGGTCCCTCATGGACAGACTGACGGCCCCCCAGGATAAAGACTGACGGTCCCCCAACATAAAGACTGACGGTCCCCCTGGATAAAGACTGACGGCCCCCCAAGATAAAGACTGACGGTCCCCCAGGATAAAGACTGACGGTCCCCCATGATAAAGACTGACGGTCCCTCATGGACAGACTGACGGCCCCCCAGGATAAAGACTGACGGCCCCCCAACATAAAGACTGACGGCCCCACATGGACAGACTGACGGCCCCCCAACATAAAGACTGGCGGTCCCCCAGGATAAAGACTGACGGTCCCCCTGGATAAAGACTGACGGCCCCCCAAGATAAAGACTGACGGTCCCCCAGGATAAAGACTGACGGCCCCCCAACATAAAGACTGACGGTCCCCCATGGACAGACTGACGGCCCCCCAACATAAAGACTGGCGGTCCCCCAGGATAAAGACTGGCGGTCCCCCAGGATAAAGACTGACGGCCCCCCAGGATAAAGACTGGCGGTCCCCCAGGATAAAGACTGGCGGTCCCCCAGGATAAAGACTGACGGCCCCCCAGGATAAAGACTGGCGGTCCCCCAGGATAAAGACTGACGGTCCCCCAGGATAAAGACTGGCGGTCCCCCAGGATAAAGACTGACGGTCCCCCAGGATAAAGACTGACGGTCCCCCAGGATAAAGACTGACGGTCCCCCAGGATAAAGACTGGCCCTCCACTCACCCGGGGCTGCTGCCCGTGCTGCGCCGGCTGCCGGCCGCTCGGCGGTGAGCCGTGTCCGCTGGCTGAGGCCGAGCCTCGGGCCTGGGGGGAATCCGACGCTGTGGAGGACGACTCCGATCCGATGCCGGGCGCCACGCCGCCCCTCGCCCGGGGCGCTGGGCCGCGGCGCCCCGCTGGAGGCTGGTGCTGAGGGCCGGGCGGGGGCTGTGGGCGTGGGCCACGGGGTTCGGGGCTGGTGCCCTCCTCCTGCAGGGGAGGGCCACCTCCAGTCCACCTGTCCCCGGACACCGAGCCTCCGGCCGGCCACGGCCTCCTGTCGCTGTGGCTCTCGTGGGGAGCCCCGTGGCTCGGGGAGCGGGGGGGGCGATGGGGGGGGGGGCTGCCGGGCTGCGTCCTCGCTGCACAGGAGAGCAGACTGTCAGGGAGGGAGCCGCCGGACGCTTTCCGAGGGCCGCGAGCCGCTTGCTGCTGTCTGGGCCGCTGCTGCCGGTCTCCCCCCGAGCTCTCTCTGGGCCTCTTGGGGGGGAGCTGAGGCTGGACCGGGCCAGGGGTAGGACCCGGGCCAGGGGTAGGACCCGGGCCAGGGGTAGGACCCGGGCCAGGGGTAGTAGCCGGGGTCCTCCCCGTCCCATGAACACTGTTCACACCCAGGATGGTGAGAGCCGACGGACTGATGACCTGTTTCGTGATCTCATCCAGAAAGGCTGAGAAGTTCAGCTTGCCCTGCATCACATTTGCCTTGGCCTGCTCCTCCCCCCCCTGAGGGGTCCCTGCCCCCTGAGGGGTCCCTGTCCCCTTCGCTCCACAGGGAGCGAGTCCCGCGGAGACTCTTGGGGACAGCACCTCCATCGACCTGGCCTTGCGGATGTCAGCGCGAGGCTGCTTGTTCTTGAGGATGCCTTTGCCGGGCAGCTGACTGGAGGACACGGCTCTCTTGGGGCCCTTGGAGACCCCTAACAGAAAGTCCTCCTCGCTGAAGGTCAGGCTTCGGTTCAGACTGGCTGCCTTGTACAGGTGTCCATGGTTGACGTGTCGTACCTGGGACTGCTCCCCTCCAAGATCACTTTCGTTATCCGGCACGAGGCCTTCTTCACTTCTGCTTAGACCTCGGTCCAGAGCAGCATAACCCCCCCTCCCCCTCTCTTGTACACTCTGGTGTGTCTTACTACAAGCGTCGCCGCTCCTCCCACGTTTACCACAGGCAAAGACGCCGGGCGCGCTGTCCTCCTCCCTGAAGGCGCTGCGCACGTCTGAGATGTTGGAGCAGGACATGGAGTGCTGCTCCGCATGACGAAGAGAGAAGGGGTCGTTTGCACCTTCCTCTGTGTACCATGAGGAAACAGAGGAGGAGGAGGGGGACGAGGAGAGGGAAGAGGAAGAGGCCCTTGACAGAGTAACCGGCATGCTGTGGCTGTAAAGGATCTGGTCCTCTTCGCCGTGGTGGAGCGGCGGTACTGGAAGGCGTTGACGGGCTGAAGGCTGAGGGCTGCTGTTGAGGTGGCGACCATGGTGATGGGGATGGTGGTACCCGAGACTCTCATCGGTGTTTCTGTCCGCCTCATCAAACATTGTATACCTACAACACCCAAGGTCATAAAACATATGACTTTCAAACTTTTACCAGAATTTATATATTTGATTTTAAAATGCAGATGCCTTATATTAGGAATGCTTAAAATGTGACTGTATTTCTAAATGCATTAGAAGTAAATGTAAATATGAGTGAAATATAGCATCTTACCTGTGGGACTGAGGTTCTTGGTGATGGGGATGTTGGTGATGATGGTGATGATGGTTCCGGGGCTTGGTCTCTCCCGGGCCAGAGGGGCTGTGAACCGGCTTAAAGAACTTCTCCATCACTCCTCACTGGTGGTGGCCTGTTGGGTGCTGGTTGGCTCTTTTTCTCTACACGACTATAGCAGAGATCCCCACTTCAGACGGGATGTTAATCTCCTGCTGTTACTGACCGCAAAAGACAGTACAGCCTTTGGTGAGCTATTGTGGAAAAACTCATTATAATCTAAACCATAATAAGGAAAAAGTTGATGTCCAAACAAAAGACAAAACTCAAAATCTGTCCACAAAGTATCTCGTTGTCAGATTGTTTGTGAACGAGTTTGACTTCCTCAGAGACTGGATGCAGAGTAATGAATGAGCTCCTGGTCGCTGGTTGATTTTGCCTCACGCCTGACGTAACGGGCACTCATTGAACGAGCCGTCCACACACGAGAGGCCATCGACCTGCGGAACAGGGTCGATAACGGGCTTCATGTAAACCCTGGTACATCCTGCAGAAGGCCGGTTTGCCCATATGTCTGTGCTCCAGCACACTTCAACTTCATGGGTTTATTTTATAATCTTGTTCAACACTTTTTGTTTGGTTTGTTTTCACCTTACAAAAAGAGATGAGCATTAACCAAATAATAGAACTGCCCCCAGTTGCCCCATTGATTTAGTCCTGAAGCCATCTGGATGAGGCTGTGATCACATTCAGGAGGGGGGGGGGGGTTGGTATCAGAGGTTATGTCATACTGTGTTTACTGTGAACGCTATCCCTTTGGGGTTTGTGGATTTTGTAAATAAATATTGACAATGTTGCAAAGCCCTAAGCAAGATTGTTATAGACTGTATAGGGCTTGTGAATCAATGTGATGAAGTGCATTGATTTGTGAGGTAACTCATTTCTGGTTTGGCCTAAATGTCACTTATTTTCAGGTTATTTAATTAATTTACTATTTCAATTGAATTGATGTGTGGTGGTGTGCAGTATCTAAATATTCTACAACCGAACCTCTGATACAGCTTCCATCTTACAAAACCTTCCAGCCATTATTACAGTTGATTACGCTGCCCGGCTTTTAACAGAAACCCACAGCCACTCAATGCAAAGTGAGAAGAACACCTTCATAATGACTTTGATGAGCAAGCATCACACAAAGGTCTTGATCACCTTTAGCGTTTTAAGACTGGCGGGGCATGTTCATCACATCTCAAACGATGCCTCTTTTTCTAATCTGTGTGACTTATTGTCTAACAACATGACAAAGATCAATTCATTGGGGGAGCGGCTGAAACTCAACAAAGGACAACAGCCCGACCCAGCTGTTGCTGATCAATGAGAGCGAGTCATCCTGCTCACCTTTTGAATTCACCTGGAGCGGTTGTCAACAAATAAAAAATGGTGTGCATCTAGTCTTTGTTGACAAATATTTTTTTAATATGGAGTTATTTATTCTATGGATGTGTTGAAACAGTCTAAAACACAAATATGTTCAAATAACTATGAGAAGAAAAGCAGCTTATCCCATTTGGCAAGGTTTGCCCAATGCATGACTAGAATTAGCAATCAGCTATTAAATATAGTTTTCAGTTAATTTTCTGTTGTTGATTATTATAAGCAGCACTTGTGTAACGATGAACAAGATCCCAAATTCATTTTGGATGCGTGTCCTGGATATATTACTTTATTTGCAAGGAAAGTACAAGTTTTACAGTGAATGCTTGTGTTGAGACAATTCATCATCTGAGAACTTGTCTCGCAATCTGTGTTTATTGCAGATTATGGTAACGTTATTACTTTAGTATCAATGACAGAAAGCCATCAAGAGAAAAGGTACACATGGGAGTTTGCCCAGACTTGTCCAGTGCAGGATTCGGTAAACAATGTTGAAACCAGATCAGCAGAGGAAGGGAGGGGAGGGAGAACGCGCCCCCTGCTGGTGAGCACGAGTAACTCACATGTGGGCTGTTCAGTCTGGTAATTTTCCACCCTTTCATTGTATGTTTTCTGGCACTAGATGTTTCTAGATATTGCTAGTTTTATCAGGTACACTATGCAGCCAACACCAACGTTGCTACTGTGTTCCTCATGTTCAGGTTAAATTGGACATTAACAACAAACATTACATATTTTAGGCTTGTGAAAGTAGGTGTGCGTGATGCATTTAACACTAGACTGCCAGCCTCAGCTGCTTTTAGGACAATGAATACATCTTCCAAAAGGAAACACACGTAATTGAACATGAGCCATCTAACTTCTAGGAGATGAGTTGGCTGTTTTTTTATTGTTTGTCAATCACAAGTAGATTATCATTGCAGTAAAGGGGAATGAGATCCAGCAACACAAGCTTATTCTAGTTTGATCCGGTTCCTCAGACCGTTTTACACACGAGTAACGATTAATCCGCGCAGCCCTTCGCGTGACGTCAGCGGTTTTGTCCGTTAGTTATCATATTGCTTTTCACTGTAAATAACTCCACTAATTTGCGTTTCATATATTTCCAAATAGTAATGTTAGCAGACAATACAACATTAAAACGCATTACTAACTCATTGTGTTACTGCACCGTTTTGAATGGGAGCAGCTCGTCATGCATCTAGTAACGATGTGTGTTCAGCTTTAGTTTGCGCACATAGTCTAGTTCTCACTTACTTTAGTCAACTCTGTGTTTTAAACTCTAATCTAAAGCCACAATAAGCTTTTATAAGCGTTATCCCAGCGTAAAAGTAGGACTACTTTTTTTCGTGGATGAATACCTTCTCTTGCCGGAGGCGGATCACCCAAACAGTATAAATACTGCCATTGACGCCATCTTAACTCAGACTGCATTTGATACGAATTCGTCGAGATGTCAGGCGGGCAGGTTAAACCGGTCTTATTTGTTTTATTTGTTGTTGGTCGTGAGGTTCGAGGCTGTCTTTAGCGTAACCTACTTGATACTTTTTTATTTTGTGTATTGTTGTCAGAGACAAAAAGCGTTACGACCTCGAAAGATACCGTCTGTTTTTTCTTCACACGTTTCTGTGACTAGGCAAAATGTCAGCGTTGTTTCTTTTTTTACGCTTAGTTATAGAGCCAACGGCAGGCAACGCAAGCCAGATATAGCATTCTTAACGATGGTAAACCTGCGTAGTAAAAGCGTTACGTGACTTTTCTTAGCTATATATGTTGGTTTATATTATGGAGCCAATCCAAGTTGGTTCTTCTCGTTTTGGTAACGGCAGTTGGCTCAAGATGGGGGCCGTGACGTAGCAGTGTGTAGCGGGCAGCCATTGGTTGATCGTGACGTAGCAGCGTGTAGTGTAATTGGTTGATTTGAACCCCTCGAGGTAACTACAGCGTTTCAACGGTCGTGGTCACGGTGTTACCTATTCCCTAAACCGACTGTCAATATGGTCGTTAATGAGCGCTGACGATAAGATCTTGGTCACAAACTAGAAAGATCAGAATGTATATTTTTTTTAAATTTACGTCAAATTGCACAGTGTAAGCCAGTGATCAGTCGAGAGTAGTTGTGATAAGCAACTAATTGTATTATCGAAATATGTGTCATAACCTGAGGAGAAGGAAACAACTGTTGAGACTTAAGAGTAACGGGAGTATTTATGAGATTTAAGTCAACTGAATGGAAAAATGTTAACAAAGGAAACTAGGCGTCTGTATGTAAACCGAAGGCTCAGTAGTCATTTTAGATATGGTGTTTGACACTCCAGCTTAGTTTCTACAATCTACACTATTGTCTAGAGTAGACTATTTACTTCCGCCATTCCATTTTAAAAATATATATAAATTACATTTTCTTTTTTTAGAATGTCTTTTTTTTTTTTTTTTTAATATATATATATATATATATATATATATATATATATATATATAAACCTTTAGAGAAGATCGGAGAGTTTTTTTTTTTTTTTTTTTTTTTTTTTTTTTTTGGGGGGGGGGGGGGGATGGACTGAGTTGTCATGGGGGGGAGAAAATGGACTTAGTTAGAGGAACATCGCAGGACCAGTGCGGATCGAGGCCATGCTACCGGGGAGGACCAGTGGAGCCAGGCAGGACGGGACCAGAGGCGTGGGAGCACCAGAGCGGTTCCAGGCAGAACAGGACCCGAGGGCGTGGAGGGAAGAGCAGAGGGGCCACCAGCAGCTGCAGTAGCGGCGAGTGTACACCAGAGGGAGCCAGAGGCGAAGTGCAGGGTAGCAGCAGAGTGGCGTCCCTGAAGCAGTTCCAAGCCAGCCAGTGATGAGAGGGTGGGCGCAGGGCTCTCGTCTCTTCTAGCCCATCAAGTTTAAAGCGTGGCGCTTGGTTTGTATATCGGGTGGTCGTATTCCTGTAACAATATCAGGCATTTAGTTATTCCAAAAGTATTTTTATAGAACACAATTTCTCGCACAGCTCTCTTCCTTTTCACAGGCAAGCCGTGTAACGCGTTGTGTACCATCGTCGCCCCTCCCGTTGTGCGCTGACTTGAGTGTGGTGGTGTCTGCAGTGGTGAATGCCTTGGTAGTGCGCTGGCGAGGAACATCTTATCCGACTTCTCTACCCCCTGCGATCACAAGTAGTTCCCCAAGCCGGAGGGAGATGCAGTCCCTTTGTTGTTCGATAGGTCCTCAAAGAAGCTTTCAGCATTGGAGTGTGAGCGTGGATGATCTCCTGGCCGGCCAGTTGGTGTGTGTATACGGCAATCTTCAGTACTTCAGCGGCAATCTTCAGTACTTCAGCGTCGCATCATTGGTACAGATCAGCTGCTTCTACCTCTTTACCTGAGCAGTGAGTTAATGCATGACATGTACATGTGGGTGTAACTATCCTGTACATTAACTCTGTGTTGCCTATACTGTGTAGTAATTTTTGCCATCAAAGGGAGAAATATGTTTTTATATTTAGCCTCGTTAGTAAAGGAAATTATTGGGGGGGAGGGGGCATTTAAAACGTGTTTCGAGTTTTTCTTTCCACAGGCCTGGCCCCAAAAGCTGATCATCAAAAGAATCCCCCCCCCCCCCCCCTGCTAACTGCTCGGTACAAGTTCAGCTCATCTTATTTATTATAGCGCTGTGGATCGGGATCATTCGCACCCAGTGCTGCGCTTAAAAGAAATGTAGGAAGGTATTTGGTATTAAATGAATCCATTAGATGCTTTATTGATTCTACCCTATTTGGAACGTGTTGTAAACTGGGATTCATGCAAGTAATTTGGGAAATGGGAGGGTGGGGTTGTGGGGCCTTAATCAGTCTCTTCCCTAGACTTCACAGCTCCAAGTTGCCCATCGCAAAATGGCTTCAATAGGAAACATCCAGGTCCACCAAACAAGATTCGAGTGGACTCTATGCCTCGCAGGATAGCAACTTCAAAACTAGTCACCTGCTGTAGCAAGAAGCTCTTTTTCCAGCCAGTGCGGTAACAAGTCTCTTTACTAGAAGTCATTGTCATTCTGTACAGGCTTCGTTGCTTCGTTGCTTTGTTGGGTTGGGAGGGGCTTGTATTTGTGACTCTTGCAGATTAAGTTTTATGGCCCGCCCGCAAAGTCGACAGTCAAGTCCAAAGCCACCGTTCTTAAGGAAGGAATCCATCGCGTTCAGGCTTGCGGTATTTAAATGTTCTTCTGGGAAATTTCTTACATCTTTTGAGTTGTCTTCGGAATAATACAAGTTGTGTCCTTATTGGAGTAATGCAAGTCATGTTCTTGTAGTTCTGTACTGCATCATTGGAGGGGTATTGTGGGGAGTGGCTGTTTCCTTTGCATTTTTCAGTGTGCTGTGTCCTGTGCGCTTTCCAATACCCGAGACCATCAGGAACTCTCCTAACTCATTGTTTGTGTACGTTTCCTTGCGCATCGAGCATCACGTAAGGTCACTAAACGTGCTCATATTTCTCTTAACATTCATTGTCTGGCTAAATACCTCCATTGCAATTCTTTTGCAATTAGTTGCCATGCCTTGTATTGACAATACAATGAGTGAACTATCTGTAAAGGATTTTGTTATTGCGTAATAAATGCATAGTTTTTTGTAATTTCAATACAGTTTTGGTATGCATTTGTTCTTTTGGGGTGCTTGTGTCGGGGAGCTTTTCTTGTGCTTTTTCAGGTATGACTAAAGCTTGGAGCTTGGTAGAGCACGGATGTGACCGGGGCTTGAATGACATCCTTTTCTAAGTGGAAATTGAAGGCAGATAAGTTGAATCCATCCGATATTGATATTGGCAAACAGAAAATTCTCCACCCGAGAAGGGTCTTATCTTGACTGGGCTCAACTACCCTCATTGTCCTTAACATTAAAGCAACTTGCTATACTTGAATGTAGAAATAGCATTGTTGTGCTTTCTTAACAGTTGTGATACTGGAAAGATTTGATGCATCCTCATTGACTCTCAGTAAAGCATTTGGGTAAGGATAACAGCAGTCAGTTCTACGATACTGTGGGGGGGTATAGGGGTGTCTCTTGTCTGCCTCTTTGCTCTTACAGAACAGTCCAAAGGAAGAATGCAGTCAACCTACTAGGACAACACGGGAATCACCCTGCCCTTTGAAATCAACCACCTGCATGGTTTGAACAAATGGAGTCGGGTTGTTTTGTGTCTAGACTGGAACATTAGCCCTCAGCTGCTTGCCCTTGTGCATCTGTGCAAGCGGCAGGTTAGTCATACGAAATTACTTGCAGTCGCGCAACTGTGCGACTTTATTTCAAAACTGTTGGCAGCTGAGGAAAGCAGCGCATTGTGCAGCTTAAATTTGGTCTGAAAAGCAGCGCAACGGTGTTGCTTTAGCGTTTATTGTGTGTTGGTTGGATATATCGCTACACTTCTCTTTCCAGACGTCAAGTGCGAGACTGCTTCAAGCGCGAGTGAAGTCCTCTAACCTGGAGCGTGTAGTAAGATGTTGGCTTAACTTATTTAAATGAACTTCTGCAATGTTGTAGTTGACTAAATGACATCTTGGAACTGGCTTTATGTTAACCTCAAAATCATCAGTAACAATGCTTTACTAGCATACTCTTCGGCCATCGGCCCTACTGCTTTGCATCTTAAAAGATTAGAACTTGAATCTTTGAGTATTTTGTGGTGGGTGTTGTGTAGATCACTCTTTGTTTCAGATCATTTTCGTCTGTCATCTCCGATCTCGCCTGCCTCTGAATGCAAAGCCATCTGTGGACGCCGTCGTCAAATATGAGTGATCCCCGAATGAAGTTCCAACCTCGTGTCGCTTGTGCTTGAATCTGAACCCGATGTCCTTCGCAGAACCCCCGCCGGCCGCTCTGTTTGTGTGCCCTTTTTTCTTTCCCCTTTGGTTTCTCAGGTCGAAATTTCCCTAAAATTCTTAATTTGTCGTCTGGGATTGCCTAACCTGTGATGCCGCACTGAGAATCCACTCGCGTTAAGACCAAGAGCTGCAAGCTTGTCTCATGTACTGCATCACTTCAGTCTCATGGGTGCTAAGTTAAGTGATTTTGGTTCCCCTGATTTTTCTTTAACATACCATGGCTTTAATGTGTAACTCGACATGTTGCATGCACATCAGCTCTGCATAACATTTTATTCGTAACACACAACCTACTGTTCGTGAAGTCGTCTTCAAACATTGCAGTATTTGGTCATGGTTGGTGGGGGGGGGGGGTGGACAACATTCTTCTCTCCCTTTCAGATTTCTCGTTCAGCTTAACTTGATACTGGGCCAGGCGCCTTAACCTCGACGGTCTTGGAGTGACTCGGTACTGCCAGCCTCTAGGATACGTTCTTTAATGCAGCCGAGGAAAAATAGCTGCGGTAAATGCTGCTATGCCAGCTGCGGTAAACATTAATCGTATTGACTGTGGGGGTGGGGGGGGGTGGGGGCTTAAATTGTGTTTTTCCTCTATTGCAGCTGTTAAGTTCCCTGTCCGGCTGAATGTCAAAGGGAAACGGCTTGAGTTTCAACACGACGCTGGTATCGCGGCTTTGTTCTGGATAAGGATGCGTTGTCATGGGGATGCCGGGGATTGGGGAAACCAGTGTCTTCTTGTTTCAGCCTCGTGACCAAAAGAGATCCCCAGGTGGTGACAGGAAAATATAGCAGCCAGGTGTTAAGTGGTTTTTCTTTTCCTAGAGGAACAAACTACTCCGGTAGTTTTTGTTCCTCCAGGTTTTGCTTTTGCCCTTCATACAGCAACAACAAAAAAAGCAAAAGACTCTGGTGGTGGCACTCCTGACTCGTCAGGACAGGGTTCAATCCCCTGCGGCGTCTTGCTATTTTTAACGGTATGCTGTTTTAGAAAATGATGAAGCCGTTCAAGGATCGTTTCCTGTTAAGTAAATGTAATATGGATTTCATAAGATTAAAAAAAATCTAAAGGGACCTGACAAAAGGGCTGGTTCTCGGTACCGGTGTTGAGCTTGAGATTTTGTTGGTTACTAATTAAAATAACTGCACACAAACTTAATACCCTGCCTTGGGTCACCTGTAGCTCAGTTGGCAGGTCATCCCGTAACAAACGGTACCTGGTTTAGTCCCGTTGCTTCATGTCCCGTAAGCTCCCGGGCGACTCACTGAGGACGGAGGACTCCAATGCAGAGCTTCCCAACACGGATCAATAAATGATTTAATTTTTTTGCAGACTGAAGACTAGGTCATTTATGGGTAACGTGAAACATGTTTGAAATGCATTTTGTAAATTGTCTATCCTAATTTTGTGTTTATTTATGCATCAATAAAACTTTCCCTGGCTTACAATTTGAGTTGTTTAGTGCTGTTGAGACCAATGGAAAGGTCTTGCATTTGGCAGCTGAAGAGCTTAGCATCTACATAGTTTAGGCTCGGTTACAGTGAGACTGCATCATGCAATAGTTTCAGTATTCTGCAAGTAGAGTGGCGCTGACGATTATTTAAACATTTTTTTATTAACCAATTGGGTGCCTTATATTTGCTTTGTCACTCAGTTATGAAAAGTATATGAAGTTGCCTTGTTTGGAACCTAGATGTGTGACGCACAGAAACACAGGTGCACCTTTGGTGTGATGTTTCATGATGCTAGACATATAGTTCAAATTACAAATGTATAAAATCACCCAAGATGAGAGTAAAGTAAAACCAAATAGCCTCATATGTAAATATATGCTTAAGATTTTCTTATTTCTATAGCGGTTTCTTAATGTGGCAAACATTTAGAAGTCTGAAGTGTTTACCATACTGTCTATTGTAAACAGTTGCATATTTATGTTAAATACATGTCACCGTCTCCAATTCCTCTAGTGCACCGGTGCGACACAATTGCTAACATGCTATCTAGACTGAATATATCATGTTATAACAATTTCCATATGGGTCGATCAAGCGCATTTTGAATGTCTGGGTTCCCTTTATATAAGATAACTAGATAGGTTACAGATGTAAAGCCCTCTGAGACCAATTTATAATGTGGGTAAATGGACTATACCAATTAACGGAATTGAATAGAAAAGGTGTGACTGGGTCAGTGGGTAGCAGGTCCGTCTTCAAGCGGGGTCGGAGGTTCAATCCCCGCCCTAGCCGATGTGTCTATAAGCAATACACTTAACCCTGAACTGCTCCCTGTAGCTGTGTCTATGGTGTATGATTGTAACAGGATTG
The DNA here is from genome assembly GCA_036178185.1 of Liparis tanakae. Taxonomy (NCBI): domain Eukaryota; kingdom Metazoa; phylum Chordata; class Actinopteri; order Perciformes; family Liparidae; genus Liparis; species Liparis tanakae. Next base: position 285,984 of record CM070095.1, on the reverse strand, counting down.
TAAGTCGCTTTGGATCATATCGTTCTTTAATACTGACGTGAACTTCAAAAGGTGTGGACTTGTCTTGTATTCAGAAAGGCAGCATCCCTGTTCAGTGCTCCAAAGAGCAAAACTATATAAAGGTCATGTTGTGATTCACTACATGAATGTATATCATGTCTGATCGTAATAACCAGACCAATGTATCTCGTTCAGTTTGATCTAAATGCATTTCTTCGTTACCGTCATATTCATAATTAATGTTAAGCCTATTGCGGAACCAATGTGCAGAGACGAGGTTCCCACGGACCCAGTTGAGTCGCCGGCTCGCTTCCTGTAGCGCTCCGCTCCGCTCCGTTCCGCTGTCGTGTGTCGCTGTTTGATGAGGTGTGGCGGAAAGAGGCGATGTGGTCCTTTTTCGCCAGGGATCCGGTCAAAGACTTCGCTTATGAGGTCCTCCCAGACGCAGAGGAGTCTGGAATATGGACTCTGCATCGGGGGAAGCGAAAGGTGAGAGGCCGTTAGCAGCGGCTAGCGAGCCGCGGCCGGTCGGCCCTTTGGTCTGTTGTCTCGCTCCGCCGGCCTCGGTGTTGTGTTGACGTGTTGTCGTGTTGACGTGTTGTCGTGTTGTCGTGTTGTCTTGTTGACGTGTTGACGTGTTGACGTGTTGACGCGGCGGGTCCTTCTCGTGTTGCTCAAGCATTCCGTGCCGGTGCCCGTTCCTCTCCTCGCTAACGAAGCGGGTCGCGCTGTGTTTACTGTGGACAGACAGACAGGCAGACAGTCAGACAGACAGACAGTTAGACAGTCAGGCAGACAGTCAGACAGTCAGACAGACGCGTCTTGCTCGCCACGTCACCTGCGTTCAGCACGGCCGCTCGAGCCCTCCTCTGGCTCGTGTTTGATCTCAGTCATAAAGATGCCGCCCCTCACCGCTGTCAGCACCCCCCCCACACACACACACACACACTCACACGCACGCACACACACACACACACACACACACACACACACACACACACACACACACACACCTGTCCAGGTGGTCTCGCTGAGCAGCTGGCTCTGGGCAGTGAGGTCTCCAGCATCCCGAGCCCTGCATGTCCAGAGACGCCCTGCTTCCTGTCTTCATCACGTTATTGTCATTTAAGTCAGTATGAGTTGAGGATAATATACTTGATGTTGTCGTTCTCTACCGTTTGATGTGATTATAAAGCATAAACGTTGTATTTCATAATGTTTTGAATATCACAAGTCACCATTGTACGTTATATTACGTTATTATACCTGTGTCCTCAGACCAACGCAGAGCCCGTGTCGGTGTTCCTGTACGAGTTTTCTCAGGGGACGGAGCAGCAGACCCAGCTGGCCAAGGCTGCCTTCAAGCGCATGAGGACCCTGCGGCACCCCAACATCCTGGCGTACGTGGACGGGCTGGAGGTGTGTGTGTTCACGTCACTCACACGTGGTGTGTGTTCACGGCACTCACACGTGGTGTGTGTTCACGGCACTCACACGTGGTGTGTGTTCACGTCACTCACACGTGGTGTGTGTTCACGTCACTCACACGTGGTGTGTGTTCACGGCACTCACACTGTAGGCTGAATACGTGTGCAATAGTTGTAGTGCATTACATAATATAAGCATATATTTTATCAACAAAATCATAAAATATACAAACTATATTAAAAATACACTCACTTTTATACAACCACACATATGAAAGTGGTGCATCTATTGCATGGCTTGCCAAAAGAATTAATTGAAAATCAAATACAACCAGGACAGTGGATTGTTTGACTTGTTTTGGTTGCATATTCTTAATTCTGAGACGTACCACTGAACTGGAGCAGCAACTTGGATATTGCCAGACTTCCTATTTTCTCATAACTCCTACCATATATTCCTTTTAATTCCAGTTTAGTAGGGGTGAGTACTGGGTAATTATTCAGTATTAACATGTACTGCCTTTCAATGGAAATCTGTGGTAATAAAACCAACTCCATGTGAAACATTACATTACATTACATCACATATCATGTAGCAGACGCTTTTATCCAAAGCGACTCACAATAAGTGCATTTCAACCTAGAGTACAAACTAAGAACAACAAGAATACAGAAAGTAACATTCCCTCATCATAGTCAAACTACTAAAGTACCACAATAAGAGCCATTCAAGTGCTACCAAAGTGATAATCTGTGATTAATCCAGATATAGTCTAAAGGTGCGTTTTCAGTTTCCGGTGAAGATGTAGAGACTTCCTGCTGTCCTGATGTCAGTGGGGAGCTGGCTCCACCAATCAGGAGCCAGGACAGCAGACAGTCTGATGTAGTGATGAGATGGAGGTGACGGAGGTGACGGAGTCACAAGTCGGTTGGCTGTTGCCGAGCGGAGCGAACGTGCCGGGGTGTACGGTGTGACCACATCCAGGATGTAGACGGGGCCGATCCGTTCAGAGCACGGTACCAAGAACCAATGTTCTGAAGAGGATGCTGCTCCACCGGGAACCATGGAGAGAGAGGAGGAGTGGAGTGGTGTGGGTGGAGGAGTGGAGTGGTGTGGGTGGAGGAGCAGAGTGGTGTGGGTGGAGGAGCGGAGGGTGTGGGTGGAGGAGGGAGGGTGGGTGGAGGGAGGGAGGTGTGGGTGGAGGAGCAGAGGGTGTGGGTGGAGGAGCGGAGGGTGTGGGTGGAGGAGGGAGGGTGTGGGTGGAGGAGGGAGGTGTGGGTGGAGGAGCGGAGTGGTGTGGGTGGAGGAGTGGAGTGGTGTGGGTGGAGGAGCGGAGTGGTGTGGGTGGAGGAGCGGAGTGGTGTGGGTGGAGGAGTGGAGTGGTGTGGGTGAACCTCGGGAGGCTGAAGACCAGTCGAGCTGCTGCATTCTGGAGGAGCTGCAGAGGCCGGATGGCCTTAGCAGGTAGAGCAGCCAGGAGGGAGTTGCAGTAGTCAAGGCGCGAAATGACCAGAGCCTGGACCAGAACCTGGACCAGAGCCTGGACCAGAGCCTGGACCAGAGCCTGGACCAGAACCTGGACCAGAGTCTGGACCAGAACCTGCGCCGCCTTCTGGGTCAGAAGAGGCCGTGTTCTCCAGACGTTGTGCAGCATGTACCTACAGGAACACTGTGGCAGCGATGTTGGCCGTCAGGGAGAGTTGACTGTCTAGCGTCACCCCGAGGCTCCTGGCAGTCAGGGTAGGGGCCAACACGGAGCTGTTGGAGGTGGTGGTCAGGTCCTGAGTGGGGTTCAGTCAGGGTAGGGGCCAACACGGAGCTGTTGGAGGTGGTGGTCAGGTCCTGAGTGGGGTTCAGTCAGGGTAGGGGCCAACACGGAGCTGTTGGAGGTGGTGGTCAGGTCGTGGGTGGGGTTCAGTCAGGGTAGGGGCCAACACGGAGCTGGTGAAGGTGGTGGTCAGGTCCTGAGTGGGGGAACCTTTCCCTGGTAGGAACAGGAGCTCGGTCTTGTCAGGGTTGATCTTCAGGTGGTGAGCAGACATCCACTGAGAGATGTCAGACAGGCAGAGATTCTGCCACCTGTGTTTCAGACGGTGGGAACGAGAAGATCAGTTGGGTGTCATCGGCATAGCTGTGGTAGGAGAAGCCATGCGAACGAATGACAGAGCCGAGAGAATTGGTGTACAGAGAGAAGAGGAGGGGACCCAGGACGGAGCCTTGAGGAACCCCAGTAGTGAGAGGAAGAGGATCAGACACAGATCCTCTCCAAGTTACCCGGTCAGTCGGTCGGTGAGGTAGGAAGAGAAAAGAGTGAGTGCTGTGCCTGAGATCCCAGGTCCTGAAGAGAAGAGAGAAGGATAAGGACAGAGGAGAGAGGCTGCTCTAGCAGAGTGAAGGATAAGGACAGAGGAGAGAGGATGCTCTAGCAGAGTGAAGGATAAGGACAGAAAAGGCCACAATGATCATAGTGTGACAGTCCTAAATGAAATATTGTTGTACAACATAGATAACAAACAACTAGTACTGGTTCAAATATATACATTGACAATAACTGTGTCCATGTGTGTCCATACTCACTGGTTTAGTCGTATAACCTGTGGTGGTTCCACAGACCGAGAGGAGCCTGTACCTGGTCACTGAGCAGGTCACGCCGCTGGCCGTCCACCTGAAGGCCCAGGCGGAGCGGGGGGGCTCTGGGGAGCTGGAGGTCTCCTGGGGGCTGCACCAGATCGTGGTGAGGAGGGCGGCGAGCGCCATCGGATGCTTCAGGGGGCTCTTTCTCCGTAGTGACAAACGCCACGTCTGCCGTCTGCCTCCTCCACAGAAAGCTCTGAGCTTCCTGGTCAACGACTGCCACCTGCTCCACAACAACGTGGGCGTGTCGGCGGTCTTTGTGGATCGAGCGGGGGAGTGGAAGCTCGGGGCCCTGGATCATGTGGCGCCTGAGCAGGGAGACCCAAGTGGGGTCTCACTCCCCACCCCAAAGGCCGTCTACCCCGACATGGAGAGATACGACCCCCCAGAGACGTCCAGCAGCAGTGGAGAGAAATGGTAGGGGGGGGGCAGTACTAGTCCTGTACTGAGACAAGGGGAGCAGCAGGGCTCATGGCAAAGGAGGAGGACAGAAACCTGCATTGGCTACTGCCTACATTGTGTGTAAATGTGTAAATGGAGCTGTACGCCTGTGTCTCCAGGGCCGGGGAGGTGTGGCGGCTCGGCTGCCTGATCTGGGAGGTGTTCAACGGGGCGCTGCCGCGCACGTCCTCGCTCCGCTCCCTGGGAAAGGTACGGCACCTCCACGGCTCCACTGTGTTATCACTGCATGATGTCACTGATGTTGTTGTTATAGGGACTGACGATGTGCTTCGGTGGGGTCAAATAGACTTCTTTAGTTAAACTTCGTTGAAAAAATAGAAATCTAGAAAATGAGATGAATAGATGATTCTGTTCTATATTTATTTGGAGGGCAGATATTTTGCTCATTTGAAGGATCCTTCTCTCCTTGAACTTGAGAAGTTAGCCCGTGAATGACATGCCCATATTTTAATAACTTGCTTTCAAGCCAGGAATGTAACCTCCAGTTGCTTCATTTACATGACATCACATTACATGTCATCACATTACATGACATTACATGTCATCACATTACATGACATCACATTACATGACATCACATTACATGACATTACATTACATGTCATTACATGACATGTCATTACATGACATCACATTACATGACATTACATGTCATCACATTACATGACATCACATTACATGACATCACATTACATGACATCACATTACATGACATTACATGTCATCACATTACATGACATCACATTACATGACATGTCATTACATGACATCACATTACATGACATTACATGTCATCACATTACATGACATCACATTACATGACATCACATTACATGACATCACATTACATGACATCACATTACATGACATCACATTACATGACATTACATGACATCACATTACATGACATCACATTACATGACATCACATTACATGACATCACATTACATGACATTACATTACATGTCATTACATGACATGTCATTACATGACATCACATTACATGACATTACATGTCATCACATTACATGACATCACATTACATGACATCACATTACATGACATCACATTACATGACATTACATGACATCACATGACATTACATTACATGTCATGACATGTCATTACATGACATCACATTACATGACATTACATGACATTACATGACATCACATTACATGACATCACATTACATGACATTACATTACATGTCATTACATGACATGACATTACATGTCATCACATTACATGTCATCACATTACATCACATCACATTACATGTCATTACATGACATCACATTACATGACATTACATGTCATCACATTACATGACATCACATTACATGACATCACATTACATTACATGTCATTACATTACATGTCATTACATGACATGTCATTACATGACATGTCATTACATGACATCACATTACATGTCATCACATTACATGACATCACATTACATTACATGACATTACATTACATGTCATTACATGACATCACATTACATGACATTACATTACATGTCATTACATGACATGACATCACATGACATGTCATTACATGACATCACATTACATGTCATCACATTACATGACATCACATTACATGTCATCACATTACATCACATCACATTACATGTCATTACATGACATCACATTACATGACATTACATGTCATCACATTACATGACATCACATTACATGCCATTACATGTCATCACATTACATGACATCACATTACATGACATCACATGTCATCACATCACATGACATCACATGACATCACATGACATTACATGACATTACATTACATGACATCACATTGCATGCCATTACATGTCATTACATTACATGACATCACATTGCATGACATTACATTACATGACATCACATTACATGACATTACATTACATGACATGACATGTCATCGCATTACATGACATCACATTATATGTCATTAAATGTCATCACATTACATGACATCACATTACATGACATCACATTACATGACATCACATTACATGACATTACATTACATGTCATTACATGTCATCACATTATATGACATCACATTACATGTCATTACATGTCATCACATTACATGTCATTACATGTCATCACATTACATGACATCACATTACATGTCATTACATGTCATCACATTATATGACATCACATTACATGACATCACATTACATGTCATTACATGTCATCACATTACATGACGTCACATTACATGTCATTACATGTCATCACATTACATGACATCACATTACATGACATCACATTACATGGCATCACATTACATGTCATCACATTATATGACATCACATTACATGTCATTACATGTCATCACATTACATGTCATTACATTACATGTCATCACATTACATGACATCACATTACATGACATCACATTACATGACGTCACATTACATGTCATTACATGGCATCACATTACATGACATCACATTACATGTCATCACATTATATGACATCACATTACATGACATCACATTACATGTCATTACATGTCATCACATTACATGTCATGACATTACATGACATCACATTACATGTCATCACATTATATGACATCACATTACATGACATCACATTACATGTCATTACATGTCATTACATGTCATTACATGTCATCACATTACATGTCATGACATTACATGTCATTACATTACATGACATCCCATTACATGTCATGACATTACATGTCATGACATTACATGACATCACATTACATGTCATTACATGTCATCACATTACATGTCATTACATTACATGACATCCCATTACATGTCATCACATTATATGACATCACATTACATGACATCACATTACATGTCATTACATTACATGACATGTCATTCACATGTCATCACATTACATGTCATACAGTCATGTCATTACATGTCATCACATTACATGTCATGACATTACATGTCATTACATTACATGACATCCCATTACATGTCATGACATTACATGTCATGACATTACATGACATCACATTACATGTCATTACATGTCATCACATTACATGTCATTACATTACATGACATCCCATTACATGTCATGACATTACATGTCATGACATTACATGACATCACATTACATGTCATGACATTACATGTCATGACATTACATGACATCACATTACATGTCATGACATTACATGTCATTTAGCAGACGCTCCATGGCTTCAGTGGCTGCTGACTGATGGTCGTCTGTGAGGTGAAGAGCTTCAGTCCTCAGTCGGGTCTCTGCTGAGCGTCCTCCTTGTGTCCACAGATCCCCAAAGCCCTGGTCCCCCACTACTGTGAGCTGGTGGGGGCCAACCCCCGAGCTCGGCCCAACCCCGCCCGCTTCCTCCAGAACTGTCGAGCCCCCGGAGGGTTCCTCAGTAACAGCTTTGTGGAGAGCAACCTTTTCCTGGAGGAGATACAGGTCCACAGACGTGCATAAAGACGTGTGCACTGCCGTTCAACAGTTTGGGGTCGCTCAGAAAAAAAGGGGGAAAAATGAAATGAAAATGACATTACATAATCATAAATACTTTCTCTACATAGTTAATGTGGTAAATGACTATTCTCTGGTGTAGTGAAGTCTCTCCAGAGGTGTGTAGAGGCCTATCTCCATGTTCTAGTGGTACATTGTGTTATTGCCTTAGAAGACGAGCAGAGGGATAGAAAACCCTTGAAACCCTTTTTTTTGTTATAACTTTTTATTTAACATTTTCCACAAACAGATTATTCCTTGACATTGAAACCCTTTTCATATGAGTGCAGCTGAAAACAGTTGTGCTGGTGAGAGGAGCTCTAAAACTGGCCTTCCTTTGAGCCACAAGAAGAACAACATTCATATTTACAATGAAATCATTATTTATAACCTTGTCAATGTCTTGACTACATTTAGTATTAATCTTGTCTTCATTTAATGAATCAAAGTGTGAGTTTTCATGGAAAACACAACATGCCCCCAGCCCGTTGAGCGGTGGTGTGTGACGGTGGCCTCTGTGTTGGTGTCACAATGGAACCCCGACATGTCGTCTCACTGCTGAGTAAAGCTTCCTCTGCAGATCAAGGAGCCGGCGGAGAAGCAGCAGTTCTTCCAGGATCTGAGTGACAATCTGGACTCCTTCCCTGAAGACTTCTGCAAACACAAAGTCCTTCCTCAGCTGCTGCTCGCCTTTGAGTTCGGCAATGCAGGCGCCGTCGTCCTCACGCCGCTCTTCAAGGTGACTCCTTCAGCGCTCACCCCTCATTGACTGTCAGAGTGTAGACTTTCCAAATGAAGACATTACTGTGTTATGCCCGTGTCTTTTGGGAGTTCTACTTCTATCCTGTCTTTCTGCTTGTGGGCTAGGTGGGGAAGTTTCTGTCAGCGGAGGAGTACCAACAGAAGATCATCCCTGTCATCGTGAAGATGTTCTCGTCCACAGACAGAGCCATGAGGATACGGCTGCTGCAGCAGGTACGAAGGCCTTCTTCATCTCGCCCCGGAGAATGTCCTGCAGTAATACGGTGGACATGTTGCTCATGTGTTCACTTAATAAAACGTTTCCATAGTCCATCCTGCAAGCAAAGACGATTCAGTTTAAAGTAGAATGAAATATGAAAAGGCAGTAAAGGATATGGCTGTCTGCCACGTTTAGGCCTGTGTGAGGCGTGAACATGATTTCCTCTGACCGTGTTGTCTCTGTCCACGGCTCCTGCTTTCAGATGGAGCAGTTCATTCAGTATCTAAACGATGCTGCAGTCAATTCCCAGATCTTCCCTCACGTTGTCCACGGCTTCACGGATACCAACCCCGCCATCAGAGAGCAGACCGTCAAGGTATCTGCATGTCTGAACAGAGCCCAAAGCAAGAGGCGTCGTTCCTGTGTCGTAACGCTCCTCTGCGTCGCCTCCAGTCCATGCTGCTGATGGCTCCCAAGCTGAATGAGGCCAACCTGAACCAGGAGCTGATGCGCCACTTCGCCCGGCTGCAGGCCCGAGACGAGCAGGGCCCGATCCGGTGCAACACCACCGTGTGCCTGGGCAAGATCGCCTCCTACCTCAACGCAGGGGTACAGTGCCCCCCCACGGCGGCTGACTCCTTCAAACATCAAACACTCAAACCGAAGTTCAGTGGAGATTGGTTCCAATGCAAGAATGTGTTCTCCTCTCCACAGACTCGACAACGGGTTCTGATTTCGGCCTTTTCCCGAGCGACTAAAGATCCGTTCCCGGCGTCCCGCTCCGCCGGCGTGCTGGGCTTCGCCGCCACGCACAATTTCTACAGCGTAGCGGAGATCGCCGCCCGCATCCTCCCCACCCTCTGTGCCGTCTGCGTGGACCCCGACAAGGCCGTCAGGGACCAGGTACACGTGCGACTGCCTGGGGTTCCATCTGGATGAGTTCAGATTGTTATTTATTAGCAGCACCATGCTTCATTGTGTTGTTTTAGTTGATAAAGATGGAACAGTAAGACGGCTGGATTGAGGCTAAAAGGCCTCACGGGTGTCAAAGACATGCAGGAGTACAGAAAGTGATCAAAGCAGACACGATGGCGTCTGCTTTGAGCTGCAGAACGACAGGAGAACCTCTCGTGGTTCTTCTGATATGTTTATTTGTCATTCTCTACTGATCGTCCTCCAGAGAGCTAAGCAACACGCTGCAGAGTCAGGCTAGAGGACGCCTCGACACGACCGCCTCAGGGGCTAGAGTGGCTCTGACTACCTAGAACATGACTAGAACTAGAACACTAGAACAACTAGAACACTAGAACATGACTAGAACTAGAACTAACTAGAACACTAGAACATGACTAGAACTAGAACTAACTAAAACACTAGAACATGACTAGAACTAGAGCACTAGAACATGCTGAGGTGTTTCTGTTCTTTCTCCCTCACAGGCATTCAAAGCCATCAAGAGTTTCCTCTCCAAGTTGGAGACGGTGTCAGAGGACCCGGCCCAGCTGGCGGATATAGGTATGTACATGTGTAGCTATGTAGCTATGTAGCTGTGTACATGTGTAGCTATGTAGCTGTGTACATGTGTAGCTATGTAGCTATGTAGCTGTGTAGCTATGTAGCTATGTGTACATGTGTAGCTATGTAGCTGTGTACATGTGTAGCTATGTAGCTATGTAGCTGTGTACATGTGTAGCTATGTAGCTATGTAGCTGTGTACATGTGTAGCTATGTAGCTGTGTACATATGTACATATGTAGCTGTGTACATATGTACATATGTAGCTGTGTACATATGTACATATGTAGCTATGTAGCTGTGTACATGTGTAGCTATGTAGCTATGTAGCTGTGTACATATGTAGCTATGTAGCTGTGTACATATGTAGCTATGTAGCTGTGTACATATGTACATATGTAGCTGTGTACATATGTAGCTATGTAGCTGTGTACATATGTAGCTATGTAGCTGTGTACATATGTACATATATAGCTGTGTACATATGTGTAGTACATGTAGCTGTGCATGTATGTGCATGTGTAGCTATGTAGCTGTGTGCTATGTACATGTAGCTGTGTACATGTGTAGCTATGTGTATGTACATATGTACATATGTAGCTGTGTACATGTATGCTGTGTACATATGTACATATATAGCTGTGTACATGTGTAGCTATGTACCTATGTAGCTGTGTACATATGTACATATGTAGCTGTGTACATGTGTACATATGTAGCTGTGTACATATGTACATATATAGCTGTGTACATGTGTAGCTATGTACCTATGTAGCTGTGTACATATGTACATATGTAGCTGTGTACATGTACATAGTCTGTAGCCCAGTCTGCTGTTTGTTGTTGCCGTTCAACAACGTGGTTGTACGAGGTGGGCCGTGGACGTTTATGTGTTTTCTGTTATGCTACCAGGCTAAGAGGCTACGAGGCCTGAGGCAGCTAACGCTAACGCCGAGTGCTACTGGACCAGGCCGAATGAATAAACGGCCGGGTTAAGCCAAGTCAAGACTGTTTGTTTACGTGGAAATTACACAACGCACGCGAGAGAGTCCGAAACTGCTACACATATGTAGCTGTGTACATGTGTAGCTATGTAGCTATGTAGCTGTGTACATATGTAGCTGTGTACATATGTAGCTGTGTAGCTCACCGCGCTCTTGTGTTTCTCGCCCAGCACATGCAGCTACACATGTGCATCCCTGCTACATTCAGGGGGATGAAAACACTTGAATAAAGCGACTCCTTCCTTCAGTTCTGTTTCTAAGCGTCAAACTAAGCGCGTGGACCTCTCTGCCCTTCAGAGAAGGACGTGGCGTCCTGTGCGCAGCCTGCAGGGGCGTCCTCCAGCTGGGCCGGCTGGGCGGTGACCGGCATGTCCTCCATCACCTCCAAGCTGATCCGCAACGCTCCCGGGGCGGAGGGCGGCGCCGGAGCCGAGGACGGAGACGCCGCCAACGCCAGCCGCCCTGGCAGCGCCGCGGAGGGAGCGCCTGCACCTGGTAGAGCTCACACTGGACTGTACACCCACATCGACGCAGCGGGGGGGGGGCTTTGAACTCAACACATTGTTGTTGGTCTGGAGGCTACATGTCCTCCACTCCTCCTGGCGCCAGCCGTCCCAGAGGCGGCTACAGCTGACGTAGCCTCGGAGCGAGGAGCAACACGTGGCCTCCAGCTGATGCTAACTCTGTCCACATCTGAAAGGCCTGTCAGGACCTGTGAACTCGTTTAGACGAGCAGCCGACCCCCATGTGTGGTCCTTCATCTCTCTGAAACCCTTTCTGTGGCTCTTCTTTCTCTCTCAGGTCCTGAGGAGAACCCCCCCCAGCCGGCGGCCCCCCATGCCGCCTCCAGCCGGGCCAACCAGTCAAAGAGCCGCGAGCCGACGGGCACCGAAGACGAGGCGACGGCAGCCCGCTGGGAGGAAGAGGAGGACTGGGGGAGTTTGGAGGTCAGTCGCCTCTTGTTGACCCATTCTTATCTGTATTGTCTTGTTATTTCAAATTTTACTGATGGTTGACTCTCATTCAGGCGCCAGAGAAAGCTTCCGCCGAGCCGGACGACTGGAGCAGCGACTGGTCAGGGGCGGCCGCCAGGAAGAAAGCCAAAGACGTACGAGCTTAAGTCTTCATCGTGTGTGTGTGTGTGTGTGTGTGTGTGTGTGTGTGTGTGTGTGTGTGTGTGTGTGTGTGTGTGTGTGTGTGTGTGTGTGTGTGTGTGTGTGTGTGTGTGTGTGTGTGTGTGTGTGTGTGTGTGTGTGTGTGTGTGTGTGTGTGTGTGTGTGTGTGTGTGTGTGTGTGGGTGTGTGTGGGTGGGTGGGTGGGTGGGTGGGTGGGTGGGTGGGTGGGTGGACTGAAACCTGGACTCCCGATACTCTCGTCTCATAGTAGATGTTTCTTCTTCTTGTGTTTTGGTTGTATAACTGAAGTAACTTATTTTAACCGTTAACACGTCACTAAATACAGACTTCATCACGGAAACCCGCCCAACGTATAAAGCTGGTTGATGACTTGAAGTCACATGACATTAGTGCCTTGCTTCTTGTTAATCCTCAAAGGGGTGCCATGTATGGAAATGACCTCGCTGAACAGATGTTAGTCTCAGATGTTGGTATCATAGATGTTAGTCTCATAGATGTTAGTCTCAGATGTTAGTATCATAGATGTTAGTCTCATAGATGTTAGTCTCATAGATGTTAGTCTCAGATGTTAGTCTCATAGATGTTAGTCTCATAGATGTTGGTATCATAGATGTTAGTCTCAGATGTTGGTATCATAGATGTTAGTCTCATAGATGTTAGTCTCAGATGTTAGTCTCAGATGTTAGTCTCATAGATGTTAGTCTCATAGATGTTAGTCTCAGATGTTAGTCTCATAGATGTTAGTCTCATAGATGTTAGTCTCATAGATGTTAGTCTCATAGATGTTAGTCTCATAGATGTTGGTATCATAGATGTTTGTTTCCACAGAGCTCAGCTGAAATAGTTCCTCCTTGATGGTCGGTGCTCGGGTGTTTTGGTCCTTTGACGTCATGCTTTGAGGTCTGAGGCCTGACTGTCTTGGAAATGGAAACGAGTCTCCGTCTCTCCGTCTCTCCGTCTCTCCCGTGTCCAGGTGGGCCGCTCGGCGTCCTCCACGGCGGTGAAGAAGCAAAGCTCCGACTGGAGCAGCTCCGGCTGGGACGCCGACGACAGCTGGTCCACCGAGAAGGAGGGGGCGGGGCCGAGCTCCGCGGGCGAGGAGGGCTGGGGCCACGACTGGGCGGAGGAGGAGGAGGAGGCGGCGGAGGAGGAGGAGGAGGAGGCGCTCCCCCTGCCAGACGGAGTGCGGCTAGCCAGCGAGTACAACTGGGACAGCAGCAGCTCGGCCGCCACGGGAGCCAATCAGAGCGACGTGTTCGCCAGCGTGACCCAGAGGAGCCCGGCCGGCCCGGCGCCGCCCACGGTGAGAACACGGGGCGGCGGGAGAGCGACCGGTACAGAGCTGGGCCTCAGAACCACAGACATCGGGAGGCTGGAGGCACCGGCTCTGTTCATTCTTTACACTTGGCCTCTGAAGAATATTTACTTATTACATGTTTTACTTTGACAACAAAAAGAGAGTACAATTCGGGAGAGTGCACACAGAAACATGAACCAACACGGCTTCCTCAGCTCCAGCAGCTTCAGACGGCCGTTCATTCATTCGACCACAGAATGGTTTAATCAGCGTTTCATTATCACGAGTGGAATGAAAACTGTTCCATGACTTAATGTTGTTTATGCCAAACACGTGTTCATCATGACGCCTTCATACTTAATCACATTTGAAGAACTGAAGGATATGTTATGGATGTGCACGTTATTTATTTATGTTATGGATGTGCACGTTATTTATTTATGTTATGGATGTGCACGTTATTTATTTATGTTATGAATGTGCACGTTATTTATTTATGTTATGGATGTGCACGTTATTTATTTATGTTATGGATGTGCACGTTATTTATTTATGTTATGAATGTGCACGTTATTTATTTATGTTATGGATGTGCACGTTATTTATTTATGTTATGGATGTGCACGTTATTTATTTATGTTATGGATGTGCACGTTATTTATTTATGTTATGGATGTGCACGTTATTTATTTATGTTATGGATGTGCACGTTATTTATTTATGTTATGGCTGTGCACGTTATTTATTTATGTTATGGATGTGCACGTTATTTATTTATGTTATGGATGTGCACGTTATTTATTTATGTTATGGATGTGCACGTTATTTATTTATGTTATGGATGTGCACGTTATTTATTTATGTTATGGATGTGCACGTTATTTATTTATGTTATGGATGTGCACGTTTCTGTCAACAGTAACTCCACGCTGGTGTTTGTACAAGACTATAAAGTTAGATCCGTTAGCTTAGCTTAGCTTAGCTTAGCTTAGCTTAGCGTGGAGACAGGCGATGGTGAGCGACTTCAAAGGTTCAAATAAATTCACCTACCAGCACCTCCGGAGGTCAGAACCTGACGCGTTTCATCACATTAGTTTAATCTTTACTACCAAAGTGTTAAGACAATACGTTCTGGTTTCACAGGCATGTTTTCAGAGCTAGGCTAGCTGGTCTTCATGCTACGCTACGCTAATCACCTGCTGGCTCTAGCTTATATGAAGAGTACAGACTTGAAGGTGGTATTAATCTGTCCACCACACTCTTAACATGAATGCAAATAAACTTAATGATGACTCCTCCTTTAAAATAAAGTAATATGACTGCACTCACTAGATGAGATGGTGTAGGTCAAGAAGCCCTGTGAGTATGTGAGTATATGAGTATTATAAGCATCTCCGTACAGTGACGTGTGCATTGTCTGCCCGCCAGGCGGGGGAGGGCTGGCCTGCAGAGGCAGCGACAGACTGGGCAGCGGAAGAGAGCTGGGAGTCTGTGGATGGGAACCATGGTGAGTCTCAGCTGATGACCAGAGATATGAGGATATGATCTGTGTGGTCACTGGGAATGGTTTTAGTTCTATGTTTACACTACCACTCCATGATGCATGTTGCATGACCATTAACTGATGTACTGTACGTTCCACCAGGCCTCAGCAAGGCCGAGCTGTCCAAGAAGAAACGGGAGGAGCGGAGGAAAGAGCTGGAGGCCAAGCGGGCCGACCGCAAAGCTGCCAAAGGTCCTCTGAAGCTGGGCGCACGCAAGCTGGACTGAGGCTGCACAGACGGTCCGAGGGCTGAGAGGAGGAGCATGGACCTCAGAACCACAGACTGGACCGGAGCAGGAGGCAGAACCACATACTGGACCGGAGCAGGAGGCAGAACCACAGACTGGACCGGAGCAGGAGGCAGAACCACAGACTGGACCGGAGCAGGAGGCAGAACCACAGACTGGACCGGAGCAGGAGGCCTGCTGGTCCACAAAGGACCAGGAAGAACGGTCAAAGAAAACGTGGTCGGCACCAGAGGACTGGCAGCGCTGCATGTCTTCACTCAGGAACTGACCGATGAGCAGCACTCAGAGGATGAGAGGATGAGTGTGGATGAGAGGATGAGTGTGGATGAGAGGATGAGTGTGGATGAGAGGATGAGTGTGGATGAGTGGATGAGTGTGGATGAGTGGATGAGAGTGGATGAGAGAGGATGAGAGTGGATTAGAGGATGAGTGTGGATGAGTGGATGAGAGTGGATGAGAGAGGATGAGAGTGGATTAGAGGATGAGTGTGGATGAGTGGATGAGTGTGGATGAGAGGATGAGTGTGGATGAGTGGATGAGAGTGGATTAGAGGATGAGTGTGGATGAGTGGATGAGTGTGGATGAGAGGATGAGTGTGGATGAGTGGATGAGAGGATGAGTGGATGAGAGGATGAGTGGATGAGAGGATGAGTGGATGTCAGAGCTGAGACAGAGGCTGAGCGGCTCAGAGTGGCGCTCCCTGCAGCCGAGGGATCGCATAAGATGTCTTTCTTTTCTTCTTTTTTAAAAATACACAACATAACGTTACATTTGTAAAGTAAATGTATATAATTGCTGCATCTTGTCTTAAAATGACATGAAGAAATTACCTTTTTTTTCTTTTATTTAGATATATATATATATATATATATATATATATATATATATATATATATATATATATATATATATATATATATATAAAAAAATCAAAATGTCAGGATCGAACCTGTATTATTATACTGAATGTTTTTGAGACACACACACACACAGTGGATATGAATGTTTTAGTTCAGCCATCACTTACAGATTCAAGACTTAAAATCAACCCATGCATGCACTTGTGTATTTCTATTGCCAAACAAAAGGTTTCATGGTACAGGAGTACAGATTTGATGTATTTACATTGCACATTCCACACTGCGTCTGGCTGTAGAGCGGTGAGCGTTAACGGGTGGTGAGCGTTACCGGGTGGTGAGCGTTACCGGGTGGTGAGCGTTACCGGGTGGTGAGCGTTACCGGGTGGTGAGCGTTACCGGGTGGTGAGCGTTACCGGGTGGTGAGCGTTACCGGGTGGTGAGCCGTCGGTTACCGGGTGGTGAGCGTTAACGGGTGGTGAGCCGTCGGTTACCGGGTGGTGAGCGTTAACGGGTGGTGAGCGTTAACGGGTGGTGAGCCGTCGGTTACCGGGTGGTGAGCGTTAGCGGGTGGTGAGCCGTCGGTTACCGGGTGGTGAGCCGTCGGTTACCGGGTGGTGAGCGTTAACGGGTGGTGAGCGTTAACGGGTGGTGAGCCGTCGGTTACCGGGTGGTGAGCGTTAACGGTGAGCGTTAACGGGTGGTGAGCCGTCGGTTACCGGGTGGTGAGCGTTAACGGGTGGTGAGCCGTCGGTTACCGGGTGGTGAGCGTTTAACATGTCCGTGCTCTGCAGACTCGGGATGGACACCCTGATGGAGCGGTGGGGGAGTTCATGGAATCCAATACGTTTTATTGTTTATCTTTTCAAAGTACATGTTTGATCCTGAAGATCTGACTCAACATGTTGGGATCGTCAATCAAGTATCGATCATCTTTTTAACGATGGTGAGGGTGAAGGAGTCCTCCAACTCTTCCATCTGCTCCTTTATTTGTGCCTTTTGATTTGATGGGAAGGATCTGCTCTGTGATCCGTCTGATCACTCACCTTTAAACGTCTCGCAGGCAGATTCTGGGTTTCATGGAACCTTCTAGTGTTCAGTGTGAGACCCTCATCGCCCGGAGGTGGACAGGCGAGGGACAGGTGAGGGACGAGGTGGACAGGCGAGGGACAGGTGGACAGGCGAGGGACAGGTGAGGGACAGGTGAGGGACAGGTGGACAGGCGAGGGACAGGTGGACAGGTGAGGGACGAGGTGGACAGGTGAGGGACAGGCGAGGGACAGGTGAGGGACAGGTGGACAGGCGAGGGACAGGTGAGGGACGAGGTGGACAGGCGAGGGACAGGTGGACAGGCGAGGGACAGGTGGACAGGTGAGGGGCAGGTGGACAGGTGAGGGACAGGTGAGGGACGAGGTGGACAGGCGAGGGACAGGCGAGGGACAGGTGGACAGGCGAGGGACAGGTGGACAGGCGAGGGACGAGGTGGACAGGTGAGGGACAGGTGGATAGGTGAGGGACAGGTGCGACCTCCCACTGATGATCCAGATCGTGTAGCATGTGAGCTGTTCTTCAAATAAAGAGACGTTGTATACATGTACGTTTGTAGATGTAATTTAAAGGTTGTTGACGACGTCCTCCAGGAGACTATGGAGTTGTCTTCAGGAGGACATCGGGACATCGGGGAGACGACTGGGACCAGAAGATCTTAGAGTAATACTGTAGAACCACACATTATTTATTCAAAACCGTTACAAACAATTAAAGTCAGGGGAGACGACGTGTTATTCAGAGACATGACCACCGCTGGAGCGTTACTTCCTCTCAGCCCGGCTCATCAGTTACTTTGACACTAAATAACAAACAAACACAACAAACACAGCTTTGCTTTTAGTTCAGCCACAATATCATATGAACTTCTTTCGATCATTTAACATAGGTTTAATTTAACTAGCATTATTCTTTCATAGGAATGCCCATTTTTGTTTGTATAAATAGAAAGCATCCCCTCTCGCCCAATCGTGGCCTTCAAATATAAATATATATTAATACTTGTCTTCAAAATGTTCAGTTCCAATTTAAATATTTAAACATATTGCATCTTTCGAGCTTTTTATAAACATTAGTAATGGTGCTCATATGTGCTGACGTCTTAAAAAGTCTAAAACACTTTGATCTCAAACCCAGCAGCTGTGTACTCGTCATCAAACTGAAGAAGGCTTCAGGGACTCGTGGGGTCAAGGAGGCAACATGGAGTCAAAGGCTTCATCACAAGATGTTAAGGATCTGAATAAATACAAGTTAGGCTTTGCTGGTGATGCTTCCATCCGATCCCTGAACAGGTGATCCAGACCTCCGTCACTCCGTGTTCTTGTCTTCTTTCTTGCTGCCAGAGAACATGTACGCGGCCCCCAGAAACAACGCCGCCGCCAAGCCGGCCACGGCCACCGTTTCTCCCGCCTTACGCACCTGCAGAGCGAAACGGACACCTGGGTTAGTGAGGCGGCTCTTCTTCCCCGGTAGAGACTCCAGTCCCTCTTAAATGACATGTTCTATTATCACTAAAGGACGGCAGTGATGTCGATGAGGCTGTAAGGATGTCTGTTTACCTCACGGAAACGGCTCTCTATAGGAATCCATTGTAACTGACATCACTTTGTTCATGTTGGAGCTTGTGTTTCTTTACCAGTACGAACATTTGAACTCCTTAATGTATTTCTGTTTTAGTCCCCCCCCCCCCCCCCCCGGGCCCACCAACCTGGCGGGACTCGGCCTTCCCGTAGCGCATCTCTGTTGCAAAGTGCTCACAGTTGCCCCTGAAGACGCAGTACGGCATCTCCTGGCCCACCTGGGCGCAGGCCTCGCTCACGATGACCTGGGCCGGCCGAGACTTGTACTTCTGGTCCAGGCTGTTGTTGATCGCCCAGCGGTCGCAGCCCACCACGTCCCACAGCTCCTCCTTCTTCACCAGAGCCTTCTCCGCCACCACAGACATGATGCTGCTGCTGCTGGAACCCGGGGCCTCGGCTGGGTATCAAAGAGAGGGGGGGGGACAGATGTCACTTATGTGGATTCATGAGAGAGAGAGAGAGAGAGAGAGAGAGAGAGAGAGAGCTCACAGGGGGGGGCCAAGTGGACAATGAAGCCATCTCCAACATACACCGCCCAGTGCTGATAGGAACCCCGGAAGATCTCGATCAAGTCTCCAACCTCCGGTTTCTCATCATACTTGGATTAGAACAAAAGAGCAGATGCTACACGTTGCATAATGACATGTGAGTGCTATAATAGAGCATCAGCAAGTGGATGGAGCGTCATGTCCTACCAGTGTGGGCGCCATGTCAGTGTCTTTTGTCTTTGGCCTTCAGCGCCTGCAGGAGAAAATCAGAGACCAGGAGACACATAAGATATGGAGTAAAAGATACAGGAAATGTTTTTTAAATAGTTCACGATATTTTTGAGAACTTTTGATACAGTTGTACTTTGCTCTTCATTTATGTTATTTCAAGAATATATTTACATGTAACGCTTTACTGATAATATAATCAGTACCGTTGCTAGCCATGCTGGTGAGAATGTGTGTTCACCTGTGCTAAACGCGAATGTGTCGGCGCGCGCAGCACGGCAGAGCGATGTCGCCGTTATAATTATTATAACTATGAGGATTTTTTAGTTGCCTATTTTGTGGTGCCCCCCAGGACGTGGCGCCCTACGCGCAGCGCGTAGTGCGCGTTATGGGAGCGGCGGCGCTGAATATAATGTTTACGGTACTATGTGTTCACTACATTTAACAATCAGGCATGCTGTGAACCATCACGTGTTTGCTTGTCTTGTGTTCCAGACCGAGTGGTTCAGACCTTTTTCCTTTCTGAATGTCAGAATATGAATTGCTTTATTTGTTATTTTATTTACGAAGCTAGCTCCTGTCGCAAACAAACGCTTTGAGGCAGCGGCTGAAGGAATGCGCGTTTACAATGGACGCTCCATCCGGGTCCTCCGGCTTCCCGAATCAATACAACGGCGACCAGCAGCGGGCGGCGGCTCACGGCTCACGGCTCGCGGCTCAATGGTTCGCGGCTCAATGGTTCGCGGCTCAATGGTTCGCGGCTCAATGGTTCGCGGCTCAATGGTTCGCGGCTCACGGCTCGCGGCTCAATGGTTCGCGGCTCAATGGTTCGCGGCTCACGGCTCGCGGCTCAATGGTTCGCGGCTCAATGGTTCACGGTTCGCGGCTCCGAGCCGGAGCCGCGGCCCTGATCCCGGGATCGGCCGCCGAGCCGCCGGCATGAGCTCACATGACGGCGCTCCCACCTGAGCTCCTTCACCTGGTCTGAGTACTAGATAACGGACTTTAACCTTTGTTAACCTTTGTTAACCTGCTCCGTACGGCCGGCCGCCTCATTGAAGAGCTGCTGGAGATTTAGATAACAACGTCAACCTGCTGTGACGTAGACACGGCGTGTCATTCCTTATTTGTTTGTTTTTTGTTTCGCCAACATGAAGATACCCGAAAGCTAGTGCTTGCTGTGTGTACGTAACCCAAAGACCTTTAACACAACAGAGTTATAAAACACGGCAGCATCACGAAGGCACCGCCATGGCCGACGTCACGCTTCAATGTGTTGATGTGGTGAAACTTACCGTGGAACACGATGTCCGGAGCTCGTTAAACGGTTTTAACTAAAACACCGAAACTCCGCGGATTGTTGTTTATCTGAAGCGCCTTCAGAATAAAAGTCTCACGCAAACGTTACGCTGTTACACAGCAACAACTAGTTCGTAACATATTATAACATAGTTGTACTCCAAATAATAATACGTCTGTGTTTAACACAATATGTTCATTGTATGGCATGACGTTAACGGGTATTAATAATGTGTCAACTCTATAAATCATTGAGGGTGCAGGCTAAATAGTAGAACCACATGACCTGTATAATGGAATCCAACAGCACCTCGAGCTACATCCTCCGAAATGATCTTATATTTGTATACGTTTTGGTATTTTCTTTACAGTTTACAGACTTTACAGGACACATTATAAATCAAACATTAGAACATATCTATATGAACCTATGTATCTGTATATATCTGTTTCTTGATTAGGACAGCACATTATACATCATCAAATTAGAACATATCTATATGTATCTATTTATCCGTATACATATATCTCCTGGTTAGGAACACACACGCGCACACATGTATATACACACATAATTATAATAATAATATGTGTATATATATATATATATATATATATATATCTATACACACATATGTGAAAGAAATATGAAAGCTGATATATCAGCTTTCATATTTCTTTCTCTGAAATCTCGTGCACATCCTTTCAACACTATTTTTTCCATTCCACCTTTTTCTTGGCCCCTCCTGGACAATACACCTGTTCTGATATCTACTTGTGTTAAACCTTTGGGGATCGATCAGGTTATTATTATCTTAACTATATTTTAGAGATCGACAACGTTGACGCCAATCATATAAATGAATCCACGCAGTACCACTAGGTGTCGCTAGTGACGTCAGCAGACAGAGTCGTCGTTTTCCTTTATAACGACGAAGAAGCGCCAACATCCGGCTCGTGGCGCCCTTTCCGTGTCGTTCCGTCCCTGCGCTGGACACACGTCAACATCAAAGCTGCCGCCGCTGCTGCCGCCGAGGCCCCGGTCGCGAGGAGGACTTGATGTTAAAAGACCAAACTATGTCGGTAGTGTTGGACGGGAGTCCGCTGAACGCGATGCCGAGCTCACACACCCACAGCCCGCACACCGCCCCGAGGTGAGCGCTAACGGCCGCGGCGCGACGAGGGGGGGAGGAGGGAGGAGGAGGAGGAGGGAGGAGGCCGGCAGGAGGAGGAGGGGAGGGAGGAGGAGGAGGGGAGGGAGGGAGGCCTGGCAGGAGGAGGAGGGAGGGAGGGAGGAGGAGGAGGAGGGGAGGAGGAGGGGAGGAGGGAGGAGGAGGAGGAGGGAGGAGGAGGGAGGGGAGGAGGGAGGGGAGGAGGAGGAGGAGGGAGGGAGGGAGGAGGGAGGGAGGAGGGAGGAGGAGGAGGAGGAGGAGGAGGGGAGGGAGGAGGAGGAGGGAGGAGGAGGGAGGGAGGAGGAGGGGAGGGGGGGAGGAGGAGGAGGGAGGAGAGGGGGAGGGAGGAGGGGAGGGAGGCCGGCAGGAGGAGGAGGGGAGGGAGGAGGAGGGAGGAGGAGGGGGAGGAGGGAGGAGGGAGGGAGGAGGAGGAGGGAGGCCGGCAGGAGGAGGGAGGAGGGAGGAGGAGGAGGGAGGAGGAGGAGGAGGAGGAGGAGGAGGGGGAGGAGGGGAGGAGGAGGAGGAGGAGGGAGGGAGGGAGGAGAGAAGGAGGAGGAGGAGGAAGAGGAGGAGGAGGAGGAGGAGGAGGGAAGGAGGAAGAGGAGGAGGAGGATGAGGAGGAGGATGAGGAGGAGGAGGAGGAGGAGGAGGAGGAGGGAGGAGGGAGGGAGGGAGGAGGAGGAGGAGGAGAGGGAGGAGGAGGGAGGGGAGGAGGGAGGGGGAGAAGGGAAGAAGGAGGAGGAGAAGGAGGAGGGGAGGAGGAGGAGGAGGAGGGAGGAGGAGGAGGAGGAGGAGGGAGGAGGGAGGAGGGAGGAGGAGGGAGGAGGAGGGAGGAGGGGGAGGGAGGGAGGAGGGGGAGGAGGAGGAGGAGGAGGAGGAGGGGAGGAGAAGGAAGGGAGGAGGAGGGGAGGAGGAGGAGGAGGAGGAGGAGGAGGAGGAGGAGGAGGAGGAGGAGGAGGAGGAGGAGGAGGAGGAGGAGGAGGGAGGAGGAGGAGGGAGGAGGGAGGAGGAGGAGGAGGGGGGGGAGGAGGGGAGGGGAGAGGAGGAGGAGGAGGAGGAGGAGGAGGAGGAGGAGGAGGAGGAGGAGGAGGAGGAGGAGGAGGAGGAGGAGGAGGAGGGGAGGGAAGATTGTAATGTAATGTATAAGAAGTCATTTAGTGTCAGAGGTCACAAGTAGCTGGACCATGCCAACTCAGGGGACGAGGTGTGAAGCTGAAGAGCAGAAATGATAAATCGACTATTAAGGAGCAATTGTCTGATCAACTAGCCCAATTGATTATTAGACTATACCTTTAGAACTATAGATTGAATGCTACTTTAACCATCTTTAAGATGTATTGAGAGCTCCAATCAAATGCTTAATTCATATTGGATATTATTGTTCGTTGCAACCCTGAAATATATATATATATATATATTTTATTATCTCACAAGCACACAACTCTTTCATTCATTCTCCTAATCATTTCCTTCAACTGATGTTCGCTCTCTCCTCCAGCACCCAGGAACTCTCCCAGGAGATCAAGTCCTTCATCAATGGCGTCGACGCCGCTCAGGGCCGGAAGCTCAGTGTGCGCGAGCACGCCCGCTGCGCCGTGCGCCTGCTGCGCTCCGTGCCGGCCTGTCGCGGGGCGGTGCTGGAGCACCTGAGGGGCGTGTACGACGAGCACGTCTCGGCCTTCCTGCACAACCTGGAGACGGAGAGCGAGGCCAGCGCCGCGGTCAGCGCCAATCTGGAGGACATCATACAGGTGTGGGGGCGCAAGGATTACAGCTTCTTATGAGATTACCATATCTTGAAAATCACGAAGGGATACAAATAGTAAGCAGTCTGTAAAGAGTAGAACATTACATCTCGCTAGCCTAGATGTTTCTCCGCATTCATATATATTTATATATCTAATGGTCTCCCTGTCGATGCTGAGTTGCTTCTGTGCGTCTGCAGGAGGTTCATGGCGTCCTGTCTGAATTCATCCGCCTCAACCCCCGAGCCTGGGCCCCTCTGGTGTCCACCTGGGCGGTGGACCTGTTGGGCCAGCTGAGCAGTAAGCACGCGGGCCGCCGGGTGGCGCCGCACTCGTCCAGCCTCAACGAGCTGCTGCAGCTGTGGATGTCGTGCGCTGCCACCCGCTCCCTGATGGAGGCGTACTCCCAGTGTCTGGCTGCCATGCTGGCCTGGTGCCCTGATGGCTGTGTGAACGCGCTGTTGGACACCTCTGTTCAGCACTCCCCGCATTTCGATTGGGTCGTGGCTCACATCGGCTCCGCCTTCCCCGGGACGATAATCAGCCGAGTCCTGGCATGTGGACTGAAGGACTTCTGCTGTCACGGCGCTCAGGACCCAGGGCCCGTGGTGATGGCCGGGGACAAAGGCAGCCGAGTGCCTAAGATCGGTTCGGTGGTGGGAATCCTCGGACACCTTGCAGTGCACCACTCCGCCAGCATCAGGAAGGAGCTGCTCCGGATGTTTCAGGAGAGCCTGAGTCCGTCGAGTCCTCTTTCTCCTGCTGCGTGCTCCACGTCTTGGGAGAGCTCTCCTCAGCACCGGCGTGCTGCGGTGCCGTTCCTGCTTCAGCTGGCTGCCATGTCCCCCAACCTGTTTGGAGCGGTGTCGGCGGAGCTGGTGGAGCTGCTCCGCCCTCCCGTCCTGCTGCAGCTGCAGGCCTTGCTGCAGGGCCTCCCCAGAGAGGAGCTGGAGAACATGCTGGGGCTGGCGGTCCACCTCATTAGCCAGAGCCCGTCAGGAGGGTCCCGGGTCCTCCGTTTTCTGGCAGACACGGCAACCCCGGCCTCGGTCATCATCTCTGGGCCGACGCCCTCCCCCCATGAAGGTGTGAGGGAAGGCTGCGATCGCCTCCTCCAGACGCTGCTGCTGCATCTCCACAAACTGGTCTTCAACCGCTCGGATGGAGCCGAAGTCAACTCCCACTACGCGGCCTCCTCTCAGCCCCAGCGCGTCATCCCTTTCTTGGAGGAGCTGCAGTCCCACGTAGGGGAGCTCTGTGCTGAGACGCTGCGGCTGGAGCGGAAGCGCCACCTGTGGCTGCACCAGTTGCTGTGCCTCCTGTCGGTGTACGGAGGTCCCAGCGTGGCCACCGAGGCCCTCTGCCAGCTGCTCGCCCAGGCCCACAACCCCGAGGAGCTGGCCCTGGCCTGGCAGCTGCACACCACCCTCTCCTCCTGCGTGGCGGGACTCGTCCCGGCCGCCGTGGCCCGCTGCGTGGCCCAGATCCACACGCACACGCTGGGGCCCCGGAAGCTGAAGCAGCTGCTGCTCAACCTGGCGACGGTGATCCAGAGTCTGGAGGAGGAGAGGCGAGGCGCTGCGGGGCTGCAGGCCTCCATGGCCGTCCAGGTGGGCTCGGCCGTCTCGGGACACCTGCATGACTTTGGCCCGCTCCTCCTCCACGGGGACTCCTCCGTGTCCCACGCCGCGGTGCGTCTGCTGTCCTGCAGCCCGCTCCCACGCGCCTCCTCCCCCGCACACCTGCTGCTGCTCTCGCGCGCGGCCGTCACCCACTTCTTCATGGCGCTGCGGAGGAGAGTGGAGGGAGGCAAGGTGGGGCGAGACGGGGGGCAGGCGGGCGAGGCGGTGGGCTGCTCGGGCCGACTCCTGGCCCGCCTGGCAGCGTACTCTTCGCTCTCGCTCAAAGCGGTGCTTCAGCAGCTGGTGGAGGGATGCCTCCACAAAGGCAACGCGGGGTTGTTTGGAGGGCAGATGGCCGACATGTCCGGAGCCCCTCTGCTCGCCCCCTCGGTGTCTCCCGACATCGGAGCCTCGTTGCTGGACATCAACTGTCGCTTCGGCAACATCGTCAACTTCTCCGGCAGCGTGTGGTCCGTGTTCCACGCCGGGGTGATCGGCAAGGGGCTGAAGGCCCGCACCGACGCGGCGCTGCTGGACCCGTCGGGCGTCATGCAGGTGGGTTTTAGTTTGGATGACATCGGAGCGCATTGGAGCTGCCGATGAACAAAGAGATGTTTCCCTGTGAATTAGGTCATTAATGCTCATTTCAACAGCTTTCATTGACTTTGAAGTTGAAACTACATGTTCACTTAAACATTTGATAGAAAATGAATTGCACATGTATTGTGTGGCGCTAGAGCAATGTGGGTAAACCAATGTAAGTCTAGAGACGTGTAACGACTTGTATCCTGCGTGTGACTTTCATATCGACTATACCTGAAGGATGGGGATGTGTATTTGATGTTCGATGTGCTGTTCATCTCCTCTGCAGAACGTCCAGACTCTGCTGACCGTGGTGGTGCAGTGTTGCAGCTCTTCTGGCCTCCACGGCTCCATCAGCAGCTCGCGGCTCTCTCCGCCCTCTGACCCCGACGAGCCGCTGCCTATCGACGCAGAGGCAGCCAAGGTCATCGCCGTGACCTTGGTGGAAAACGTGTGTCCAGATGTGGCCAACGGTGAGCTGTCGTGGCCCCCGGAGGAGCACGCCCGCACCACGGTGGAGAGGGACATCCACATCCGCCGCTGCTTCGAGGCCCACCCGGTGCTCTTCCCTCTGCTCCAGGTGGTGGCGGCTGGCCGCCCGGCGCTGTGCTACTGCTCCGCGGTGCTCAGAGGCCTGCTGGCCACGCTGCTGGCCCACTGGGAGGCGGCTCGGGAGGGGTTGTCCACGGACTACCCGTGGCACCTCCAGGCCTCCTGCCTCCTGGTGTCGTGCATGGGAGAGGGCCAGCTCCTGCCTCCTGTCCTGGCCAACGTGCACGAAGCCTTCGCCCACCTCACGCCCTTCGAGGTGAGGCTCCTGCTCCTGGCTGTGTGGGAGTATGTGCGGGGCAACGGGCCCATGCCTCAGAAGTTTGTCTTCAGCTCTGAGAAGGGGCTGTTCTGCAGGGACTTCTCTCGGGACGGCGACGTGGCCAGATACGTGGCCCCCATTCACAGCGTCCTGCATAAAAACATTGACAGGTTGGGTCATCTGTGCTGGCGGTTCCAGCTCTGACGGGTCGAGATCGGGCAACAGTAAAGAAATAGACTGTAAAATAGACAGAATGCTGTGTTGCATCGCTTCACGGGTGTACGGCGAGGTTGCTCTTCACTGTACGTCAGGTGTGTGTGTGTGCGTGTGTCCGTGTGTGTGTGTGTCCGTGTGTGTGTGTCCGTGTGTACCTTTTTTGTACCATATTTTTAGACTTGATATGTTTCTAACTAGTTGTTTATGTGACAATGACAAGGGGACAAGACCAATGGCACACATGTACATTATGTTAATACAGAATTTGCTCCACACAAAACAACCTTAATGTGTGACTTTGGTTGGAAAATACAATTTAACTTGGCTAATTCACTTTTGCATCGTTTTGTTTTATTTTCAGATTGCATATGTTCTAAAATGGTGGTGACAAACGTGCCTTCTGTTATATTCCCCAAAACTGATGTTTAAACCACTTCACAAAATAAATAATTTGGTCCTTAATTGTGTCTTGAATTGATCATACTCTTGACCGACGTTTGTAAAACACGACTGTCCTGGTAATTAAAGTGATTACCAGAAAGTTGTATCATGTTTTTTTTTGCATCGGGTTATTAACAACCTAAACCAGTTGTTACAAAATTGGTAATGACATATATAGTTTAATAAATGAAACAAATAGTAATTTTGTAATTTCTTCTCAAATTGAAGGATGAAATGGGGAAATAAAAAATGTAAGCATAATTGTGTTATCCAGGATTCGTACGGTCATGGAAAACCTGGAAAAGTCATGGAACAAACTTAAATCATAAAAGTTTTGGAAAAGTCCTGGAAATATGTTATGATCACATGTTGAGTTTGAAATAATTAATGATTTGTTTTAAGAAAGACGCTCACAATATAAGCCGGCGATAGCTCTCAATACGCAAAATGTTCTACAGTTTTCATGTTTATACCGAGATGTCAGTCTGGTCTGGACATCTGGTTTAAAGTCCTGGAAAAGTCCTGAAAAAAGTCCTGGAGATCCACCGGTCAGAATGAGTAAGAACCCTGGTCATCCTTCATATAAACCGTGAGGGGTCACCAGATTGGGATTACTGACATGAGGATCGATGAGGTAGAGGGCGTGTCCGTGTGCGTGTGTGTCCCCCCCCCCCCCCCCTCTCAGGGACCGGGAGATGACGTGTCCCCCCCGGAGGAGTTCTACCGCTAAGCCCCGCCCCCTCCGACGTGAACCCTGAACCCAATGTCGGACTGTCATCTCCAACCAGAGATAAAATAAAAAAGATAACCTCGATTAAGGGAACTCGTGTGGTTGAGTTCCCGTGTGTCCGTTCAAAGGCAGCTCGGTGCATGAGTCGGTTATTGTTCGGTTGTTGTTCGCGGACCGTCCGGTGGGAGCCGAGCCGAGCCGAGTCGAGCCGAGCCGAGCCGAGCATTGTCAAGATGGCCGCCTTCGCCGAGAGGTAAGACAAAGCGGCTCCGCGTCCTCCGCGGTTGATCCCTGTTTGTTTCATTCTCAGCGCCGCAGACTAGCAGCTACCCGGTAACGTGTAGCTACCTGGTAACGTGTAGCTAACGGGTAACGGGTAGCTAACGGGTAACGTGTAGCTAACGGGCTGTCGACGTGTAGCGGCCGACACGCACAGCGTTTCCGGAGAAGTCTCGGTCTCCTCCAATTGAATTAAAGCTAACGGGTTGACAGTCCGCTAGCAAGGTTAGCACGGAATTACGATCCGAATATATTTCTAATTAACGACGCCTCCACGTCAAACACCAGACGTTGGTCCCTTTGTAGAGAGCGGCGCTTTAGTGGGGTCCAATTAGCAACGCGTGCCTGTTTCCGGTGTCTTCTATTTCCAGAAATGCGATCGCAAACTAGCGGAGCGTCTCCTGCGTCCTGACGTTAGCCGCTCCTTAGCTCGCTAACTGTCTTCTGCCATCAGGTCAAGCACGACGGGCGTTCTGAGGGCCGAAAAGACTTCTTTATATGCAGATTGGGCTCTAATGCGTAACCCTCTGTAGTCTGGGTGGTTTCCTCCATGATTCCAGAACCATCTCCGCTCTTCATGTAACGAGCCGTCCCGTGGCTCCTGTCTCCTGTTTAACCGTAATGTGTGCTCTATGCTCGGCTTGGAGCTGCAGCAGGACCAGGAGACGGGATGGTTCGCTGCCCGAGTTATTATTATTATTATTATAGTTATGTTCAGATGCTGCATGCCCAGCTCAGACTAAAGTCCGGTGTGTCTCGAGCCGTACCTGTAGACCTCTCGCGTCCTGGGTAATTGTGTAGTTCAACCTGATTGTTTGGGAGCTGCTGTCTAAGCTGCTTGTCTGCAGGATGGCGCCCGTGTTGGTGCTCTGGCTGGCGGTGTCCCTCAGTGGGACGTGGGCCGTGGACAAGGGCAACTTCAAGACCTGTGAGCAGAGCGCCTTCTGCAAGTGAGTGCACAAGGACAAAGAAGCACGTTTTGTTTTACTATCCTGAAGCTGGAGTTGCAGTAAAAGCAAATAGTTCATGGTTCATCCCCGGTATTGACTCATTTTCCTTCCCGAAAGGCGTCAGCGAGCGTTGAAGCCCGGAGAGTCTCCCTACCGAGCGCTGCTGGAGACCATGGAGCTGACCAGCACCCGCCTCACGCTGCAGCTCATCAACGACAACAACAAGGTGACCGCAGGGGTTCACCTCGAGGGAATTACATCCGCCATAAAGACGAGGCACTAACGACATAACATCAAGTCTTTAAATCACTAGAGCCGCCAACTGTTAAGAAAAACATAAATATGGCCATATGTGATCCTGTAGTTACCAGTTCTTCCCTTCTTTGTAGTCTTTATTCTAAATGTCTGATATGAAACTAGAGTGGAGTGCCAAGCAGCGCCCCCCCTGAACCCCTTTGACCGTTCCTGGTTTCCGCTGTAGCTTCTGAGACTATTGTTCTGCACCCTCTTGCTCCTCCCGATTGTCCCCCCTCATCGGCGGCTCTCTCGCTCTCTCTCTCTCTCTCTCTCTCTCAGGTGCGTCTGCTGCTGGAGCTCTACCGTCTGCAGGGAAACATCACGCGGGTGAAGATCAACGAGCTGAAGCCTCTGAAGCCTCGCTACGAGGTCCCAGACGTCCTCATCAGGGAGCCGCCCACCGAGCCGTAAGTCTCCCAGGCTGCTGCTGACTGCAGGGTGGATACATGGTTACATACATGTTCATGAATCGAGCTGTAAAAGCTAAATATCCAATATGCTGTCTTGCCATCTTCAGTTTCTGTTCTGTACAGATCAGAAACTGGACACACAAGCGTTCTCCTTCTTCCAGGGCTGTAGAAAGAGAGAAAGATCATTTATAACTTTTCAGTTATGTTTATGTCACAGAAAGCATAAGTGTAAATAATACAATTATTGATGTCTGTATTCCGATTAGCTGCTTCAGTTTCAGAGTCCTGGTATTGTACAATACTGGCTTTCAATTTAGAGACGCAATGTCGTAGTTTAATTCTGACATTTCATCCTCATTTGAGTGTTTCTGAAGCAACCTCTCTTAATGTCCTCTCTTAATGTCCTCTCTTCATGTCTTCTCTTCATGTCTTCTCTTCATGTCCTCTCTTCATGTCCTCTCATGTCTTCTCCTCTCTTCATGTCCTCTCTTAATGTCCTCTCTTCATGTCTTCTCTTCATGTCTTCTCTTCATGTCCTCTCTTCATGTCCTCTCATGTCTTCTCCTCTCTTAATGTCCTCTCTTAATGTCCTCTCTTCATGTCCTCTCTTCATGTCTTCTCTTCATGTCTTCTCTTCATGTCTTCTCCTCTCTTAATGTCCTCTCTTCATGTCTTCTCTTCATGTCTCTCTTCATGTCTCTTCTCTTCATGTCCTCTCTTAATGTCCTCTCTTCATGTCCTCTCTTCATGTCCTCTCTTCATGTCTTCTCTTCATGTCTTCTCTTCATGTCTTCTCTTCATGTCCTCTCATGTCTTCTCCTCTCTTCATGTCCTCTCTTAATGTCCTCTTAATGTCCTCTCATGTCCCTCTTCATGTCCTCTCATGTCTCTCTTCATGTCTCTTCATGTCCTCTCTTCATGTCCTCTTCATGTCTTCTCCTCTCTTAATGTCCTCTCATGTCCTCTTCATGTCCCTCTTCATGTCCTCTCTTCATGTCTTCTCTCTCTCTTCATGTCCCTTCATGTCTCTCTTCATGTCCTCTCTTCATGTCCTCTCTTCATGTCCTCTCTCTCTCTTCATGTCTCCTCTCATGTCCTTCATGTCCTCTCTTCATGTCTTCTCTTCATGTCTCTCTTCTCTTCATGTCCTCTCTTCATGTCTTCTCCTCTCTCTTCATGTCCTCTCTTCATGTCCTCCTTCATGTCCCTCTCTTCATGTCCTCTCTTCATGTCTTCTCTTCATGTCTTCTCTCTTCATGTCTTCTTCCTCTCTTCATGTCCCTCTCCTCTTCATGTCTTCTCTTCATGTCTTCTTCATGTCTCTCTCTTCATGTCCTCTCTTCATGTCTTCTTCCTCTCTCTTCATGTCCCTCTCTTCATGTCCTCTCTTCATGTCTCTCTCCTCTCTCTTCATGTCTTCTTCATGTCTTCTCTCTTCATGCCTTCTCTTCTCTTCATCTCCTCTCTTCATGTCTCCTCTTCATGTCTGTTCTTGATGTCCTGTCTTCATGTCTTCTCTTCATGTCTTCTCTTCATGTCGTCTCTTCAGGTCCTCTCTTCAGGTCTCCTCTTCTCTTCATGTCCTCTCTTCATGTCCCTTCCTCTCATGTCCTCTCTTCATGTCCTCTCTTCATGTCCTCTCTTCATGTCCTCTCTTCATGTCCTCTCTTCATGTCTTCTCTTCTCTTCATGTCCTCTCTTCATGTCCTCTCTTCATGTCCTCTCTTCATGTCTTCTCCTCTCTTCATGTCCTCTCTTCATGTCCTCTCTTCATGTCCTCTCTTCATGTCCTCTTCATGTCTCTCTCTTCATGTCCCTCTTCATGTCCTCTCTTCATGTCTTCTTCATGTCCTCTCTTCATGTCCTCTCTTCATGTCCCTCTCTTCATGTCTCTCTCATGTCCTCTCTTCATGTCCTCTCTTCATGTCCTTCTCTTCATGTCCCTCTCTTCATGTCTTCTCTCCTCTTCATGTCCCTCTCTTCATGTCCTCTCTCTTCATGTCCTCTCTTCATGTCTCTCTCTTCATGTCTTCTCTTCTCTTCATGTCCCTCTCTTCATGTCTCTTCTCTTCATGTCTTCTCTCTCTTCATGTCTTCTCTCTTCATGTCTTCTTCTCTCTTCATGTCTTCTCTCTCTTCATGTCCCTCTCTTCTCTCTTCATGACCTCTGTTCATGTCTTCTCTCCTCTTCATGTCCTCTCTTCATGTCCTCTCTTCATGTCCTCTCTTCATGTCTTCTCTTCTCTTCATGTCTTCTCTTCTCTTCATGTCCTCTCTTCATGTCTTCTCTCTCTTCATGTCTTCTCTTCTCTTCATGTCCTCTCTTCATGTCTTCTCTTCTCTTCATGTCTTCTCTTCTCTTCATGTCTTCTCTTCATGTCTTCTCCTCTCTTCATGTCCTCTCTTCATGTCCTCTCTTCATGTCTTCTCTTCATGTCCTCTCTTCATGTCTTCTCTTCTCTTCATGTCTTCTCTTCATGTCTCTCATGTCTTCTCTCTTCATGTCCTCTCTTCATGTCTTCTCCTCTCTTCATGTCCTCTCTTCATGTCCTCTCTTCATGTCTTCTCTTCATGTCTTCTCTTCATGTCCTCTCTTCATGTCTTCTCTTCTCTTCATGTCCTCTCTTCATGTCCTCTCTTCATGTCTTCTCTTCATGTCCTCTCTTCATGTCCTCTCTTCATGTCTTCTCTTCTCTTCATGTCCTCTCTTCATGTCTTCTCTCTCTTCATGTCTTCTCTTCATGTCCTCTCTTCATGTCCTCTCTTCATGTCTTCTCTTCTCTTCATGTCCTCTCTTCATGTCTCTCTTCATGTCTTCTCTTCATGTCTTCTTCTCTTCATGTCCTCTCTTCATGTCTTCTCCTCTCTTCATGTCCTCTCTTCATGTCTTCTCTTCATGTCTTCTCTTCTCTTCATGTCCTCTCTTCATGTCCTCTCTTCATGTCTTCTCTTCTCTTCATGTCTTCTCTTCTCTTCATGTCCTCTCTTCATGTCTTCTCCTCTCTTCATGTCTTCTCTTCTCTTCATGTCCTCTCTTCATGTCTTCTCTTCATGTCCTCTCTTCATGTCTTCTCTTCTCTTCATGTCCTCTCTTCATGTCCTCTCTTCATGTCTTCTCCTCTCTTCATGTCTTCTCCTCTCTTCATGTCCTCTCTTCATGTCTTCTCTTAATGTCTTCTCTTCTCCTCATGTCTTCTCTTCATGTCTTCTCTTATTGTCCCCTCTTCTCTTCATGTCTTCTCTTATTGTCCCCTCTTCTTCCTCTCCCAGCCTGTCCCTCCTGTCCCAGGACGAGAACGGGGTGGTGCTGTCCCTGGGCTCGGCGTCCCAGAGGGTCATCGTCAGCGCCCGTCCCTTCCGGTTGGACATCATGGACGGGCCAGAAGTGCTGATGTCTCTGAACTCGCGCGGCCTGCTGGCCTTTGAGCACCTGAGGATGCGCAAGGACACGTGAGAAACCACACATGTGTTCACCTTGACAAATGCTAGCGCTCTTCTTTTTATCCACATCCTCACTCAGTGGATGCTTTTTGTTCCCATGAAATGGTTTGTTTTTAAGTATTGTCTCTGACTCGTTGTTCTGTCCTCTTCTCCCTATCATCCTAGTTTCTCCTATAAAGTAACTAGCACAGTGGCTAGCGTGTGGGATAATATCAAGAGAGTATTCTCTAGGTAAAGACCCTTAAGATTTGTAAGTGTGTATTCTGTTCCTTGTGCTAATGCTGCCAACAGTGACAACAAATCTAGGAACTCCCATCGCCCCAAATAGTGTTCACCTCCAATAAATGTGTCTGGGTGTGTGCATGTCGGTGTTTGATTCAATTAATAATTTAATAACTATCCTAGCCTCCTGTTATCATCCTACGTGTTTTAAAAAGATCATTAAAACTAATCATTAAATAATTTCCACTTAAGATGCCGATTCTTCATCTCAATTCATGAAACCAAGAAGGAATCATCCGATAATCAAAAGATGCCTCATCTGGACGTTGTAGGGTCTGCTGCCCCTCCAGTGACTAGTGTCAGGGCCGTGACCTCTGACCCTTCATGTGGGTCGGTCCGGCAGATCTAACATTATAACTGCATGACTGCAGTTATAATGCAGTCATGCGGCGACGCTCGCCACGCGGCGACGCTCGCCGAGACCGCTCGGCGCCGCTCGGCGACGCTCGCCTCACGGTGAGCGCTGAACGGGAAAGATGAACTCTGGTAGTGGCAGCAGCTGTGCTCCACTTCAGGAGGCATGTGAGAGTAAAGCCCCGTCTTCACACACGTAGTCTGACTCCCAGTAGATAGTGTGATTCCCAGTATGTCAGCCCAGTTCACAAACGCAACATGTCTTTGTGGTTATACATCAGTTTGCATTTTAGTTTAAACATTTGAATATATTCTTCAGTATGGTGCTTCTGATGAGCTCTAAAGCAGTCGCTGTGCAGAGGGACGGCCTCTGGAGGCCTTCATCGTTGTGCTTGTGGTGCATCGTGACTTTCTTTTAAGTTGTGGTTGCAATTTAAAATGGAGGCTAAATCAATGAATATGGTTCAAGTGAAACGACAATACCAAAGCATGATGCTGAGCCCAAACTGGAGTAATGACACGTTCTGGTTCAGCTGCATACAGTTTGTTCTGTTTTCTCCGTCCCTTATGAGCCTGTTGATGTTCTGGTGTTAAAATGTGTTGGTAGTCCAGGACTCCAGACTCCCCACTCGGCTCCTAGCGGAGCAACACCAGAGGCTTTCTGTCCCCTCCAATGTGGACATGGTGCATTCCTTTGCCCCGCTGCCTCCTGCATGTGAGCTGCTGCAGGTGGGCTCATCCACAGCGGTACGTCAGGTCAAAGTGTGGGTGCTGTGCCCCGAGTCACACCCTGGTCTACTGGGGTCCTGGCAGCGTTGCTCTGGTACCAGCAGCAGCTCCCGACATCAGGTCCCACCGGTCCCATCAGGCCCCATCAGGCCCACCAGGGCCCACCGGTCCCATCAGGTCCCATCAGGTCCCACCGGTCCCATCAGGCCCCATCAGGCCCATCAGGCCCACCAGGCCCACCAGGCCTTGACTAGCCTCCCCGTTGTCATCACAGTGAGGCCGCTCCGGGTAGATTATGTTCTAGTTGTCAATGTGAGTCAGGGAGTATTCATCAACCTCCCAGTTTGTATGTATTTTTCTTTCATCATGGTTTAATTAGAACCCTATATATTCTTCCAAGATGGCATTCCTATTCCAAAGTGACACATCTTTATCTTCCCTGTAACCCCCCCATGCGCCGTGTGCCATGGAGCAGTCAGGTAGACCCGGAGGGCGAGAAGAGAGAGGAGGCGGATCCGGCCAGCCAGGCAGAGGTACTGCACCCTGAAACACCCTG
Source organism: Liparis tanakae (assembly GCA_036178185.1). Classification (NCBI taxonomy): domain Eukaryota; kingdom Metazoa; phylum Chordata; class Actinopteri; order Perciformes; family Liparidae; genus Liparis; species Liparis tanakae. The sequence continues at coordinate 250,125 of CM070095.1, read as the reverse complement.
AAACACCCTGAAACACTCTGAAACACTCTGAAACACTCTGAAACACCCTGAAACACCCTGAAACACCCTGAAACACTCTGAAACACTCTGAAACACCCTGAAACACCCTGAAACACTCTGAAACACCCTGAAACACTCTGAAACACTCTGAAACACCCTGAAACACTCTGAAACACTCTGAAACACTCTGAAACACTCTGAAACACCCTGAAACACCCTGAAACACCCTGAAACACCCTGAAACACTCTGAAACACTCTGAAACACCCTGAAACACCCTGAAACACTCTGAAACACTCTGAAACACTCTGAAACACTCTGAAACACCCTGAAACACCCTGAAACACTCTGAAACACTCTGAAACACCCTGAAACACCCTGAAACACCCTGAAACACTCTGAAACACTCTGAAACACCCTGAAACACCCTGAAACACTCTGAAACACCCTGAAACACTCTGAAACACTCTGAAACACCCTGAAACACTCTGAAACACCCTGAAACACTCTGAAACACTCTGAAACACTCTGAAACACTCTGAAACACTCTGAAACACCCTGAAACACCTTTCTGTCACACGTCCTCTGTATGTTAAGAGCAACATTTCTGTGCGGTATCTTCTCTTGTAATTGGTGTCACTGTTCTTCCTGTCTGCCTGCCAGAAAGCCGAGGAAGAGGAAGAGGAAGAGAAAGTAGAAGCCGGGATGTGGGAGGAAACGTTTAAATCTCACTCAGACAGCAAGCCAAATGGTAATCATTTCACTTGGTTATTCAGTTGGATGAAGTGGTTAATAACACCTGCATTATGGATGGACTCGCCTCTAACTGAACGGGTTGCTCTTCCTCAAAGGTCCATCTGCGATTAGCTTAGACTTCTCGCTGCCGGGCGTGGAGCACGTCTACGGCATCCCGGAACACGCAGACGCCCTCCGGCTCAAGACCACCGAGTGAGTGGCAACAACATGTGCACAACAAGATGTCGACTGGGACACGCACACTGATGGGCGGGGTCCTCTCTGCGTTGGGTCGAGCTTGAGTGTATTCTGGGTTCCAGGAATGGAGATCCCTACCGTCTGTACAACCTGGATGTGTTCCAGTACGAGCTGTTCAACCCGATGGCGCTCTACGGCGCGGTGCCGGTCATGTTGGCCCACAACGCCCAGCGGACCACCGGCATCTTCTGGCTCAATGCTGCCGAGACCTGGGTGGACATCAGCTCCAACACGGCCGGCAAGGCATGTCCCTTTGTATTGTTCCCTTTGTGCCTCCTCACCCTCACCCTCCTCACCCTCACCCTCCTCACCCTCACCCTCCTAACCCTCACCCTCCTAACCCTCACCCTCCTAACCCTCACCCTCACCCTCCTAACCCTCACCCTCACCCTCCTCACCCTCACCCTCCTAACCCTCACCCTCCTAACCCTCACCCTCACCCTCCTAACCCTCACCCTCACCCTCCTAACCCTCACCCTCACCCTCCTCACCCTCACCCTCCTAACCCTCACCCTCCTAACCCTCACCCTCCTCACCCTCACCCTCCTAACCCTCACCCTCCTAACCCTCACCCTCCTAACCCTCACCCTCCTCACCCTCCTCACCCTCACCCTCCTCACCCTCACCCTCCTCACCCTCCTCACCCTCACCCTCCTAACCCTCCTCACCCTCACCCTCCTAACCCTGTGACTTGAGCCAGCAGTGACTCTCTCTGTCTCTGTCTCTCTCTCTCTCTCTCTCTCTCTCTGTCTCTGTCTCTGTCTCTCTGTCTCTCTCTCTCTCTCTCTCTCTCTCTCTCTCTCTCTGTCTCTGTCTCTCTCTCTCTCTCTCTCTCTCTCTGTCTCTCTCTCTCTCTGTCTCTCTCTGTCTCTCTCTGTCTCTCTCTGTCTCTCTCTCTCTCTCTCTCTCTCTCTCTCTCTCCTCTCCAGACCGTGTTTGGTAAGATGTTGGATTACGTTCAGGGCTCCAGCGAGACGCCACAGACGGATGTGCGTTGGATCTCTGAGAGCGGCATCATCGACGTCTTCCTCATGCTGGGGCCGACGCCCCAAGACGTGTTCTCTCAGTACGCCTCCCTGACAGGTGGGTTGGGTTGGGTTGGGTTATTAGTACCCGTAGGGGGACTTGGGGGCGTCCCTTCCCTCGGCCCCCGGTCGGGGCTCAGGGTGCTGCTGTAGTCTCGCTGAACAAGTCTCACGCTCCAGGCGTGTTCTGAATACTGAAGACGTCGTTTCCTCCACTTGACCACTAGTTCCTGGGACTTGAGACGGCGTTGACCGTTTGCTGCACCAATCTATTTTCAATTAGTTTTCCTTGAATCAACCACTTCTGTTTGAGATTACAGAACTTTGATTCTTTAAATAAAGATGAACACATTTGTTGATTTACAGTTGTCTGTTTCCCTGGAGTCCAGTTTATTAAAGTAATGGCCGCTACTCGACAGCCTTGAGGGTTCAGACGCTGACCCCAGGCCTCGGCTGGGTCAGGTTGGATGTCTTACAGGCTGAGGCCAGTTTGGTTTCTGCTTCTCCCAGTAGAAGATCTTCTCCCGTCTCCGTTCTCTCGTCCTCTTACCTCTGCTCTCGTCCTGAAGGCACCCAGGCCTTCCCCCCCGAGGCGGCGGTGGGCTACCACCAGTGCCGCTGGAACTACAACGACCAGGAGGACGTGGCTGCAGTGGACGCCGGCTTCGACGAGCACGACATCCCGTACGACTACATCTGGCTGGACATCGAGCACACGGACGGCAAGCGCTACTTCACCTGGGACCCTCACAAGTTTGCCTCGCCAAAGGAAATGCTGCAGGGTCTGGTGGACAAGAAGCGCAAGGTACACAAATAAATGATGCAACAGCGGTTTTACTTTCAGGCTCATGTCCCTGATCTCCGTCAGACGACCTGCAGGCTCCACGTACTTTCAAGACTTGCTGCTCCATTTTCTGTTTTCTTTTTCTAACAGATGGTGGCCATTGTGGACCCTCATATCAAAGTAGACAGCAACTACAAGATCCATAATGAAATCAGAAATCAGGCTTTCTATATCAAGAACAAAGATGGCGGCGACTACGAGGGCTGGTGCTGGCCTGGTAACGAGACGGACAGCTGCATCATGAACTATGAATTAGTGAACATGCTTCATGACCTCGTGGATGAGGCTCTTTGGCGCTGATGGAGGTGTGTGTGTGTGTGTGTGTGTGTGTGTGTGTGTGTGTGTGTGTGTCGTCCTTTAGGTAGCGCCGGCTATCCGGACTTCACCCGGGCCGACATGAGGGCCTGGTGGGCCAGCATGTTCTCCTACGACCAGTACGAGGTGAGTCCACAGGCCCGTCTCTGGCTCGGCTCAAGTCCCTGATGTGGAGCTGCATGTGGGATATTGAAGTTCTAGGCTGTTGTCTTTTGCTGTGCGCAAGGTCTTTATGAAGAAATGGCAATGATTTAAAACACGGAACATTTCTGAACGTTCAGCCTTTTTTATTTAACCGGTAAATGTCATGCAGTCTTTTTCTGCAAAGTGACATTAAAATAATCTCACCTGGGATCTGCCACCCACAAGCCCACCTGTGTTATGTTGGCCACTGACTAAACAGACTCTTCTTTTGTAGTTCCTTCCCAACCGGCTAATCAACTGTTCATGGATGTAGAATGGCACTTTGCCAATGATCTAGTTGTTGGGCTTTAACACTTCCATCCACAATGTGTCCCTGCAGGGTTCCATGGAGAACCTGTACACGTGGAACGACATGAACGAGCCGTCCGTCTTCAACGGGCCCGAGGTGACCATGCACAAGGACGCGCTGCACGGGGCCTGGGAGCACCGCGACGTGCACAACCTGTACGGCTTCTACGTGGTGAGGCCACGCCCCCCTGGCTGCATGTTCAAGGCCGTTTCCATCTTCATGCATGAAACTACTGTAGTCGATTTATCCCGGAACAGTGCTGCGTCACATAATGGTCAGTTTGTATTCAAGCATATACCAGAAGAACGGAGTGAAACCCTGTTGGTCAATATAATGCCCCCTGTGATTAGACTTGGGACTTTAGATAAAGATTTACCGCTGTGCTTTCCCTTGATGCTGTGATGCCATCATCCAGCAATGGGATTCAAATCTGTTGCTTTTCAATCATCTTTTGGCATCATTATACTGTCGCAGTTCTCAAATGGCTTTGAAAGAGTACCAAACAATGGAAATAAAATATAAAATAGCACTAACTATCATGTGTACAACCTGCAGCAAATGGCCACAGCGCAGGGTCTGATCCAGAGGTCGGGCGGAGTGGAGCGCCCGTTCGTCCTGACCAGAGCGTTCTTTGCCGGGTCCCAGCGCTACGGTAAGCTCTCGCGGTCTCGCTGTCTCACGGTTCTTCTGGAGCTCGCGTGGCGGCTGCTTGAGGCCCAGAGCGTGACGTGTCCCTCTGTAGGGGCCGTGTGGACGGGAGACAACGCTGCTGAGTGGGAGCACCTGAAGATCTCCATCCCCATGTGTCTGAGCCTGGGCCTCGTGGGGATCTCTTTCTGCGGTGGTGAGTTTGTCCCTTCAGTCGCCATATATATATATATATATATATATATATATATATATATATATATTAGGTATATGTAAAAAGATTCTACAATACAATTAATACTTGTGTATTTCTCCATGGTTATATTGTTGTATACATCGGTACACAGGTAATAAGGTATATAGGGAGGTACTAGTCGTCTAGAGCTCTGACATTTCCTCATCCAAATGTTTCATGACATTTAATTGTGTCCATCCTTTGATCTGTTTTTAGCGTGTTGTACGGCGACCTTGAGTGCCTTGAAAGGCGCCGTATAAAATAAATGTATAATTATTATCAAATGGAACCAACTATGCAGAAGTGTCTGCTAAAGGCTAAGGGCTAAAGGCTAAGGGCTAAAGGCTAAAGGCTAAAGGCTTTATCGTGAGACGACCAGTCACGTGACCATGGCAGCTGAAGGGTCGAGATCTGAAGAAACGAGTGCATTGAATCAGAGTTTTGAAAGATGATCTGACCTGATCTCCCAACAGTGTTTGTAATGTCATGCAAACGGGCACTGAGACTGCATGAGTTGTTACCATGGCGACTGTGCTGCTTCCCCGGGTAATCTAGCTGCAGGTGTGAAGCTCAATTCCTGACTACATCACATGTGTTATGTCAATGCATTAAATCAAATGTATTTAGTAGGAGAAAGAACCTCCTCTCCCTCTCCGGTTCCAACCGGCGTCTCTTTTGACCCCCCCCCCCCCCCGCCTCCTCTGCCTCTCAGCTGACGTCGGCGGCTTCTTCAAGTCTCCGAGCCCCGAGCTGCTGGTGCGTTGGTACCAGACGGGGGCGTACCAGCCCTTCTTCAGGGCCCACGCTCACCTGGACACCCCCCGCCGGGAGCCCTGGCTGTTTGGCCCGGAGAACACGGCGCTGATCCGAGACGCCGTGCGCCAGCGCTACACGCTGCTGCCCTACTGGTACCAGCAGTTCCACCACGCACACCGCACCGGGCAGCCCATCATGAGGTGAGACTCAGGAAGGAGGACACGGTGGTTCAAATGAATGGAATCCCAACTATATGTTGACTCATGTGACTGGTTACGCATAATATCCCAATGCACAGGAATACCTCATAGTGTTGGTTTGACTTCACTGCCCATGTGAGCAATGAGGATGCGTCTCGTCTGTTTCAGGCCCCTGTGGGTGGAGTATCCTCAGGATCCGGCTACGTTCGCTCTGGATGACGAGTTCTTGATCGGTAAGATAACGCAAGACAAAATAAAGAGAGCCCTTTGACTGTAAGTGTGCTGCAGAAAGCCCAGGGCCTTACTGTTGTCTAGTCTTAGCAGATCTTGAATGATGTGCTCTGCCTAGCTTGATCAAATCCATCGTGGGATCTATTTACATCTTTAGTTTTTCATCTCTGGAGGTGAAAGTGCCTCCCACTATTTCCACATTTAATTATAGAATCTCTGCTCAGTGTTCCAAATCGGCACATGCATAAAAGAACTACAGCCGAGGTGCAAGAGGACTGCAGAGTGAAACTGTTACAGTAAGACGGCGTGCTGTAAAGCGATTAACAGATGAACTGACTTCACGCTGCAGGGAGAGACCTGTTAGTGCACCCCGTCACTGAGGAGGGAGCCAGGGGCGTCACCGCCTACCTACCCGGAAAGGACCAGGTATGAGGAGGAGACGTGGAGCGTCAACACGCGTTAGATGAGTTCTGTGTTCAGGCTGCAGCTCAGTGGTGGACGTGGAAGAGGAGCTCTTCTTGACGGGTCGTTGGTGATGAAGGTCTCAACTTGTGTTCCTCAGGTTTGGTTTGATGTCCACACCCTGCAGAAGCACAACGGGGCCCAGAGCCTCTACATCCCCGTCACCATCAAATCTGTGAGTTGTGTGGACGTTATGTTGATGGTTCTTATTTCCCTCACATCCTCTTCTGTTAATGTGGCGCTTCCTGTCTTCACTTCAGATCCCCGTGTTCCAGCGTGGCGGCTCCATCATTCCCAGGAAGAGTCGGGTTCGCAGGTCCTCCTCCTGCATGATGCAAGATCCTTACACTCTATATGTGGCGCTCAACCCCCAGGTACCTCAAACGCTCATCCCCAGGTACCTCAAACGCTCATCCCCCAGATACCTCAAACGCTCATCCCCAGGTACCTCAAACACTCATCCCCAGGTACCTCAAACACTCATCCCCAGGTACCTCAAACACTCATCCCCCAGGTACCTCAAACGCTCATCCCCAGGTACCTCAAACACTCATCCCCAGGTACCTCAAACGCTCATCCCCCAGATACCTCAAACGCTCATCCCCAGGTACCTCAAACACTCATCCCCAGGTACCTCAAACACTCATCCCCCAGGTACCTCAAACGCTCATCCCCCAGGTACCTCAAACGCTCATCCCCAGGTACCTCAAACACTCATCCCCCAGGTACCTCAAACACTCATCCCCCAGGTACCTCAAACGCTCATCCCCCAGGTACCTCAAACGCTCATCCCCAGGTACCTCAAACACTCATCCCCCAGGTACCTCAAACGCTCATCCCCCAGGTACCTCAAACGCTCATCCCCAGGTACCTCAAACACTCATCCCCCAAAGACCTCCAAGACACAGCTCTCTTATTGGAAGAAAAGACTAGAAAGATAGAAAACTAGAAAAGGCATTTCCTGCGCAGCCTGTTTTCCGTTACGGGGGAGGAGTCTGTTTTTCGTTACGGGGGAGGAGTCTGTTTTTCGTTACGGGGGAGGAGTCTGTTTTTCGTTACGGGGGAGGAGTCTGTTTTTCGTTACGGGGGAGGAGTCTGTTTTTCGTTACGGGGGAGGAGTCTGTTTTTCGTTACGGGGGAGGAGTCTGTTTTCCGTTACGGGGGAGGAGTCTGTTTTTCGTTACGGGGGAGGAGTCTGTTTTTCGTTACGGGGGAGGAGTCTGTTTTCCGTTACGGGGAAGGAGTCTGTATTCCGTTACGGGGAAGGAGTCTGTAGTCCGTTACGGGGAGGAGTCTGTAGTCCGTTACGGGGAAGGAGTCTGTAGTCCGTTACGGGGAGGAGTCTGTTTTTCGTTACGGGGGAGGAGTCTGTATTCCGTTACGGGGGAGGAGTCTGTAGTCCGTAACGGGGAGGAGTCTGTTTTTCGTTACGGGGGAGGAGTCTATTTTTTGTGACATTGAAATATATATATATATAAAATATCTGAAAATATACAATAAAAGGGGAAGGTTATGTCAACATTAAATCTTAGAAGTTTTTAAAGTTGAAGACTTTCTCCATTGTGATCCCATTCAAAATAATAACCATCAAATATGTTTAATACCAACAGCTGAAGAGTTGGAACGTCTTTCCCCTCTAGTCCTGAAGAAGATTAATTTTTGTAATATTTGAATAGTTTAAATAGCTGAATATATATATAAAGGACTAGAAGAGGGACAAAAAAGGTACAGAAGAAATAGAATAAGTTTATTGAAGATTACAAGAACAATAGTTGGACTGCTGAAGCATTCCAACTAATTAATAAATAGAAACGCCTTTCAAGAAACGCATGTTATTTTTTGCCAAATTCACAATTCAATCAGGACGGCGGCTTCAGTTTGGAACACTGAACGTTTGTTCAGTTTGGAACACTGAACGTTTGTTCAGTTTGGAACACTGAACGTTTGTTCAGTTTGGAACACTAAACGTTTGTTCAGTTTGGAACACTAAACGTTTGTTCAGGTTGGAACACTGAACGTTTGTTCAGGTTGGAACACTGAACGTTTGTTCAGGTTGGAACACTGAACGTTTGTTCAGGTTGGAACACTGAACGTTTGTTCAGTTTGGAACACTAAACGTTTGTTCAGGTTGGAACACTGAACGTTTTGCTGTTGTGTTCACACTTTAATGCGTCTCCCTTGTTGGAGGCCGTGGTGTTTAAGCCAATATTTCATGGATTGCTCCTACGATGTGAAATGAGGGATCTAGTTGTGAATAAATGTTAATCTGCTGCTGTGTTGCGTTGTCGTGTTGTGTTGTGTTGCGTTGTCGTGTCGTGTCGTGTTGCGTTGTCGTGTTGCGTTGTCGTGTTGTGTCGTGTCGCGTTGTCGTGTTGCGTTGTCGTGTTGTCGTGTTGCGTTGTCGTGTTGCGTTGTCGCGTGTCGTGTCGTTGCGTTGCGCTGCGTGTCGTGCGTTGTCGCGTTGTCGTGTTGCTGTGTTGTCGTATCGTGTTGCGTTATGTTGCGTTGTCGTGTTGCGCGTTATGTATTGCGTTGTTGCGTTGTCGTTGTCGTGCTGTTGCGTTGTTTGCGCTGCGTGTTGCGTTATTGCGTTATGTCGTGTTGCGTTGTGTCGCGTGTTATTGCGTGTCGCGTTGTTATGCGTTGTCCTGTTGCGTTGTTGCGTTGTCGGTTTGCGTGCGTTGTCCGTTGGCGTGTCGTTGCGCTATGCATTGTCGTGTTGTCGGTCGCGTTATGCGTGTTGCGTTATGCATGTTGCGTTGTCGTTGTTGTGTTATGCGTGTCCTGTGCGTTTGGTCGCTTGTGTCGCGTGTTGCGTGCGTGTTGCGTTGTTGCGTTGTCGTGTCGTGTCGTGTTGCGTTGTCCTGTTGCGTTGTTGGGTTGTCGCGGTCGTATGGTCGTGCGTCGCGGTTGTCGTTGTCGTGTTGCGTTGCGTTGTTGCGTTATGCGTTGTTGCGTTGTTGCGTTGCGTTATGTTGTTATGTTGCGTTGTCGTGTTGCGTGCGCGTTGTCCTGTTGGCGTTGTCGTGTTGCGTTATCGTGTCGCGTTATGCCTGTTGCGTTGTTGCGTTGTCGTGTCGTGCGTTGCTGCTGTTGTCGTGGTTGCGTTGTCGTGTTATCGTTGCGTTGTCCTGTGCGTGTTGTTATGTCGTGTTGGCGTTGTCATGTTGCGTTGTATGCGTGTCGTGTCGCGTTTGTCGCGTATGCGTTGTCCTGTTGCGTTGTTGCGTTATCGTGTTTGCGTTGTGCTCGTGTTGCGGTTGCGCTGTCGTGTTGCGTGCGTGTTGGCTTGCGTTGCGTTGTGTCTGTTGCGTGTCGTGTGGCGTTATTGCGCTGTCGTGTTGTCGTGTCGTGGTTATGCGTTGTCGTGTTGCGTTGTCATGTTATGCGTTGTCGCGTCGTGCGTTATGCGCTTGCGTTGTCGTGTTGGCGTTGTCGCCGTGTGCGTTGCTGTTGCGTTTGCGTTGTGTTGCGTTGCGGTTATGCTGTGCGTTGTCCTGTTGTGCGTTGTCGCGTCGTGTTGCGTGCGTTACGTGTTGCGTTGTTGCGTGTCTGTTGCGTTGTCGTATGTCGTGCTGTTGCGTTGTCTGTTGCGTTGTTGCGTTATGCTGGCGTGTCGTGTTGCGTTGCGTTGTCGTGGTCGTTGCGTTGCTGTCTTGTTGCGTTGCGTTGTTTGCGTTGTCGTGTTGCGTTGTGCGTTGTCGTGCGTTGCTGTTATGCTGTTGCGTTGTCGGTGTTATGTTGTGCTGTTGCGTGTTGGCGTTGTCGTGTTGTGCGTTGTTGCGTGTGCCTGCGTTGCGTTGTTGCGTGGCTGTGTGCGTTGTTGCGTTTGCGTGTCGTTCGTGTTGCGCTGTCTGTCGTTGCGTTGTCATGTTGCGTAGTTGCGTTGTCGCGTTGTCGTGTTGCGTTGTTGCGTTGTCGTGTTGCGTTGTCCTGTTGCGTTGTTGCGTTGTCGTGTTGCGTTGTCATGTTGCGTTGTCGCGGTCGCGTTGCTGTCGTGCGTTATGCGTTGTCGTGTTGCGTTGTCGTGTCGTTGCGTTGTCGTGTTGCGTTGCGTTGTTGTGTTGCGTTGTCGTGTTGCGTTGTCCTGCTTGTCGCGTCGTGCGTTTGCTTGCGTGTCATTGCGTTGTCCTGTTGGGCGTTGCGTTGTCGTGTTGCGCTGTCGTGTTGTCGTGTTGCGTTGTCGTGTTGCGTTGCGTTGTCGCGTTGTCGTGTTGCGTTGTCCTGTTGCGTTGTCGGTTTGCGTGCGTTGCTTGCGTGTTGCGTTGTCATGTTGCGTTGTCGCTGTTGTGCGGTTATGCGTTGTTGCGTTGTCTTGTTGCGTGTTGTCGTTGCGTTGTCATATTGCGTTGCGTGTCGCGTTGCGTTGTCATGTCGTGTTGCGTTGTCTGTTGCGTTGTCCGTTGCGTTATGCTGTTGCGTTGTCGCTGTTCTGCGTTGCGTATTGCGTTGCGTCGTGTCGTGTGCGTTGTCGTGTTGCGTTATGTGCGTTGCGTTGTCGTGTCGTTGTTGCGTGTGCGTTGCGTTATGTTGTTGCTGTCGTCGTGTTGCGTTGTCTGTTGCGTTGTCGTGTTGGCGTTGTGTCGTTTGCGCTTATGTTGCGTTGCGTTGTTATGCGCTGTCGCGTTGCGTTTGTTCCTGTTGCTGGCGTTGTTGCGTTGCGTTGTCGTGTTGCGTTGTCATGTTGCGTTGTCGTGTTGTCGTGTCGTGTTGCGTTGTCGTGTTGCGTTGTCCTGTTGCGTTGTCGTGTCGTGTTGCGTTGCGTCGTCGTGTTGCGTTGTCATGTTGCGTTGTTGCGTTGTCGTGTTGTCGTGTTGCGTTGTTGCGTTGTCGTGTCGTGTTGCGTTGCGTCGTCGTGTTGCGTTGTCATGTTGCGTTGTTGCGTTGTCGTGTTGTCGTGTCGTGTTGCGTTGTCCTGTTGCGTTGTTGCGTTGTCGTGTCTTGTTGCGTTGCCGTGTCGTGTTGCGTTGTCATGTTGCGTTGTTGCGTTGTCGTGTCTTGTTGCGTTGCGTTGTCGTGTTGCGTTGTCATGTTGCGTTGTTGCGTTGTCGTGTCTTGTTGCGTTGCGTTGTCGTGTTGCGTTGTCGACTTGGTGTTCTGACCGTTTCTTTGACAGAGGACTGCAGTGGGCGAGCTCTACATCGACGATGGCCACACCTTCAACTATGAGAAGCAGGAGTTCATTCACAGGAAGCTCTTCTTCGCCAACAACATGCTCTCTTCTGTGTAAGTAATCCATATTCTGCTTCTTTTTAAGCATAAATCTACTCAAATATATATTGCTATAGTTGGATATTCGAATACAGATCACATCTTTGACACAGATGGATGGGGTCAGGTCACTCATTAAGTGTCATTCTTCTATGGTGGATGGCAGACGAGCCACAGAGATAGGCCCCGCCCCTCAATCTGATTGGCTACAGATTGTTCCATGTTGGAAAAAAACAACTTTACAGATTCAGACACTCTAGGGGAGTCTCAAACATCCGTGAGAAAGTGTTTAGCGATCCACAAACAAATAAATACAAATCAACTATATTTCTGATTTTTCTTTTACATTTATACAATCATAATTTATTTACCGAAGAAGACTAACCACAGCAAGACAACAGGATGGTCATCATGGAAAATAAAGGACAAACACATTGGACACACACACACACACACACTCACACCTGTCAGTCAAACTGAGCCACGTAACGTCGCTGCCATGTCCTGCCAATTTATTAACGTGTGCATTGAAATGTATTTGTGCATTTGTCAATTGAATATCTTTGTGAATTATTCTGTGCGCATTGTGAGTCTGTGTGTTTTCATTGTGAGTCTGTGTTTTCTTTGTGAGTGTGTTTTCTTTGCGAGTCTGTGTGTATTCTTTGTGAGTCTGTTTTCTTTGTGAGTCTGTGTTTTTTCATTGAGTCTGTGTGTTTTCATTGTGAGTCTGTGTGTTTTCATTGTGAGTCTGTGTGTTTTCATTGTGAGTCTGTGTGTTTTCATTGAGTCTGTGTGTTTTCATTGAGTCTGTGTTTTATTTGTGAGTCTGTGTTTTCTTATTGTGAGTCTGTTTTCTTTGTGAGTGTGTGTTTTCTTTGAGTCTGTTTTCTTTGTGAGTCTGTTTTCTTTGTGAGTCTGTGTTTTCTTTGTGAGTCTGTGTTTTCTTTGTGAGTGTGTTTTCTTTGAGTCTGTGTGTATTCTTTGTGAGTCTGTTTTCTTTGTGAGTCTGTGTTTTCTTTGAGTCTGTGTTTTCTTTGTGAGTCTGTGTATTCTTTGTGAGTCTGTTTTCTTTGTGAGTCTGTGTTTTCTTTGTGAGTCTGTGTATTCTTTGTGAGTCTGTTTTCTTTGTGAGTCTGTGTTTTCTTTGAGTCTGTTTTCTTTGTGAGTCTGTTTTCTTTGTGAGTCTGTGTTTTCTTTGTGAGTCTGTGTGTTTGAAATGACTGAGCCATACCGATGTAACACCAACATATTTACCTGTTGTTGTTGTTGTTGTTGTTTTAGCAGCTTCAAGTGATGCTTGTTCTGTTCAGACATTAGTCACGTCTCTGCTCGGTTCACAGGAACCTGGCTCCAGATGCCCAGTTCTCCACCCAATCCTGGTTCGAACGGATCATCATCCTGGGAGCCAGTAAGCCCGGCAAGGTTACCCTGAAGACTGCAGGTGAGTGCCATACGCAGACGTCACCTGCACCGTGGCGCTCACCTGTGTACCGGCGCCAGAGCGTCGACGCGGCCCGTTCTCTCAAACCGTCTCTGTGTTGCAGATGGTCAGGAGAGCCAGCTGGAGTTTGACTTTGATGCCTCCATGTCTGTGTTGACGCTCCGTAAGCCCGGCATGAACGCAGGCTTGGATTGGAATGTGACGCTTCAGTAACCATGGAGACGGGAGTGGAGGTGTAAGAGGAAGAACTGACTGAAGTGGATAGAGAGAGGAGACACAAGCCGAAGAAGAAGAAGAAGACAAACCACAGCGAGACAACAGGATGGTCATCATGGAAAAGGACAAACGCATTGAACACACACACACACACACACACACACACACACACACACACACACACACCTGTCAGTCGAGCTGAGCCCCGTAACGTCGCTGCCATGTCCCTCTTGTGCTCCGTCACACTATAATACCTAACAAAGGAGATTACTAATAGATAGATAATTATGATTGTCACATTTACAAATAGATAACAATTGAGAAAAATGTAATGAATCTTTTGGGTAAAGAAAGAAAACATTCAGGCACACTTTAGTTATTGTCCGATGTGTTGTCCATCCTTACTGCCTCATGAGAAAGATGCTGAGGGCTTGTTTGCTGTAAAATGAAAGTTCCCATTCAAAGCTCACCTCTACCTGCTGGTGATTCCCTTTCTCTGGTTCTGACTTGAAACTCTTCAGCCAGGCATCTCAATCAGGCAGAGCTCCACTTTCTGTCCTGGGGCCACATTTCATGTCTTTCGGTGGCATGCCGACATCAGCGTGTGGCTCTCCACTTCACGTCGTTAAACTGCAGCACAGAGATGTTTTGGGAATAACTTCCGGGGACTGAACCGCTGATGTTCCGGATCATCTTGTTGACATGCTTTCTTTTATAGAGTTCTTTCCCAGCTTTGTTTACTAGTTTTTTTTTAATGCCCTTGAGGAAGAGTGAGAACTTTAAACGTTGTTTAGATTTTCATGTGTTTCTAGATGTCGGGATCGTCCAGGATTTCCAGTAGGTCATTTGATCTTAATGAATGGTTCAAATCTTTTGAATGTCTTTTCACAAGCGATGTTCATTTAAAGCGTTTTGAACAACAAATCAATCCTGAATGCACACAGCACTCATAAATATTCAAATGATTCTCTGGAGACTGGATTGTTAAATCATTGGACCTTTTAGGGGTTTTGTTATATATTTGTCTTTGATTGTTTTATGATCATTGATGTACATGTTGCTGCAATTTAGTTGGTGATGGCTTGAATTGGACATGTAAGTGAAGGAACAAATTCAAAGTTGTCAGATGTACTAAAAGATAAGACCAAGTAAAAATAAAGTCGACCAAATGTAAAAAGTAACTTTCTTCTTGCCTAAATCATTTCTGTAATTTCAAAGCCAAGTAGTCGCATTCAAGAAATTAAATTGTACGTATTGGTAAATAGACAAACGTACAGGAAATATTTCATAAAAATATCAATTACAATTAAAATATATATGTGAACATTTTTACAGGGATTTGGCAAAAAAGAAAAGAATAGAAATAAGTAAATTTAACTGTTTTTACTGTGACAGACTGGATTGTATTCATTGGTTTGAGTCTATTTAACTTTCTTTTTTTTTAAACCAGTTTTGTTTCAAAGAGGTTTTGGATGCCGGCTATGTGGAGATTTAAGCTGTCAAGAAAAACATTCCAATGGGATTATTTTACCCTTTACATTACATCACATCACATGTCATTTAGCAGACGCTTTTATCCAAAGCGACTTACAATAAGTGCATTTCAACCTAGAGTACAAACTAAGAACAACAAGAATACAGAAAGTAACATTTCCTCAACATAGTCAAACTACAAAAGTACCATAAGTACCATAAGTACCTTTGGGCATGGAATGATAAAACGAGGCGTACCACACACTAGTCGTAGCTTTGCTGAAATCAAATAGTTGATTTAAAGTAAATATAATGTAAATAAGGTATTCATCAAGAACAAAGGTGCCAACTTATCAGTACTCATTTGCATCTACACACGCCCTCTGTAGCCGTGTTGCTTTGCCACAGTCTTAGTTAGTTTTTCACATTTTCCTTTTAGCTTGCAAATAGGAGGCAAACGGTTATACACAATTACAAATAGACAATGTACAATTGTTCAATTATTTGTATGACAAATCATAATTTAACCCTTTCTTATGAACATAATTGTAAATGGTACATACACATAACGTTTAGATCCTCGACAGCATTACAAATGTTATGTTATTAGTAGAAATATAAATGTTGGATTTAGTAATACAATTTTATTTATATATATATATATATATACACACACACAGGACTGTCTCAGAAAATTAGAATATTGTGATAAAGTTCTTTATTTTCTGTAATGCAATTAAAACACAAATGTCATGCATTCTGGATTCATTACAAATCAACTGAAACATTACAAGTCTTTTATTCTTTTAATATTGCTGATTATGGCCTACAGCTTAAGAACTCAAACTCTAAACATTAGAATATCATGATAAAGTATTCTCTAGGGTATTCAACTCATCACTTGAATGTCTCATGAACTGGAAAAAAGCAGCGGACAGGTCAGAGGGTCCAAAGTCCTCTTTCCAGACCAAAGCAAGTGTTGAGTTTCATCTGGAAGTCAAGGCCCAGAGTCTGGAGAAAGGCTGGAGAGGAGCAACATCCCAGTGGATCAAATCCAGTGGGAAGCTCCCAGTCAGTGATGGTTTGGGAGCCATGCCAGCTGCTGGTGTTGGTCCACTGGGTTTCATCCAGTCCAGAGTCAATGCAGCTGTGGACCAAGAGACTTTAGAGTCTGCTGAAAAGCTCCATGGAGATGAGCATTTCATTTCCCAGCATGATCTGGCACCTGCCCAGTGCCAGAACCAGCAGTAACTGGTGTCCTGACCATGGCATTACTGGCCTCCATTGGCCTGAACCCCAGAGAGAATGTGTGGGGTGTTGTGAAGAGGAAGCTGAGAGACACCAGACCAACAATGCAGATGAGCTAAAGGCCCTAGTGAAGCCTCCTGGGCATCCATAACACCTCAGCAATGCCACAGGCGGATTGCCTCCATGCCACGCCGCGTTGATGCAGTAATCCGTGCTAAAGGATTCCCAACAAGTCCTGAGTGCATTAATGGACATTTACAATGTTTGATTTGGTTTTGCTGTTATTAATCTTTATTTTACTTGGTCTGAGGAAATATTCTAATATTTAGAGATAGGATATTTGAGTTTTCTTAAGCTGTAAGCCATAATTAACAATATTAAAAGAATAAAAGACTTGTAATGTTTCAGTTGATTTGTAATGAATCCAGAATGCATGACATTTTAGTTTGTTAATTGCATTACAGAAAATAAAGAACTTTATCACAATATTCTAATTTTCTGAGACAGTCCTGTATATGTATCATGAATTACCACAAACACGGTTTATTGTTTGTTATGTTTAAGGTATCGTAGAATAACAATACCAAACATTTCAAAATAAGAGCAACATGAAGTACTTTACCCTCGGAGTGCACCAGGAGATGTACCTGTGAGGGAGATGTACCTGTGATTGAGATGTACCTGTGAGGGAGTTGTACCTGTGAGGGAGATGTACCTGGGATTGAGATGTACCTGTGAGGGAGTTGTACCTGTGAGGGAGATGTACCTGGGATTGAGATGTACCTGTGAGGGAGTTGTACCTGTGAGGGAGATGTACCTGGGATTGAGATGTACCTGTGAGGGAGTTGTACCTGTGAGGGAGATGTACCTGGGATTGAGATGTACCTGTGATTGAGATGTACCTGTGATTGAGATGTACCTGTGAGGGAGATGTACCTGGGATTGAGATGTACCTGTGAGGGAGATGTACCTGTGAGGGAGATGTACCTGGGATTGAGATGTACCTGTGATTGAGATGTACCTGGGATTGAGATGTACCTGTGAGGGAGATGTACCTGTGATTGAGATGTACCTGTGATTGAGATGTACCTGGGATTGAGATGTACCTGTGAGGGAGATGTACCTGGGATTGAGATGTACCTGTGAGGGAGATGTACCTGTGAGGGAGATGTACCTGGGATTGAGATGTACCTGTGAGGGAGTTGTACCTGTGAGGGAGATGTACCTGGGATTGAGATGTACCTGTGATTGAGATGTACCTGTGAGGGAGATGTACCTGGGATTGAGATGTACCTGTGAGGGAGTTGTACCTGTGAGGGAGATGTACCTGGGATTGAGATGTACCTGTGATTGAGATGTACCTGTGAGGGAGATGTACCTGGGATTGAGATGTACCTGTGAGGGAGATGTACCTGTAGTCTGTACCGGTTATTGCACATCGTGACGTCACAAGGTGTTCCTTCGATTCCTTGACGGCGGTCCATTTATTTGTGTCGGTGTCGCGTCGCGGGCGGATGACGTCAGTGAAACGTTCCCATCATGGCGGCGGAAGGCTGTGAGGAGATGAGCGGCAGCGGGCAGCGCGAGCAGTCTTCAGGTAGCGGAGCGGCTCCACGCGCACGACGCGCCGCGCGCGCGCCTCACGCTCATGCACGAGCATCGGGGTCATCTGCACGTATTCTAAATAAAGGTCCGATGCGACTGGAGGCTTGTTGACAGGCATCACAAGCTAAGCTAGGCTAACGTGATTTCAAGTAACGTTACACAGAAGGACCTCACCCGGGTTAGAGAGGGGTCTGCTCCTCACCCGGGTTAGAGAGGGGTCTGCTCCTCACCCGGGTTAGAGAGGGGTCTGCACCTCACCCGGGTTAGAGAGGGGTCTGCACCTCACCCGGGTTAGAGAGGGGTCTGCTCCTCACCCGGGTTAGAGAGGGGTCTGCTCCTCACCCGGGTTAGAGAGGGGTCTGCTCCTCACCCGGGTTAGAGAGGGGTCTGCTCCTCACCCGGGTTAGAGAGGGGTCTGCGGGCAGCAGCATGCTTAGCCACGGCGTTAGGTCACAACTGAAGGAGGAGAGTCAGAGATCAACCCGCTGGACTCTGACTGAACCGATACCTGCAGGTGTCTGAGGATAAAGAACATCAGAACAGCAGAACGTCACTGATGTGCTTTGGTTTGTTGACTGTTTGTGTCTCACCTGCTGGTGTGTGTGTGTGTGTGTGTGTGTGTGTGTGTGTGTGTGTGTGTGTGTGTGTGTGTGTGTGTGTGTGTGTGTGTGTGTGTGTGTGTGTGTGTGTGTGTGTGTGTGTGTGTGTGTGTGTGCGTGTGTGCGTGCGTGCGTGCGTGCGCGCGCGCGCGCTCGCTCATTTCCACACGTTGTTTTGTTGGATCACCTGTTTGTGTCCAGGTAGCAGAGGAAGGTCCAACAATCACTTTTCTTTTCTTTTGACCAGTGACATTCTTATGCCGGTTCATAGCAGTGATCTATTATTCTATTGATCTATTGTTCTATTGATCTATTATTCTGATTGTTTTTCACAGTAAATGCCTTCAACCAAAAACAGAATATATATATTGAAGCGTGGTCTGTGACGTTGTTGTGTTTGTGTTTGTCGTGACTTTGTGGGTTAGTGATTGTGGCTTCATTACCCGTCTCCCCGCCTGCAGCCATGGAGGCCTCTGAGGAGGGTCCTGAGGCCCCTGAGGCCATGGAGGCCGCCGCGTCGCCTCCGCCTCCAGTGGCCGACATGTCGGAGGAGAACGGCGGTCTCGCCGTGGCCGCTGAGGCCCCCGGAGGCCCCGCCCCCGTAGGCCCCGCCCCCGTTGCCTTCTCAATGCCACCGCCTGCAGATGACGAGGAGGGAGAGTTCCCCGCGGACTTTGAGCGCCTGTGGAAGGTTGCCCACGACAACCCTCAGGACTTCAGCAGCTGGACCGACCTGCTGCAGCACTGCGAGCAGGAGGTGAGTGCTGCTGGTTTACTGTGGGAGGAGGAGGAGGAGGAGGAGGAGGAGGAGGAGGACCAACGGGTCAAACACGTTCATTCCTCTGGGAAACTCGTGTTCTCCGTCAGTAAAGATGCGTTTGTGTGTGTCTGAGTGTCGTTTTGCCTCCTGTTTCCCGTCCAGAGCCACGTGAGCGCCTCCCGCAGGGCGCTGCAGGCGTTCCTCGCCCGCTACCCGCTCTGCTACGGCTACTGGAAGAAGTTTGCAGACCTGGAGCGCCGCGCCGGCTACAACGACAAGGCGGAGGAGGTAGAGCTGGAGGGTTCTCACTCTCACCAGTTTAGAGACACGGTACACGTGATATGAGAACACTGTTCACTGGTTTCACTGGTTTCACTGGTCCATGCTGTGTCAGGTGTGTGTTCAGGGCCTGCAGGCCATCCCCCTGAGTGTGGACCTGTGGATCCACTACATCAACCTGCTGCTGGGAACACTGGACATGAACCTGCCCCAGTCGCCCAGCAGGATCCGCTGGTACTGACACCACGTCTCTGCTCGTTGTGTTGTGCTGTGTTGTGTTGTGTTGTGTTGTGCTGTGTTGTGTTGTGTTGTGCTGTGTTGTGCTGTGTTGTGTTGTGTTGTGCTGCTGGTCGCTCATGGCTGTTGTGTCCTCAGTGTGTTTGAGGACGCGGTGGTGGCAGCTGGTCTGGACTTCCACTCCGACCGGCTGTGGGATCTCTATGTGGAGTGGGAGAAGGAGCAGGGCAACATGAGGAGGGCGGCCGCCGTGCTGGAGAGAGTCCTGAGGGTCCCCACGCAGCTCTACAGCACGCACTACGACAAGTAAGACGAGTCGAACACGCACTACGACAAGTAAGACGAGTCGAACACGCACTACGACAAGTAAGACGAGTCGAAACACGCGACTACGCAAGTCGAGTCACGCACTACGACAAGTAAGACGAGTCGAACACGCACTAACTACCACGAGTAAGACGAGTCGAACACGCACTAACTACCACGAGTAAGACGAGTCGAACACGCACTACGACAAGTAAGACGAGTCGAACACGCACTAACTACCACGAGTAAGACGAGTCGAACACGCACTACGACAAGTAAGACGAGTCGAACACGCACTACGACAAGTAAGACGAGTCGAACACGCACTAACTACCAAGTAAGACGAGTCGAACACGCACTAACTACCAAGTAAGACGAGTCGAACACGCACTACGACAAGTAAGACGAGTCGAACACGCACTAACTACCACGAGTAAGACGAGTCGAACACGCACTAACTACCACGAGTAAGACGAGTCGAACACGCACTAACTACCACGAGTAAGACGAGTCGAACACGCACTAACTACCACGAGTAAGACGAGTCGAACACGCACTACGACAAGTAAGACGAGTCGAACACGCACTAACTACCACGAGTAAGACGAGTCGAACACGCACTACGACAAGTAAGACGAGCCGTCACAAGCTGAGGGCAGAAAATACAAACGCACATGTTATTAGTTGGAATGCTTCAGCAGTCCAACTCTTGTTCTTGTCTTCTTTATTAAACTTCTCTTTTTTCTTCTTTTTTTTAATTCTATTTCTTCCGTACCTTTTTTGTCCCTCTTCTACTCCTTCATATATTCAGCGATATGAACCATTCAAATATAAAAAAATGCAGCTTCTTCAGACTTAGAATGCTATGACTTTTCATGTTTCAAATGTTTCAAATATTTGTATATTTAAATACTTTTGTTATTTTAAATTTATCAGTTCCTAAGGAGAAAATCTTCAATTTTAAAAAGCTTACAGTATCTTCATATTTTCATCAAATTCAGCAATTTATTTTTTCCTATGTTCAGATAGCCTTCAGCTATTACTGTATATTTTCAAATATCTTTTTATTTTTTCAAATTTTCAAATTATACATTTTTTTATGGAATAAATAATGAATGGGATCCAATGAGAGGAATCTTCAAATCCGCTTCAACTTGTTCAACTTTAAAAGCTTACTATATCGGCATACATTCAGCTAAAGACACAATTCCACGTTTAAAATGTTGACAAATGTGTTAGCTATAACTTTGTAATGCATCTTCCTTTCATTTCTTGTATAGTTATTTAATTGTTATTATTTTAGTTTTATGTGTTGTTCCGCTCCTCCTGACGTTTACAATGGGTGTGTGTGGGGAGGTCTAGAGCTGTGATGTCATCGCTAGAGTGCAGCGCTGCTTTAGAATCTTGCGGAAAAAAGATTTGTATATCGTCACTACGGCCACAATTCTTACTCTTTAGACATATTTTGTTGATAAAGTAGTAGGGAATCTTGTGCTTGTGTAGACATGTGACTGTGGAATCCAACAGTTTCCCAGATGTTTCTAGAGAAGCCATAAAGAGGGAGAAGTCCACTTTTCTGCTCAGTCATCTCCATTGTAATTCTGAGCGCCTTTCAACTCTTTTGAAGCAAACAGGAGCATTTTCTGAACTGCGACTATACCCTCATTTCTTAACCTAAAACATATCTAAGGAGATGTACACGTTCACACAAGCCTTGAGCTTCTCCTAATGTGGACGTTTTTAGGGTGAGAGTTATGGTTCTCTTTAAAATCCAAATGTTCTGACAGGTTGCTTTCATCAGATTCAGAGCTGTCTGTCTCTGTCACACAGGTGCTTCACGTTAGGCTAATCAGTGGCGGATCTCACACAAGCTCTTGTTTATCAACATTGCAAGCCACTCACACACAGACCAACGGTGTGTGCGTGTGTGTGTGTCTATATATGGAGAGATATTAGAAGAGAACCAATATTAGAGTTTCTCAGGTCTCATTTAACCCACAAAAATAAAAAATAAACTATCGGTGCGTTCGGCTCAATCTTTCCTCTCTATTGATTCTACTACTTTGGTGATTTGATCTTGATTTTTTTGACAGGGTTTAAAAAGTGCTTTTGTAGAAAATCCACTAAGTGTTTAGATCTCGTCTATCCTTCAACATGGTTTCTCCCTCTATCTTTTCATTTTTTTTCTCCTGTCTCTCTATTTATTTAGTTATTTTTCTCTCTGGTTCTCATGTCTGACTTTTCCCTCTCTCTCTTTCTTGGTTTGTGATTCATATCTTTGAATATTTAGAAGATAACGTTTTGCTTAGCTTTTCCAGTTATACATTTCCACCCAATATGTTTGTGCTTCAACATTTTCAGCAGGAAGTTTCCCTTTTTGATATGTTCAGATGTTTAAGCTATGTTCAGCCTATTTTATGCTATGTTCAGCTTTAAAAGAAAATGTTAGCAAATTTCAGACATGTTCAGCTATTTCCAGACATGTTCAGTTATTAATTTAATATTTCAGCTATCTTCAGCTATTTTCAAACCTTTTTCAACATTTAGTTTTTATTTTTCAGCTTCAAGCTTTCAGATGTTAAGCATTCCAACTCATTTTCAGCAGGAAATGCATTTTCTAGTTAAGAAAGCTGTTATGAATATGTACAGCATTACATCAGCATACTGGTGGGATCTGTCTTCTCCTGCTGGAACACCTCCTCTCTTCTCTCCTCTCTCCTTTCTCCTCTCTCATCTCATCCTTCCTCCTTCCTCCTCCAGGTATAAGGAGCATCTGAGCAGCGAGGAGCCAAGGGCCGTTCTCTCCCAGGAGGAGTACGAGGAGCTGAGGTCGCTGTGCCGGCGGAGCCAGAAGGCGGAGCGGGCCGAACAGGCCCAGGAGGAAGAGGAGGAGCGGCCGCCAGGGGAGGAAGAGCCGGCCACGCCCGAGGGCGCCGACACGGTGAGTGACGGGTGACTCGCTCGGCTCCAGCGTCTCAAACCATTAGCTAGTGATCTATAAACCGTTAGCTAGTAATCTGTAAACCGTTAGCTAGTGATCTATAAACCGTTAGCTAGTGATCTATAAACCTTTACGCTAGTGATCTATAAACCTTTACACTTGTGATCTATAAACCTTTACGCTAGTGATCTATAAACCGTTAGCTAGTGATCTATAAACCGTTAGCTAGTGATCTATAAACCTTTAGCTAGTGATCTATAAACCGTTAGCTAGTGATCTATAAACCTTTAGCTAGTGATCTATAAACCGTTAGCTAGTGATCTATAAACCTTTAGCTAGTGATCTATAAACCGTTAGCTAGTGATCTATAAACCGTTAGCTAGTGAGATATAAACCTTTACGCTAGTGAGATATAAATCTTTACACTAGTGAGATATAAACCTTTACACTAGTGAGATATAAATCTTTACACTAGTGAGATATAAACCTTTACACTAGTGAGATATAAACCTTTACACTAGTGAGATATAAACCTTTACGTTAGTGATATACAAACCGTTGGCTAGTGATCTATAAACCGTTAGCTAGTGATCTATAAACCGTTGGCTAGTGATCTATAAACCGTTAGCTAGTGATCTATAAACCGTTGGCTAGTGATCTATAAACCGTTGGCTAGTGATCTATAAACCGTTGGCTAGTGATCTATAAACCGTTAGCTAGTGATCTATAAACCGTTGGCTAGTGATCTATAAACCGTTGGCTAGTGATCTATAAACCGTTAGCTAGTGATCTATAAACCGTTGGCTAGTGATCTATAAACCGTTGGCTAGTGATCTATAAACCGTTGGCTAGTGATCTATAAACCGTTAGCTAGTGATCTGTAATCTGGTCACATGACGTTCGTCTTGTTTCCTCTGTTCAGGAGGAGCTGATGCAGAAGATGAGGGAGCAGGTTCTGCTCCGCAGGGACAAAGTGTTCCAGGACAACGAGGGAGAAGTCCGCAAGAGGTGGCACTACGAAGACGCTGTGAGTCCCGTCCCGTCCCCCGGTTCATTCACGACTTCTTCCCTCTCTTTCTCTACCTCCTCGTCTGAAACTCAGAACCACGGCTGACAACAAACAACAACACATTTACACTTTGATCCTCATGATGAGTTTGAGTAGAAACCCTCATGTATTGGTAGTGACCTTCATTTGGGGAGTGACCCTTTTCTACGAAGGCCTTTTCATTCTGTAAAAGAAGACAAATACCAGTCAATGTGCCGCCTTTAAGGAGTTGATGTTTTTAACACCTGAGTGTCTTTCAGTCGTATTGAGCTTCAATGTTAATCTTTCTGAAAACACAACGCCAAAATAGTCACGACCAAATAGGATTAACGTATTTTATTTAAATTTGCTCTACTGTTTGCAGTTCTACATGTCCTGGTACATTTTCTATTGCCCTTTTTTAATGTATAATGTCATGACCTACGGATCTCTTCATCTCTGCAGATCAAGCGTCCGTACTTCCATGTCAAGCCCCTGGATCGCCTCCAGCTGCGGGCCTGGCACTCCTACCTGGACTGGGAGGTCGCTCAGCTGGACCCCCAAGACCCCCAAGACCCCCAGCCAGGTCCGCTGCCCCCCCCGCCTCCGAGGGTCTTCACATCTGTGCTGACATCGGGAAGCTTTTAAAAATGCTTTGTGCCATTTCCTCCTTGTTAGATCCGGACCAGGCAGCAGCCGACGAGTCGGCGGTCTCAGCTCGGCCTCCGGAGGAATCGCGGGATGCTGCGGTTGCCCATGACGACCGACGGGTCCGCATACTCTTCGAACGTTGTCTGATCGCCTGCGCGCTGTATGAGGAGTTCTGGATCAAGGTGAGCAGGAAAAGGGTGTGAGAGTTATATTTCTGGAAAAAACACACAAACGGGCATACACTGGTCCTGTGTGTGTGTGTGTGTGATCTCTGTGTAACATGTTCTCGTGTGTGTCGGTCAGTACAATCAGTACCTGGAGTCTCAGAACACGGCCGAGGCCCGGGCCGTGTTCAGACGGGCCTGTGAGATCCACCTCGCCTACAAACCCAACATCCACCTGCAGTGGGCCACGTTCGAGGAGCGGCACGGTACGGCACGACACGACATGACATGACACGACACGCGATGCGACCGCGATGCGATGCGACCGACGACATGACATGACACGACATAACACGACACGACATGACACGACATGACATGACACGACATGACACGGTACATCACGGTACGACATGGTACGGTACGACACGACATGACATGACGCACGACCGCATGCGACGCGACACAACATAACCGCGACCGCGACGCTGACACGACCGCGGTACAACACGCATGCGACACGACCACGACCGCGACATGACGCTGACACGACCGCGGTACAACGCATAGTGCGATGCGACCGCGACATGACATGACACGACACAACATGGTACGGTACGACACAACATGACATGACCACGACCGCGATGCGACCGCGATGCGACCGCGACACGGTATGCGACGCGGCCGCGACGCTGACACGACCGCGATGACACGACCGCGACGCTGACATGACATGACCGCGACATGACCACGACCGCGACATGACCGCGACGCGACGACGACATGACATGACCGCGACGCGACACGCGACGACATGACCGCGGTACAACCGCGATGCGACGACCACGACCGCGACATGACCGCGACCGCGGTACACGATGCGACCGGTACGACACGACACGACATGACATGACACGACATGACGGCCACGACGGTACAACCGCAGTGCGACACTGACGACGCGGTACGACATGCACGACGACGACATGACACGCGACGCTGACACGACCGGTACGACGACATGCATGCGACACGACATGACACGCGACATGACGACAGGTACACGACGCATATGACACGACCGATGCGACATGACACGACACGGTACAACATGGTACGGTACGACACGACATGACATGACACGACACGACACGACATGACCTACGACGACACGACACGGACGCGACCGCGACGCGACATGACGCGACGGTACACGCGACATGCGACGACATGACACGACACGGCACGACACGACATGACATGACCGCGATGCGACGCATGCGACACGACGGCATGATGACACGACACGTACACGCGACGGCAGCATGCGACCATGACATGACACGGTACGACACGCGACGATGACGCGACGGCATGCGACCGCGCGACCACCGGTACGACACGGTACGACACGACACGGTACAACACGGTACGGCACGACACGACACGACATGACGCACGGACACGCGCACGATGACGCTGACACGACCGCGATGCGACACGACGCCCAGGTTCAGGATGCAGGGCTGTTCCTTAACGACGCTCTGCCATGAGAACACAACGTGTCAAACTCTGACGGTGACCGAGTCAAATGGTCAAACTCGTTATTCTGCTTGATGAGAAGCTTCTGTTGTCCCTTCGTCCTGAACTGAATATATTCCATTATAAGGGTCTTTAGTGTGGCTCCGTTGAGCGTTCCTCATGCTAACATGGAGGTTCTGTGTGACTCACCAACACTCAGACGTGTCTAATGCGTCCCTTCCTCGTTACACTTTCAACACTGATTTATTTATTGTTTAGACTGCATTGTTTATCACTCGTGGAATGTCCCTCGTCTTTCCCTCAGGCGACTTAGCCGAGGCCCGCCGGGTGCTGGAGGCTCTGGAGAAAACGCTCCCGGGGTTGGCGGTGGTCCGCCTCCGCAGATCGGCGTTGGAGAGGCGGGCGGGCCATCTGGACCAATCGGAGGCCTTGCTGCGGGAGGCGGTGGACGAGTCCAAAGAGAAGCCCTCGTTACACGCCTTCTACTCCATCAAGCTGGCCCGCTGGCTGCTGAAGGTGGGCCGGAGCCCCGGCAGAGCCCGCGCAGTGCTGCAGGACGCCCTGGAGATAAGCCCGGTGAGAACATCCTCCCCCACACATGGACCAATAGCAGAGTCACTCTCCTCTCCTCTCAAAGGCTAAGATAAGTCCAGTGAGGACATCTCCACATGGACCAATAGCAGAGTCACTCTCCTCTCCAAGGCAGATGGTCGCTGATGGACACGCAGCACGTCGAGCAGCCAGCTGCCCGCCGTGGGCTCGACAAGCAGAGCAGGTTCTCCGTGACCTTTGTGACCCTGGATCCCTGCTGTCTGTGTCCCCAGGACAGCGACAAGCTGCACCTCAACCTGCTGGAGCTGGAGGTGTCGGGCGAGCCCTCCGCCGAGGCCGTGCAGCAGTGCGTGACGCGGGCGCTGGCGGCGCCGCTCGCTCCGCACACCAAGATCCTCTTCTCCCAGAGACGCCTGCAGTTCACCGAGGACTACAGCAGCTCCATCCAGAGGTCAGAGGTCGCCCCACAGATCCCTGTGGTCTGGGTCCCGAGTGTCCTCCTCACGGTGCGTGTGTCCTCTGCAGCGTGCTGTCCGTCTACGAGGAGCACCAGGCGCTGCTGAAGGAGCTCGGGGGAACCAAGAGGGCAGCGGAGAACGGGTAGGTCCTCTCGGCTTCATGTGGAAAGCTAAAGGTCATGAATGGTGGTTCCTGTTTAAAGCTAAAGGTCATCAAGTGTTTAGTTTGTTCCTCTTCATGCTGGACAGGTTTCAGTTGTGACCTTCATCCACAAAACTAACTTCAACATCGATGGTTGACCATGTTCATTCTGTCCTAGAAGCAGAACAGGCTAAATGAAATAAACACCGCTGGTTTCACATGTTCTAGTGTTCTAGGTGTTCAAGGTGTTCTAGTCTTCTAGGTGTTCTAGTGTTCTAGGTGTTCTAGGTTCAGTGTTACTCATTGATCTGGAGTCCTCGGCCTGATTGATGACTGAAGTGGATGCCATCGGTCTGCCGAGGGGCCTGTTCTTTGTGTGAATGGGATCTGCAGTGAGACCGTTGGTAACTGTTGGAGTTTCTTTAGCGACGACGACTCGGAGAAGCTGAGCAAGAGTGAGGACGGCTCGGCGGTCGCCGTGGCGCCTGAAGTCCAGCCGAGCGCGCCGAGCGTCCCCATCACGACCCCCCCCCCCCCGGTGATGGGCGCCGACGCCGGCTCCCCGGCCGGCTACGGCGCCTACGGCAGCTGGTACCAGGTGAGCCGACGGCTGCTGTGGACCGATAGGAACCCGGAAATGGACAAACAGACTGGACGGACCAAAGGATGTTGTTACTCTTTTATTTTTACATCTCTACTTGGGCCTGAATATGAATCCCACTTGCTCGAGCAAAGCAACGAGAGAGTTGGGTTACGCTGCCGTCTGAGATGTGCCTTTGCTTCCCTGGCTAGACCTGAAAGCGTCTCCCAAGTACACGTTACACTTCTTGTGTGTAAACAACAAAGACCCAAGTTGCCCATTCGGTGCTCGACGGCTCGCTTCTCAACTCCATCGGCTCGTTGTATTCATCACCCGCTCCGTCCACTGAGTTGCTCGGTCTTCTCGTGTTTCACTTCTAGATCACTGAATGCTTCTCGTTTGTTTGTTCTCCAGCAGCCGCAGTACGGCAGCTACGGCAGCTACGGTTACCAGAACACCTGGAACTACAACCAGGGCTACTACCCCCCCAGCTAAGTGGCGGGGGCCCGACTCGCCACAGGAGACGGTTTCCCCAGACGACCATCAGCTGGACAAATGAACCTCAATACCCAGCATCCTCTCCTCCCCGAGTTACTGGATGTGATTAAACGAGGTCCGGGTTGAGCTCTTCTAGCATGTTGTCATTTCAGTGTTGAGTCTTGAGTGGCGAGTGGAAAGACGATGAGAGGAAGCCCCTCCCCTTTTCTCTGTCAGCCTCTCCATTTTAATCAGAACTATTTTTGTATTTGTTTGCCAGCTCTGCGTTTTTAAACTCATCCAGTTCATCCCACTTCACAGGTGATGTATGCTGACATTTTGTACCATTCCAGAGTAGGATGTTTGTTGTTTTCTAATGTATATAAAGGTGTTTTATAGAGTCACGAGGGAGCGCTGTTTGTCGTGTGTCGTTACTGGTGATCGTGCTGCTCGTCTCCGTGTCTCTAGGCGTTGTGGAGAGTTCTCTGGACAGAGCTGCATCGGCAACGTGAGGAGAATCAAATGTCATAAAATAAATGAGTTCTGCAGACGTTAAGAGGCCGTAACCTTCAGCACAAGAGTCTGGAAGCAAAGGAAGGAACACTCGACTTCTGATCCTTTTTATATCGTGTGTGTGTGTGTGTGTGTGTGTGTGTGTGTGTGCGTGTGCGTGTGCGTGTGCGTGTGCGTGTGTGTGTGTGTGCGTGCATTTAGTTTCATGTTTGCTGCAACACTTGTTCAATCATCTGAAGCTGTGGCGATGACATCTGTGCAAACGTAAAGATGCTGATGTTGGAGTTTAACCATCTGGTTCTTCAGGAAAACAATAAAACAAATGGGTTGACATGTACAGCTTAATTAAATGTGTTTTATGTAAAGTGATTTCCCTTAACAGCTGGGCTCTATGTATGACTCATGGCAGTGAATCATTTGGGGTCTTTAAGCTAGAGGCGCTCTAGTGAGGACAGAAAGAGTTACATGGTAGATTTACGTGTTTGTTATTCTTTGACAGGCTTATTTAAGGAAGGTTACATAAATGAAGATAGAAAATTCAGTCAAACGTCTTTATTTTCCGAGTCAGCTTTATTTTAAGTATATTCTTGGAGATTATGCAGACATAAGTGTCATCTATATATTTTAACTTATAAAAAAATGGCAAAGTAGAATCACAAGATCAGGAAGATCGTGCGGCTTCAATTTAAGGCCTTTTCAACAAGAAGATCTTGTCTGGTACTTTGCTTTGAAAAGATCAGGTTCAAATGAAACAATTGGGTTTTGAATAACTTCTATAAATGTGGACAACAGGATGCAGTATCCATCAGAAGCCAGCTACCTTCACTTTGTTCTGGAGGGAAAGTCCATCTCGTGTCTCAAAAACAAACCTCCATCACCTCACTCATGACTAACGGTCTGTCGCTGTAAACCTCTGCAGAGCAGATAGGAACTTGAAGCAGCCGACATCTCTGTAGCTCAGTTAGCTGACTTGAGTGGTACTACAGGGGCGGCTCTGTCTCTGTGATGAAGGTGAGGGAGGCCCGCGGAGCGCCACCTCCTGGCCTCACTTCTTGGCAACAACCAGCACAGCTGAAGGCACCAGACCTGCAGGGGGGGGAAGTCACAACGAGGCTTTAGGGCCACAGAACAAGTCAAATGACGCAGACGCAGACGCAGACGCAGCTACAGCTGCAGCTCACCCAGCTCCTTGAGGGGCTTCTCCATGTCCAGCTCGGTGTACACGTGGCGGGGGTAGGGCGACAGCAGCGTGAAGTCCTGCCCCTCGGGCGTGTTGCCGTTCACCTGCACGTACACGCGCACCGCGGCCAAAGGCTCCTGCGCCTTGAAGACGGCGGTGAGGGTCGAGCCGTCCAGCAGACGCACCTTTACCCAGCGGGAGGAGGAGGAGGAGCAGGAGGAGGAGGGTCGGTGGTCAGGGAGGCGAGTCTCTTTTCCCGGTTTCCATTTGAACATTTCATGAAATGTGTAAGACTAAAATAACAAACCAATATTTAAATGAAATCAAAGTAGTTATGATTGCTGGTGATGTGTTCAGGGTCTCCAGTGAGACCCCCTGGTGTTCGTCCTGCTCCTGGGACGGAGGCCTCACCTGTATCCTGGACTCGTCGTACTCCTTCTTGGTGGGGGGGGGGCCGTGACTGGTGGGGGACGAGGGGCTGGGCTGGGCCGGCGGGGCGGCGCCCCCAAACTACACAGCACAACAGAGAGGATGTCATCGCCTCAAAGGGGCGTGGCCAAAGGACAACGGACAGGACAGACGACGGGGGGCGTTACCTTCTGTGCCCGCTCCTCTCGGTCTCGGGCGATCTTGTCTTTAACCCTTTGCCTGACGGAACAACAAAGGAGCAGGAATAGAGTTCTTGCTCTGAGTAACTTAGGGCAACGCGTCTGTTCAAGTACGTGACTCATGTCACTCGTTCTGGTCTTAGCTCGCGTCAGCTGCATTTAGTAATGAACTATTTGTCTGCAGAGGGAAGTCAAGTAAATCATTTGAAGATATGCAGAGTGGAAACATCTTTGGACATTGAGGAAGTGCATTATTGTATCTGTGATCAGACGTGACAATTGGTCCATAACAGGTTATTGCTATAGGGCAACTATACATAATGAACCCGTACCTGGCCATTTTGTCCTCCATCTTCTCCTTCATGCGCTGGTCAGTCAGCTTCTTCATGTCGTCGTCCTGCAGCTTCTGGCGGATGTGCTGCAGCTCCTGGCCCTGCCTCCTGCGCTGCTTCTCCCGCTCCAGCTCTTCTGCTCGCTCCCGCTCCCGCCGCTCCGCCTGCTTCACCCGCATCAGCTCCTCCAGCCTGGGAACAGGTATTGGCCTTTGTATATACATATACATATATACATATACATATACATATACACATATACATATAACCGTGTTGTGTAAGGAGAAGACCCTGGGAGGGAGTGCATCAACAACGTGAACTCTGACCTTCTGACTTGGTCGAGTTTCTCCTCCTCCGACATGGGCATCCTGGCACTCGTGTCCTCGTCCTCACAGACGCCGTCTCCGGCTGCCGTCCCTGAAGACAAACATGAGAGACGTGTTGAAATGTCTTACTGTAGGTCAGCCTAAGTTACACACGCGATGCCTTAAACACTCAACGAGGAAAAGGAAAACATCACAAAACACTGAAGGAACGGAACGATTAAATCTCCTTGGTGACGTCACTAAGAAAAGAAAATCACATGTTCACTAAATTAACAGCGACACCAACTTCATTTACTATAGCTCATTTGGAGTTTAGAACTTGTTTATAAACGCTAACCATAAGAGTGGGCCATATAAATAACATCCCGTCATATTATATCAGAATATCAATATGTATCCTGTTGTGTGTGTGTATAATATATATATATATATATATATATATATATATATATATATATATCTGTTTTCGTCTAATTGTTTGAATAACACGAGTCATATCCCTGTCCATCCTGGAGAGGATCCTCCTCTGTTCTCTCCTCAAGGGTTCTTCCCTTTTTTCCCCCTGAAGGTTGTTTGGGAGTTGTTCCTGGTCCATGTGAGGTCAAAGGTCAAAGGTCAGGATGCCTATGTGTACAGACTGTAAAGCAGACACATCTGTAATTTGCGTGGAGTGGGCTCTACATCAGCTGCCTTGTATTGAACATCGGCCCCCTAGATGACTCGTGGTGGCGTCCAGCGCGCCCCGTCGTCTGACCTTCGGCGGTGTCGGCGAGGGCCGGCTGCTCCGCGGTGGCCTGGCCGCCGGCCTCTCCTCCCAGGACGCTCGCCACCGGCGGCACGAAGGGCTCGTCGATGTCGGGGTCGTTCTCATGCTCCATCATCCTGAGGACGCACACCGCACAGGAGAGACGGGGCTGCTTACTTTGTCCATGACGGGATCACAGTATAACAGGAAATAAATCACAGTATAACAGGAAATAAATCACAGTATAACAGGAAATAAATCACAGTATAACAGGAAATAAATCACAGTATAACAGGAAATAAATCACAGTATAACAGGAAATAAATCACAGTATAACAGGAAATAAATCACAGTATAACAGGAAATAAATCACAGTATAACAGAGAATCACATTACAACATTATAACAGGCATCACATTATAACAGGGCGTCACATTATAACAGGCGTCACATTATAACAGGCGTCACATTATAACAGGCATCACATTATAACAGGGCGTCACATTATAACAGGCGTCACATTATAACAGGGCGTCACATTATAACAGGCGTCACATTATAACAGGGCGTCACATTATAACAGGCGTCACATTATAACAGGGCGTCACATTATAACAGGGCGTCACATTATAACAGGGCGTCACACCTAGTGTGTGACTTTCAGACAGAGGACCACCTCCCTCCAGTCACTTCAATGTGTGTGTGTGTGTGTGTGTGTGTGTGTGTGTGTGTGTCTGTATGTGTTTGTGTGTGGTCTGTGTGTATATATATATATATATATATATATATATATATATATATATATATATATATATATATATATATATATATGTGTGTGTGTGTGTGTGTGTCTGTGTGTGTGTGTGTCTGTGGTCTGTATGTGTCTGTGTTGTCTGTGTGTGTGTATGTGTTGTCTGTGTGTGTGTCTGTGTGTGTGTGTGTCTGTGTGTGTGTGTGTGTGTCTGTATATGTGTTGTCTGTGTGTGTGTCTGTGTATGTGTTGTCTGTGTGTGTGTGTGTGTGTGTCTGTGTTGTCTGTGTATGTGTTGTCTGTGTGTGTGTGTCTGTGTATGTGTTGTCTGTGTGTGTGTGTGTTGTCTGTGTGTGTGTCTGTGTATGTGTTGTCTGTGTGTGTGTGTGTGTGTGTGTGTGTGTGTCTGTGTATGTGTTGTCTGTGTATGTGTATGTGTTGTGTGTGTGTGTGTGTGTGTCTGTGTGTGTGTGTGTGTGTGTGTCTGTGTATGTGTTGTCTGTGTGTGTGTGTGTCTGTGTATGTGTTGTCTGTGTGTGTGTGTGTGTCTGTGTGTGTGTGTGTGTGTGTGTGTGTGTGTGTGTGTCTCACCAGTCCATGGCCTGTTCTATCCCCTGGTTCCCCGTGTTGGCCACCGCCTTCTCCCTGCGACACAGAGCACACAGAGCACACACAGAGCACACAGAGCACACAGAGCAGACGGGTTGTGCGTTAGGTGTGTGTCGGCCGACGGGCTCTCTGGTTGTTGTGTATCGTCTCGTGACGCAGCAGTTTAATAGTTTAATAGTGGTGTCTCACGCTCTGTTCCTCTCGAAGCCCATCTCCAGCAGGCTCTCTAGTGCGGTCAGCTCTGCCATCTTGACCTGGGACACACACAGTGAGGACAGGAGTGATACGTGACGAGAACCAGAGGGCTGTGACGTCAGGGAAAGTTCATGTCGCATTCGGAACACAATGGTGACGTTATGTCGCCCCTCCGCACGGCGCCGGGCTAAAGGAGCGTCGTAGCGAGCTGGCCGGGCGTTATGTGCCTGTGACCCGCTCTTTAGGAGCAGAAACCCGCCGCAGCGTCACCGCGTGTCTGAAGGGAGAACCGACCGTTAATGGTCCGTTTAGCCGGAGCTACATTAGCATGAATGTGGCTAACGGTGAACTCGCGAGAGCGAGCCGAGAAGCCTCGCCAGATAGCTCGATTAAAAACCACCAGGAACTCTCACAAGCTCTCCGTCGCTTCAGCCGTTAATGTGTGCTTGTAAGTAACACGTGAAGGCACACACACATGTAATAGTAAGTTCTACAGAGGCAAGATCAGCTAATATATGAATGAAGACAACGTTAGTTAGCTACTCACACATCAGGCAACAGCGCTTCAACAGTACGGAAACCCACATAGATCAAACTGAACCGAACGCGAAAAGCGAAATAACGTGAAATGCTCTATGGGGCTATTTCAGATAAGTGCTTATAATGTATACGATAATATAACTGACACCAACCATTAATCTATAACAATGGTTAATAATAATAAGCTCTACCCCATGTATTATGTGTGTTAGTTGGTGAAGGCTAATGGAAAACACAGTCATTTACAAAGAAGAGAAACATTGTTTTACGACAATGCAAGTGACACATTAACTATTGTCTTTATGTGTATCATTTCCTCAAAAGTCCAGTGCACTTGAAATGATTCATTCAACACACACAGGTATTTACAACTAGAATGTTAAAATAAATCTCCTGGCTCAAATGAAACCACTGCTATGGATACATGATTGTTTATAGATTTCTGTTTTATTGATTTGATCAATTCATTCATGATACTTGCATTTGAGGCACATGAGGTAGAGAACATATCTATGTATATTTTGGATAATGTGTGCGAAGAGACCAGAAGCAAACAGGGAATGAAGAGGCTAGTGTTAGGGTGAGGAGGTGCGTCTGAAGTGCTTGAGGCCTGATGCTGCTTCCTATTGGCTGCTCTCCACCTTGTATGCTTTGTCCCATCTTCTTGTCCGTAGGTGTTCAAACAGAATGCAATTTGCTGACTTATATGGGAAGGTTGAGTCTGTTACATATTTACAGTGAGTGTAATGATTAATTTGTTCTCTCCCCATGCAGTCTTAAGCAGCCCTCATTGACAAGTCTGCCATTACTTAGAGACACACTTCTGCCACCGTCTGCTTGTTTCTATCCGTCGTTTCTCGTCCCTCTAAAGCTCACCTACTTACTGTTTTGACTCCATTTATTTGCTTGCTTTTCCTCACACTTTTTGTTCTCCACTTTTCTGACCTTTCTCTCTTATTAATTAAAATGAATGACTGAAATACGCCTCAATTGCGGTTATGACTTGGTGAGTATGAACATTTTATGTATATTTAAATGTGGCTATATAACTGAAAATGACTAATCAAAGAGTCTAGTTTTTTTAATCATATATCATTCACTGGATAGGACAAAGACAGTTTTAGTTTGAATTTACACCAAACTATCATGTAGTTTTGCATTGATTAGATATCAACTGGGCATTAACTGGGCAAGCAACTTGAGCAACCTGTCCCTGGAAGTGCATTCATTTGACTTGGTCAGCCAGACGGCAATCAGAGATCATCCAGCAAACAGTCTTGCCGTCTCATTTGGTGAAATGGCTATAAAGATATTAAAATAGTTGTTGAGGAAATCCATAAAATGAGTGAAATTGGAATTAAACTCCAAATGATTCCTGATGGAATTATTGTTAGCCTGCCAACACACATGCAATCGTTCATACAACCTTTAGAATGTTTCACATTTCATTTCTGTAAGAGTGGATCCATCTGTTATATCTGTACATTAATCAGAACTACTGTACAACATGAACCTTGAATGTATCCAGGATATAAAGGTATCTCTGTAGATGAGTTAACCGGACTCTTGTGGACGGGTCTTTAGTGTTGAGTCTACCCTGCATCACATGCGCCATGTTTAAAATGTTCTAAGACTTGATTTCCTGTCCCGATTCTGACCGGATCAGAATTTCCCTCCACACTTCCTCATTGTTAATTTGAGTGCTGAGATTTTGTGAATGCACAATTCAAATTTTCATAGTGGAATTATCTAGTAATATATATATATATATATATATATATATATATATATATATATATATATATATATATACTAGCTGAGTGGACAAAGTTGAAGGAGACAACCGGGATGAAGGTCTCTTCAGTCTACTTTTTAAATTGCTTTATGGCCCTGTTTTCCACGGAAGGCGAGGGTTAAGGGTCAATGCTCAGTCGGGATAAGTTAAGACAGACTCTGGTAAACTATAGGAGATGTGGAAATGATATACAAGGGAAATGATACAAGTGTCATGTTTACTACTTGAGTTCAAAGTCATATCAATGCCTGCGTGTTAAAGATTAATTGTAATGGTCTAAAGTCTCCCGTCGGACTCTAATCACACTTTTATTGAGTGAATGACCCACATTTTATTGGTGTCATAACATGTTTCTTAAAAGCAGTATAAACCAAGATCAGGAGATGTAAGACGATGGTGGATGGTATTTTATTAACTTTTTATTAGGTGTGGGTGGTACTATCACATAAGGACTCAGATAAAATTGCAGTAAAAAGATTTGATTGAATGTGGCCCAACCAGAAGAGGGCAGCATGATGTTGCATGTGTAACACGTTTACTACTCTGGTGGCCAGCAGTTCAAATATCAAAGGCAACGCCACCGGTCCTCATGGTCTTCAGCCTGCCAGCTGTGCTGATTCAGTGGGTCTCACCAGCTGTAACAGCATCTCCATATGGAACAGCTCTGGCTTCCAGTGGAGCTGCTGTTACCTGTGGAGGGACGCCTCTCGCCATCGAGCATCTCTTTAACATGCAGTTCACACCGTTGAATGAAATAAAATATTGTTTGTGCACAGTAATACCTTCCTTTTGCTGTTTTAACAATATGTGCCATTTGTATATGCTTATTTCTGTGCATGTTGCTTTTTGCAATACAATTAAACTGATCCTTTAAATCCTCTATGACTGTCTTTCTGTTTCTGTATTGTTCTGTTACAGAGAAAACAAAGATGACATTGACACCTTACTTTATCTTTACAGTATATACTCTCTATATAATGTGGGTGTGGATGACTTTACCAAATTAAACATAAAATGCTTTCATACTGACGTAACAGCTCACCAAAGTATAAATTATCTTTCAGTTTC
Source organism: Liparis tanakae (assembly GCA_036178185.1). Lineage (NCBI taxonomy): Eukaryota > Metazoa > Chordata > Actinopteri > Perciformes > Liparidae > Liparis > Liparis tanakae. Next base: position 213,350 of record CM070095.1, on the reverse strand, counting down.
AATGTTCTAATATACACCAAAAAAAATTGTTGTAATGTCTAGTGCAAGACGCTTAGAAGTTTCTAACATTACATACAGAAACAAGAGAAGAAGAAAAAAACATATGATATTGTATCTCTTTATGTCAAAATATATTACGTATAAATCTGAACATTTAAACATACACGTCTGTATTATTGACATAATAGCATAGGATACCGGAATATAACTATCTTTTTAGTTTTAATGTTAAGAGTGGTGTGACGAGAGGATTTGTAGTTGATATTTGAATGAAATACTGCTTTTATAACAGGTACATTACAGAGCTTTATTCCATTCATGTCTGCAACACAAAAGGACAGATCAAAGTCTGAGTAAAAATAGTTTTGGGACACTAAATTAAAAACGGAGCATACAACTGAAAATATACATTACACAGTCTGAGAAACAGAACGTAAAGCACATGTATATATCATTGTGACTACATCAGTGCAATTAGATATAACTATTTGAAATGATGGGCCAGACTGTATCCAGTCAAAATGAAACTTTACTTGTTCAAGTATAAACAAAGAAGGACAAGCTACTGGAAGTTTTACTGATATGGATGAATAAATGCTTCATTTGAGGATCCAAAGGCTATAGGTCAAGACATAGTATATCAGATACAAACTTAACATATGAAATGCTATCATACTGAAACAATGGCACCATATTTAATATAACAAATGTTTGCAGCATTTTATGTATGGGTTGTGCAATTTAAATAAACATTCTTATTTATAAGAATATATATAATAACAAAAACAACAATTATAATATTATTAATGATTATTATTGTTATTAATAACATATGATTTATATAATATTTAATTATATTTTTAATATCAGAGTAGAAACAAGTATTTGTGAGAGCATGTTTGGGACACAACTTTACATTTATATATAATTAATTTCCCTACTATCGAAAGGTGAATTCATGTTGACGAAAGTATAAACCTATTTGCAGCTGAAGACAATAACTCCCAAACTGGGAAAAGGTGAATCATTGTGACCCCTCGTTGACGCTTTTATTGTGAAAGGCGTGTGCTTCCGGTATCTGCTTACCAGCTTCTTCCCCGGAGTTCACGGACTGACAGCCGGTTGCTAAGCCAGTTAGCCAGCTGCTACACGGAGTTATCACGGTTCAACGGCCCGGTTCTGCTGTACTACACGACCCCAGGTTCCGATAGCTACACGGTTATGGTAGAGAGCAGCTGCCTGTCTCACGAGAGCCGGAAAGAGTGAAGAGTCCTCCCTGAGCGACTGGTAGCTAGCAGGAGGGAGGGGAACGACTTCCAGACCTCGCCCAGCCTTCATTCCGACAGGCGGAGAGAGAGAGAGAGAGAGAGACAGAGAGAGACAGAGAGAGAGAGAGAGAGAGAGAGAGAGGCTCCCACCGCCGAACCACAGCACCACCACCGGGAGACGGACCGGCGGCCGACCAGGCAGAGAGCACCATGTTCCGGAAGAGCATGAAGAAGGACCCGGAGCTGTTCCAGAACGTGTCGGAGGGGCTGCGGCGGCTGTACCGGACCAAGCTGTTCCCTCTGGAGGACACGTATCGCTTCCACGACTTCCACTCCCCGGCGCTCGAGGATGCCGACTTCGACAACAAGCCCATGGTGCTGCTGGTGGGCCAGTACTCCACCGGGAAGACCACCTTCATCCGCCACCTCATGGAGCAGGACTTCCCCGGCATGCGCATCGGCCCCGAGCCCACCACGGACTCGTTCATCGCGGTGATGCACGGCGAGCAGGACGGGGTGATCCCGGGCAACGCGCTGGTGGTCGACCCCAAGAAGCCCTTCCGCAAACTCAACGCCTTCGGCAACGCGTTCCTGAACAGGTAACGTCACAGCCCGGTGGACGTGGTACGGAGCAACGCGAAGCATGCGACACACTCGGAGTATACAGAGCCCTGCCGTTATTTATTAATGAGCGAAATGAACGTCAAAGCAGCTGTGTGTTCAGAGCCTTGTCGAAGCAGCTGTGGTTTAAATGCCCCTTACGTGTCCTTGCATGTAGCTCCACACATGCACAGTTGTCTCACAATGCTCAAGCAGACGGGGGGAGATTCACCGGGTTCCTTATCCTCCAGCATGAGGGGTTGTGTGGAAGTGCCTTAGAGCAAAGCTACCACAGGAAGGGGCTTTTCAACAGCTGATCTGGACCAGGAAGTCCTTTCACTTCGGATCCGATCGGCCAGTTGTCTTGGCACCTTGCCCTTCTGCAGCCACTCCTTCCTGAAGCAGCTGGCCAAGCCTCTGGTGAGGGACCCCCCCATGTCTCAGCCTGGCCCCTTGAACAGAGAAATAGTTTCAAGTGTTGCTAGGCAACGGGATGACCTTGTTCTGCCCTCAGATGTAGGTGCTATACGTTTCAAACCTCATATAAGTGTTACTTCATCAGAAGAAGCCGACAAGTCAACTCCCTAACTCAATAACGGTGTGTAGATGACAGCTCCGCACAAAGGTCAAAGGTGTTTGGAGAGTCTCTCCTGACGATGTTGTTTCATTCAGTCAGCAGGTGTTTGATCCACATGGCGGAGGATCCAGAGGTTCTGAGGAAAGTGCCAGGGCTCTTACAAAGTGTTATGAATTACAAGGGCCTCGTGCCCAGCCTGATTCCAAAGTCTGATGTAGAAATGTCTACATGGAAAACCACTCAGATGACTCACATGAAGTATTGCACAGGTGGGGCTTTCACTGATGAGGACCAGATGAAATGGCAGACATTTGGAAATGATACAACACTTCTAAATAAAAGTGAAACAAACGAGTAGTATAGCGAGAACCCAGAGTGCAAGGTCAGAGCGTGTGCGTGTGCGTGTGTTGACATCAATGGTTGATGGTGTCACCTCCGTGGAGGACGTGGGTATACCCCCTCTCAGTGACGAGTGCCGATGGACAAATGGAGCTCGTATGACCAACACCCTAGTCGACACTTTCCCATCTCGGCCCATGTCATATTATCTATTGAGCTGGTAAATTAACTTTCTGTAGATGTCAATATTCACTCGTTCAGATGCGTTACTGTACTAATGGCAGAGGTTGCAGATCACTTCCCTCAGTGTGTGGCGTGTTTGCTTTATCGTGCATCAGAGCAAACTCAGGAAAGTGAAGTATTACATTTGAGATAACATTTCAAAAAGGAACGAGTGAGTGTTGAACTCGATTCCCCCCGTGGGAGTTGATGGCGGCTGGAGAGGAAACCAGACCCGATGGCGTGTGACCGAAGCTCTCGACGCTGGAGCATCGTTAGTGGCATCTGGGCAAACGCCTGGATTACAGCAGTTGTGTCTTTGAGTTCAGGCTTAAGTGGCCTTCATTGGTCTGGGGAATGTTATCTAAAACGATGTTTGTGTGACAACAACCGGGCGTGACCCGTTTGAACAGCGCTGTGGAAGTGTGGGCCTAATGCCTATTGAATCAGTTACAATGACACGCAGCCCAGAGCGGCTCTAGTTGCTCTAGCGGCTCTAGTTGCTCTGGTTGCTCTAGCGGCTCTAGTTGCTCTAGCGGCTCTGGTTGCTCTATTGGCTCTAGCTTCTCTAGTTGCTCTGGCGGCTCTAGTTGCTCTAGCGGCTCTAGTTGCTCTAGCGGCTCTGGTTGCTCTAGCGGCTCTGGTTGCTCTAGCGGCTCTAGTTGCTCTAGCGGCTCTAGTTGCTCTAGCGGCTCTGGTTGCTCTAGCGGCTCTGGTTGCTCTAGCGGCTCTAGTTGCTCTAGCGGCTCTGGTTGCTCTAGCGGCTCTGGTTGCTCTAGCGGCTCTGGTTGCTCTAGCGGCTCTAGTTGCTCTAGCGGCTCTAGTTGCTCTAGCGGCTCTAGTTGGGGGACGTGTCCAGATCCAGTCAGACCTTTTGAAGGTGGCTGCTTTGGGCTCAGACTGCCAGGCTGCCCCTCCTTGTTGAGGAGGCCGTATCTGGATTGGCCGGCAGCTGTTGGCTGACTGAGTGTTTTATTCAAAGACGTACCGGTAGATGGATCCAGATATTCTGGATCACAAGGTGTGAATTGACCGATGCGAGGCGGAGGAGAAAGCGCCATGTCAGGAGCACTGGAGGCCTTGCTCAGCGGCGCTCTAACCATAGTCATTAGCCTCTAACTACCAGCCTCCTACGGGATGCAGCCTCAATGTAAGCAGTTATTGTGGAAGAGCGTAAACAGAAATCAGTCATGTGACCCGCACACGGACATTTTGGCGAACCCAAAAGCGAGTAGCTTTGTGCTCTCCTCGCTGGGTGATCGTCTCTATCTTGATCATCCTGGTTTCAGTGATCCCCGTTGCATGTGCACCAATTTGTACTAAATCCTAAATGATTTTATTTTCAGTCAGAAGGCCTCCGCGTGTTTGTTCTCTACGCCGCTAGTCAGTAAAACCGAGTCGGCAAAGTTCCTCCAGGTTCCTTTACTCACACATTACACACACACACTCTACACATTACACACACATTACACACACACACTCTGCACATTGGGTTGACACACGCACAGCCTCATGCTGCGGTCTCGCTCATGTTCGCCTTAGCAGATCTTTGCTAAGGCGAGACACGGAGGCGTCTGGATGCTCGTGATGCACATTAAGAGAAGCTGAACTAATTGTGACTTCCTGGCGGCTGCTCTCGTCGCACTGGAGGCCTCAGTCATCCAGACGCAGGCGCTGGACCTCAGCGAGCTGCTGATGAACCCAAACACCACGCCGTCGATGTTCCCAATAATCACGGTTCCCACAAACGTCGGACCATCGTACGGCCCTCCGGTTTGGGTTTGTTATATCGCACGTAGGAAGAATTCTTCGCCAAAGTTTAAATGTTTAATCTTGACGTGAATAGAGCGAATAGAGCGAAGCAAAGCACAGAGGAATGTGCCCGACGGCGTCAGCCAATCAGCATGAAGAGGCTCGCCCGTCATCATGACGTGTCCCGTGACCGGCGGTGGGAGCCAGGAGCGTGAGAGCCGGTCTGTTGTGAACACAAACACCGCCTCCATGTCAGGCCTCTGTGTCAGGCCTCTGTGTCAGGCCTCTGTGTCAGGCCTCTGTGTCAGGCCTCTGTGTCAGGCCTCTGTGTCAGGCCTCTGTGTCAGGCCTCTGTCAGGCCTCTGTGTCAGGCCTCTGTGTCAGGCCTCTGTGGGGTTTCCACTAGAAGCAGAAACGGTGTTCACGGTGGTTCAGGTTATTCCTCCACGCTGGTGGAGGGCGGGAATGACGACGGTCTCCACGGAGTAAAGCCACGCATCGAGAGAACGAGGCGCAGGAACCAGAGTGACTGAGTGGTTAAGCGTTGCTATGAACGCAGCTTCATGAAGCACGTAAACAAACGATACACGAGGCGACACATGTAGATGTAGAGGGTGACCGGGGGTCCGTGATCAGGGGTTGGCGGTTCAACTTCCAGCCCCACCCAGTCGATGTGTCCTTGAGCAAGACCCTAACCCCCCCCAGCAACATTTTAGAGGAAGGAAAATGAAACCATTGTGAAGTCCTGTCCACATCCCAAGAGCTGGCGGCAGCCGCCCGTTTCCTCTTCCCCACGGGAAGCTGCGTTTGCAATGTGAGGGAAGGTCAGGGGTCAGGGGTCAGGAGAGGAAGACCCTCTTTCATACGCTGGAGCCGGACCCGATGAGGCCTTCACGCTAGGGCCACCGCCTCAGAGAGTCTCACTCCCAATGCACCGCGGAGCAGGGGGGTCTCGGCTGGTTCTGGCCCCTCTGGTTCTGGGCCCTCTGGTTCTGGCCCTCGGCCTGACGGGTCCCCTGGGTCTGACCAGTCCAGTTTGAATTCATGGAGCATTTCTTCCAACCCGCTCCATCTGGAAAATGTCGGGATAGATAGTTGAATGGAACACGGGCCAACATTCCAACTGGACGTCCTGGTCCTCAGCGGTGGAGCTGCTTGTTGTGTTTGGCCGTCTCTGGTGGAAAGAGCTCAGAGAGGAGGAGCGGCTCATTGCTCTGCGAGCGGCTCATTGTCCTGGGTTTCCCGTGTGTGCGTGTGTGCGTGTGTGCGTGTGTGTGTGTGTGCGTGTGTGTGTGTGTGTGTGTGTGTGTGTGTGTGTGTGTGTGTGTGTGTGTGTGTGTGTGTGTGTGTGTGTGTGTGTGTGTGTGTGTGTGTGTGTGTGTGTGTGTGTGTGTGTGTGTGTGTGTGTGTGTGTGTGTGTGTGTGTGTGTGTGTGTGTGTGTGTGTGTGTGTGTGTGTGTGTGTGTGTGTGTGGTTCAGACGGAGTAGAGGAGTCGTCCTCGAGCTGCTGGTGTCTCAACAATCCCCTCTTTGTCCCGAGTGGACCGAACCACCACCGACCTTCCTGGAGTGTGTGTTCATGAGTGTGTGTTCATGAGTGTGTGTCCCTCTGCGTGCTTATTGTTGGAGAGCAACGCTCCCCTAGAGGTCAGGAGACCATTGTCCAGAGGATGGTGTTGTGTTGGTAATGACTATTCATAACCGTTTAATGTATTGTACCAGTGTTCCCCAAACATTCCTACATCAATGGCTACCTCCCACAGGCAACCCCCCCCCCCCACACACACACACACACTGTTTAATCATGTGGTCTCGTGCTTTTTACAGATCCAGTTGACTAGAGCTGAAACTATTAATTTATTAGTCGACCAACAGCAAATTAATAGGCAAACATTTTGATATTCAACTCGTACTCCAAAAATGAAAAAATCCAAAATGTCAGCGGGTTTAAAATGTGCTGCTTTACTTTGTCTGATTTTACAAACTGAATTAACTGAATACTTCACATTTGTTTCCACATTTTACAGACCAAATGCTTCATTATAAATGTGTCTAGGAAAGTAAATAAATAATGATATTACTGTTGGTTGTAGCCGTAGCGTCTAAATGAAAAAGCACCAGGCATCTACTCTGCGGTCTACGCGTGGTCTACTCTGCGGTCTACGCGTGGTCTACTCTGCGGTCTACGCGTGGTCTACGCGTGGTCTACTCTGCGGTCTACGCCAGAGACCACGCTGCGGGTCTACTCTGCGGTCTCACGCCAGACCACGCCAGAGAGTAGACCACGCGTGGTCTACGCGTGGTCTACGTGTGGTCTACGTGTGGTCTACTCTGCGGTCTACGCGTGGTCTACGCGTGGTCTACTGCTCTCTGGTCGTGGTCTCACGCTGGTCTCACGCTGCGTTCACGCGGGCCACGCGGTGGTCTCTGTGGTCACGCAGGTCTCGTGGGTCACGTGTGGTCTACGCGTGGTCTGGCGTGGTCTCACGCTGCGGTCTACGGCGTGGTCTACGGTGGTCTACGCAGTCTCTGCGTGGTTCACGCTGGTCTACGCCAAGGTCTACGTAGGCTCGTGGTTCACGTGTGGTCTACGTGTGGTCTACGTGTGGTCTACGTGTGGTCTACGCGTGGTCTACGCGTGGCCCCCTGAAGGCCCTGTTCCACTGATGTTGGAGCCAGAGAGTCATGAAGAGCTCCAGAATGTCTGTTCAGTGTCTTGTGGAGAAACGCTCACCCACTGTTTGTGTCCCCCCTCCCCCCCCCCCCTCCCCCCTCCCCCTCCTCCTGTCTGTTCAGGTTCATGTGCGCCCAGATGCCCAACGCCGTCCTGGAGAGCATCAGCATCATCGACACGCCTGGGATCCTGTCTGGGGAGAAGCAGCGGATAAGCAGAGGTCTCTCTCTCTCTCTCACTCACTCACTCACTCACATACATATATATATATATGGTTTCACATGGCCTCTTTAGAGTCGTACACACCACAGAACCGTCAGTCACACGTTCACATAAGAGAGGGAACCGCTCTTACTCTGAGTCTCTGGTGTTTGAGTCTCTGGTGTTTGAGTCTCTGGTGTTTGAGTCTCTGGTGTTTGAGTCTCTGGTGTTTGAGTCTCTGTACCCGTGTGTCCGTCTGTCTGTCAGTCGGGTCAAACCTCCGTCCAGCGCTCTGGTCATCTGGTCACCTAACGGCTCCCATAGGAGCGCCAGGTGTAGCCGGCACACTGCCCTGTGGCTTTCTGCAGCGCCTCCTCTTCCTGTCTCCAGGGTTACATGAAGATCTCTAATGAGCGTAATAATGGAGAACATTTGCTCTTTATTTGTCCTGTGTTGCATCATGTACCACATTGCAATGCACTGTGGGAATGCATCCATGAGTCCTTGTGCCGTCCACATGCTCCGGCTGCTGTGACCTTCACCCGTCTGGCCGTCTTTGACTTCCTCTGACGATCCTGCAGAAGGCAGAAGACGCCGTCCAGCTGAACACAGCTTCTGCTTCTGCTCCCTGATCCCAGCCCTGAAGAGGAAGCTCATGTTCAAGAGGGGTTTTGTGTAATTGAGGGAGAGGATGTGGAGGCAAATGGCAAACAAAGCAGAGTTTCCCAAGACTGCCCCCCCCCCCCCTCACACGCTCTGTACATCTGCTTTCCGTTATCGAGTTGTAGTTCCCACAAGACGAAGAAGGAAAGGAGAAGAATATCAAGATCTTAAACTAATTGACAGTAAATCAGCAACTCATTATTTCAAATATTGAAGTAATTGATTTATACATGTAGCGCCAAACATTATTTGGTTATAGCTTCTCCACATGAAGATTTGGTGCTTTTACTCTCTTTTATAAAATTCTTAATTTAATATCTTTTCATTTTTAATCCAAAGGACACTTCATGTGATTTGAAGACATGACTTTGGTCTTCAGGACATTCTCACATTTCATAAGTAATGCACTTGGCAGCTCATGCAGGTTGAGCTGTTGCCAAAGCACCGTGGAGGTCAAACCGCTGACCTCTAACATAATGGAGGAGGATTCAACACTAAAGCGTTTCGTATGAATAAACAGATTACGGAGCAGACAAAGTCCCTCACCTCTTATCTCAGGTGTGTTTCTGCACACTGGCCAATGAAACACACAAACACCACACACGGCTCCTCCTGGTTGTTTCTATATAAACACGGATACCACACACACACACACACACACACACACACACACACCAGACGCACTGTGTCATATAGAAACAGCACTGATGGAGTTGTACAGCTTAGGTCTTAGGCTTTGTGGTGTGTGTGTGTGTGTGTGTGTGTGTGTGTGTGTACAACCAGTACCAACACACACACCAATATTCATAAACGATGAAGTTGTGGTGCCATATAGTGCTTTTCATTCTTATTTTCGATGCGGTCAGCATGTCAGTGGGAGCTTGTTCCGCCGTGAACCACAGAGACACAAACTATTACGAAACTGTGATTTAGCAGAACTGGTTGGCGTCTTTCCATATTCGATGCTGATGACTTGACATGGAAACCGACTTGTTTAACGCCGTTCAGACGCTTTAGCTGACGAGAGACATTTGTCAGAATCTAATTTGTGGCCATAATGTATCCCAAGGAGTAGGAGTAGGCATTTTGAGAAACGCATGTGTTCACCTTCATGCCCAGTCAGATCAGAATATATATATATATATATATATATATATATATATATATATATATATACACATACCCCCTTCATGTCTGTGCACACTAGATATGACGCTACTGAAAGAGACGGTTGTCTTTGCCCAGCATGAAGGCTGGAAAGTGGAAACGGGCTCAAAGGCAACACAATTAAGTCAAAATAAAGCTCACAAATTAACATTTTGTATCCAGTTTGCTAGTTATTACTATGTATAAAAACTGACTAGCTGTTTCCCCCGATCTCCACTCCTGATGCGAGCTAAGCTAACTAGCCTCTGGCTGCCGCTTAAAGACATCGACCCCCTCATAACAGCAAGAGTGTGAATGTCTCTCCTCCATCAAGTTAATGAAGGTAAACCAGATTCAGCCTGGTCGGCCCTCCTCTCTGTTGATTGGCTCATGTTCTGAGTCTGAGTCTGGGTGACTGTAGAGGCTGTAGTCTGTCTCTGGCTCGGGGAACAGTCTGTAGTCTGTCTCTGGCTCGGGGAACAGTCTGTAGTCTGTCTCTGGCTCGGGGAACAGGCTGTAGTCTGTCTCTGGCTCGGGGAACAGTCTGTAGTCTGTCTCTGGCTCGGGGAACAGGCTGTAGTCTGTCTCTGGCTCGGGGAACAGTCTGTAGTCTGTCTCTGGCTCGGGGAACAGTCTGTAGTCTGTCTCTGGCTCGGGGAACAGGCTGTAGTCTGTCTCTGGCTCGGGGAACAGTCTGTAGTCTGTCTCTGGCTCGGGAACAGGCTGTAGTCTGTCTCTGGCTCGGGAACAGTCTGTAGTCTGTCTCTGGCTCGGGGAACAGTCTGTAGTGTGTCTCTGGATCGGGAAGCTGTCTGTAGACTGTGTCTGGCTGGGAACAGTCTGTAGTCTGTCTCTGGCTCGGGGAACAGGCTGTAGTCTGTCTCTGGCTCGGGGAACAGTCTGTAGTCTGTCTCTGGCTCGGGGCACAGGCTGTAGTCTGTCTCTGGCTCGGGAACAGTCTGTAGTCTGTCTCTGGCTCGGGGAACAGTCTGTAGTCTGTCTCTGGCTCGGGGAACAGTCTGTAGTCTGTCTCTGGCTCGGGGAACAGTCTGTAGTCTGTCTCTGGCTCGGGGAACAGTCTGTAGTCTGTCTCTGGCTCGGGGAACAGTCTGTAGTCTGTCTCTGGCTCGGGGAACAGGCTGTAGTCTGTCTCTGGCTCGGGGAACAGTCTGTAGTCTGTCTCTGGCTCGGGGAACAGTCTGTAGTCTGTCTCTGGCTCGGGGAACAGTCTGTAGTCTGTCTCTGGCTCGGGAACAGCAGCTGTGCTGCTCTGAGCTATGAGGGAGTCTAAACTCCAGCAGCTGCCTCTGGTTCCCTGACGCGTGTTTCAAAACGGAGCTGAGGGGGAAGGAGTCGTTCCTCAGGGTCCTGGACTCTCAATGTCCCTTACATTACATTATCACATTACATGTCATTTAAATGTCCCTTAAGCCGCTCTGCCTCCACACGTCGTCATGGATACATGGGCCTGTTGTTCAAGGCCTTGTCCATTAGTGTTGGACTTTTACATTCGCTAGTTCTCTCTCTCTCTCTCTCTCTCTCTCTTCCCTCTCTCTTGTGTACATGTGCTCAGAGAGACACAAGCCAGCCACGTTGGAATGTGCAGCAGATCCACCGCTGATTGTGCAACAGCCGAGAGGAGAGTTCAGACTTTAGAGTTCAGACTTTAGAGTTCAGACTTTAGAGTTCAGACTTTAGAGTTCAGACTTTAGAGTTCAGACTTTAGAGTTCAGACTTTAGAGTTCAGACTTTAGAGTTCAGACTTTAGAGTTCAGACTTTAGAGTTCAGACTTTAGAGCGTTCAGACTTTAGAGCGACGGCATTCTTCTGATCCGACGACACAGACGCTAATGTACCCCCCCCCCCCCCCCCCCCCCCCCGCTCTGCTCTGACCTGTTCAGCCTTCAGTCCTAATGCAGGCTGTGTGTTTCCAGGTGGACTTCAAACCGTCATCACCTTCATACACCTTTCCTGCTGCCTTAGTCAAACTAGTCAATGGGTAACTTGGGAGAACATGTTCTATTGGAGGCCCTTATCTAAACATTAGTGCTACAATGCAATTAGCTTTGTCAGCTTCAACTCTTGTGTCTCTACAAACTGGAACATCAAAAACTGATCAACATACAAGATTTCATTTAAGTATTGGCTTTAAAACTCCTTTAGTACTCCAAACAACTGCCAACTATTTAAGGCAACAAAGTAATAGTGTAGTTGACATGATACATAGTTGTGTGTGTGTGTGTGTGTGTGTGTGTGTGTGTGTCCCCAGGGTACGACTTCGCCGCGGTGCTGGAGTGGTTTGCGGAGCGCGTGGACCGCATCATCCTCCTGTTCGACGCGCACAAGCTGGACATCTCTGACGAGTTCTCGGAGGTGATCCGGGCGCTGAAGAACCACGAGGACAAGATGCGCGTGGTGCTGAACAAGGCGGACCAGATCAGCACCCAGCAGCTCATGAGGGTCTACGGGGCTCTGATGTGGTCCCTGGGGAAGATCATCAACACCCCCGAGGTCAGAAGGCTTCGTGACCCACACGTTTATTGAAATGGAGGTTTTGATCTCGGGTTTCTGTGCCCCTGGCCAGAGGTCACGTGACCGGCTGTGAGACCAGCTCTTATTTTCAGTTTGTCATTATTACAGAAGGAAAGGAGCTGACCAGCTTGTACAGTGACTTTTATCTGACTGCATAGTTAATGTTTGACGCAGGGCCATATTCATATATTCATAAACCGGTCCCAGAGGAACCTTTGGATCATGAGGAGAATCATTCATCGACTGAGAGGGTTTCCTCTCCGCCTCGTGGGGGCGTGTCGCGTTGCCACACTTCCTGTGAGCGTTTAGATAGACGCCTGTGTGTCAGTGTCATGGCTGTCACTCGTTTCCTCTTGTGTGTGTGTGTAGTTCCGAGCAGCCTAATGTACCGCAGAATACTGGGGTAACCTGTGCTCACCTGTATGCTCCCCTGTGTTGACCTGTGTTGACCTGTGTTGACCTGTGCTCCCCTGTGTTGACCTGTGTTGACCTTGTTGTGTTGACCTTGTTGACCTTGTTGTGTTGACCTTGTTGTGTTGACCTTGTTGACCTGTGTTGACCTGTGTTGACCTGTGTTGACCTGTGTTGACCTGTGTTGACCTTGTTGACCTGTGTTGACCTTGTTGACCTTGTTGACCTGTGTTGACCTTGTTGTGTTGACCTTGTTGACCTTGTTGACCTGTGCTCCCCTGTGTTGACCTGTGCTCCCCTGTGTTGACCTGTGTTGACCTTGTTGACCTGTGTTGACCTTGTTGTGTTGACCTTGTTGACCTGTGTTGACCTTGTTGTGTTGACCTTGTTGACCTGTGCTCCCCTGTGTTGACCTTGTTGACCTGTGTTGACCTTGTTGTGTTGACCTTGTTGACCTGTGCTCCCCTGTGTTGACCTTGTTGACCTGTGTTGACCTTGTTGTGTTGACCTTGTTGTGTTGACCTGTGCTCCCCTGTGCTCCCCTGTGTTGACCTTGTTGACCTGTGTTGACCTTGTTGACCTGTGCTCCCCTGTGCTCCCCTGTGTTGACCTGTGTTGACCTTGTTGACCTGTGTTGCCCTTGTTGCCCTGCTCCCTGCCAGGTGGTGCGCGTGTACATCGGCTCGTTCTGGGCCCAGCCGCTGTTGGTGCCAGACAACCGGAAGCTGTTTGAAGCGGAGGAGCAGGACCTGTTCCTGGACATCCAGTCGTTGCCACGCAACGCCGCCCTCCGCAAACTCAACGACCTCATCAAACGAGCGCGCCTCGCCAAGGTCAGTCGGGGGGGCCGAGGCTGCAGGCGAGCTCCGTGTCACATGTATTGCAGAACTCTAGCGGCAGCACGGATACCTGAGGGATGCTGTCCACTACTTTACTACACTGTGCCTTGACCTTTGACCTCCGTGTTCATGTAGTCAATAGTTATCGTAGCGTAGGTGAGGGAGCAGACGGAGGTCATCGGGTCACACAGAGAACTGGATGATGCAACTCTTTGGTTTCTTAACCAAAAGAAGAAGTGAGTCCACTCCTATGAATAGAGATTAAAGTATGTAGATGAACCAGAAAGGAGAGATTATTTATTACTTCTGCTTCCAGTCTATTTGGATATTTAGTCAATTCACAACTTTAAACCCCCTAAAGGTGCGTTCACACCGGACGCGACAAAATATTTCTTGTCGCGGCTGCCGCAGGATTCTGTCGCGCGACAAAAAAAGGGTGTTCACACCGGACGCCACGAGACGCAGCGGGGGCGTGGCTTATCGCGCCCGCTTCTTCAGCCATATGAATCTTTTCCTAAACCAGACTGAGATGTCGTGTCTTCACTTGTCGCCCTGTGAGTCGCCCTGCTGCTGCCCCTCTCTCTCCTTCTCTCTGGACTCTGCGGTCCTCACTTCGACGGCCTCCGCCTCCGCCCATGTTCCCGCCGTCTCCCTTGAGTACTGTACGGGTCGAGGAACGACAGGACCGCAGAGAGCTTCCACTTTTTACGTTTTCACTGCGCTACTCGCTGCTCTCTCTCTCTTCTCTCTATGATTCGTGTCTCTCTCTCTCTCTCTCTCTCTCTCTCTCTCTTCTCTCTATGATTCGTGTCTCTAGACTTTTCCTCCTCCGGAGGCAGATCTCCTCTACATGAAACACGTATGCCGGCGCTTGGTTCATAGTGAAGTAACACACAGCGAGAATAAAAGCAAACGCACACACTCTAAACGTATCGGGTCGTCCCACGGCTTCTCCCACCTCCTTCCACGCTTCATCTTTATCGCTACGGTTTCGGTAAGTAAAGAGTCGTGTCATAAAGTTTGTTTTGCCCACGAACGGCGACAAGAATCTTTTCCTCCACTTTCTAAACCGGCCGGCAGAACGATGACGAGCGGAGCTTCTCAACGCTGATTGGCTGACGCAACTGCTGCTCCAGTTCAGAAATTTCAACTCGAGCGACAAAAAGCTGTGACAGATCGCTCTGTTCGCTCAGTTCGCCCCGCGACATCCGCTCTGTCCGTGCTGCTCTGTGGCGCCTGACGCGCTGCACGCAGGAAAAAAACCAGCGTCGCAGCTTTGACGCAGCTTTGCATTGACTTAACATGTAAACTTGTCGCGCGACAGAATTTTGTTGCGTCCGGTGTGAACGCACCTTAAGAAACGCATGACATACTCTTTCCCACAAAAGGTTTGATTAACTAAATTAAATATGTTAAGAAATACTTACCCTTCAAATTGGATGTTATTCTTTTGGCCCATTGAAACATCTGTAACCCTTCTTCATGAAGGTTTAGCTGCATGTCTCCTCCGGCCCTCTGTGGGCCTGTTAGCTGCTGAGTCAAGGTCCTCATGACGGAGCCGATTGGCTTCCAGACCAGTTGTGATGTCACACGACGGTACAAACGCGTTAAGATCCAAGGTGAATGCAGAGAAAGGCTCTTCCCCCAGAGACCAGTGTGGAGACGACACAATTAAAATATAAACACAGCTTGAAGTGGAGACAGACGAGCATCACAGCGTCTCTGTTTTAGATGATCATTCTGGGTCATATGTATGTGTGTGTGTGTATATATCTATATATCTATATCTATAGATCTATCTATCCGTCAAGCTGGCGGGTCCTTCATTGATCGATGGCCTCTGAGCGTGTGCCCTGTCCCCATGCGCTGCAGGTCCAGGCCTACATCATCAGCTCTCTGAAGAAAGACATGCCGGCTGTGTTTGGGAAGGAGTCCAAAAAGAAGGAGCTGATCGCCAACCTGGGAGAAATCTACCATAAGATTGAGAAGGAGCACCAGATCTCACCTGGAGACTTCCCCAACATTACCAAGATGCAGGTAGGATGACAACCGGTCCTCTGGCCGCCGACACAGCAGACGCACAACACTATTCACTATATACACATCTATTCTATCTATTTGGGGGCGGTTTAGCTCAGTGGGGAGAGTGGTCGTCCCGTGACCGCAAGGTAGCAGGCTCGATCCCCGCTCTCCCCATTAGATGCAGCCCGAAGTGTCCTTGAGCAAGGCACTGAACCCCCAGCTGCTCCCCGGGCGCGGTGCTCCACTGCAGCCACTGCTCCTTCATAACGAAGGATGGGTCAAATGCACACGAATTTCCCCATTTTTGGGATAAATAAAGTATACATTACATTACATTATTCCTGTCACCCATTGGTCCATTGGTCCATTGGAGACTGATCTATTCCTGTCACCCATTGGTCCATTGAAGACTGATCTATTCCTGTCACCCATTGGTCCATTGGTCCATTGGAGACTGATCTATTCCTGTCACCCATTGGTCCATTGGAGACTGATCTATTCCTGTCACCCATTGGTCCATTGAAGACTGATCTATTCCTGTCACCCATTGGTCCATTGGTCCATTGGAGACTGATCTATTCCTGTTTTCTCCCACCCCTCCACCCTCAGGAGCAGCTGAATGCCCACGACTTCACCAAGTTCTCCCCGCTGAAGCCCAAGTTGCTGGAGGCGGTGGAGGACATGCTGGCCAACGACATCGCCCGCCTGATGGCCATGGTGCGCCAGGAGGAGGCGGCCATGCCCAGCCAGTCCGTGAAGGGGGGGGCCTTCGAGGGCACCATGAACGGCCCCTTTGGTCATGGCTATGGCGAGGGCGCCAGCGAAGGCATCGACGAGCTGGAGTGGGTGGTGGGTCGCGATAAGCCGACGTACGATGAGATCTTCTACACCCTTTCTCCCATCAACGGCAAAGTGTCCGGCGCCGCGGCCAAGAAGGAGATGCTGAAGTCCAAGCTGCCCAACACAGTCCTGGGGAAGATCTGGAAGCTGGCCGACGTGGATCGAGACGGCCTCCTGGACGACGAGGAGTTCGCCCTGGCCAACCACCTGATCAAGGTGAAGCTGGAGGGCCACGAGCTGCCGCCCTCGCTGCCGGGTCACCTGATCCCCCCATCCAAACGCGGGCTACCCGTCGCGGACTAGAGGACTGGAGGCGCAGCCTGGAGACCCACAATGCATCATGCTCAGGACTCCAGACAACGTCCAACCACCAGCATGAGCAGGTCGTCCTCCACGGAGCCCGAGAGGAGGCGTCGCTGTGACCTTCACCAGAGAGAGACTGGAGGGGTCGGGGGGGGGCATTCTATGTGCATTAGGGGCTAATATGTAGGGATCAGTTAGAAACCAATGAGGGGGGGGGGGTACATGTTCATTTACCCATCGGTTCATCATAAGATCACGAGCTGAACCCGTGGCTAGACGGAGATGTTGGGGCTGAACATGGAATGGTGCATCCTGGGTAAAAGATGTCTTCGAAGCATTCAGTCCACATTATATGTTGATCCAAAGAAATATAGTTCTTTTTCCATGTGGAGAGTGAAAAAGGAAATAAACCAAAACAGCTGTTAATTGTTTTATCTATATTTTTGTATTTCCTGACTGTTAACTTTGACTCTTTCCAAATGCTTCCCTTTTCATTATTTTGCCAGATAAATAAAAAGGATTACTGTACCATCTGACTCTTGGTAATGTGGATTTTTATTGAATCTCCAATATAAAACACAGGTTGTAGTTCAGCAGAAGAAAGTCTCAGGGAAGGAGACACTCATTCGAATGGGGAACATACGGGTTGTGTGGCTTTAATGTTGAGCAATGTCACCCAGAGGTCATTCAAAGGCTTTATTTTGAAAGGCTCTAGTTCTAGTGCCCTCTGCAGGCGGTCATCATCATCATCATCATCATCAGCCACAGGACATCGAGCTGCCTCTGTATCTGAGCACATTGAAACCAGTGGCGGGAGCAGACTCCTCCTCTGGAGAATCATCAAAACACATGGAAACATGTTATAGAGCCAGAAGTTTAGTCCAGACTTAAGCCGATGAGCACACATCAAAACGGGAAGACGGGAAGCTCTTTCTTTATGTATCCTATGGGAGTGAGTCGAGAGGAAGCCGGCTGCTTATAGCTTCCCTTTACTTCCCCTGTTAACCTGCATCCGTGTATAACTTTAGACGTTGGGATCGTGCTCTGAGGGATGTTTGCATAACTAATAATGATGTAGGTAAAAGAAACTGAAAGGTCAATCAGAGGCAGCTGGATGGTTGAAGGTACCGTGTTCCTCCAGGAGCAGCAGCCAGGTGCAGACCCCACAGGACCTCTCACTGCACGGCTGCTTACGGCCGTCCACATCTGATGGAAATATGTACATCAAGTCAATGTGCAACATATGTACATGACGTCAATGTGCTAACTATGTACATTACATCAATGTGCTAAATATGTACATGACGTCAATGTGCTAAATATGTACATGACGTCAATGTGCTAAATATGTACATGACGTCAATGTGCTAAATATGTACATGACGTCAATGTGCTAAATATGTACATGACGTCAATGTGCTAAATATGTACATGACGTCAATGTGCTAAATATGTACATCAAGTCAATGTGCAACATATGTACATGACGTCAATGTGCTAAATATGTACATTACATCAATGTGCTAAATATGTACATTACATCAATGTGCTAAATATGTACATTACATCAATGTGCTAAATATGTACATGATGTCAATGTGCTAAATATGTACATGACGTCAATGTGCTAAATATGTACATGACGTCAATGTGCTAAATATGTACATGACGTACAGCTGACGTAGAAACATCACCCTAACCCTAACGTCTGTTTTACAGCTTTTGTGACGAGATATTCTCACAAGTGACGGTCATGTTTCTCTCCCCGCGGCACAGCCTCCTCCCTCGTGGACGGTGCAGCAGAGACTTGACGTTGTCCAGCCGCGTCCCGTCCATAAGAGGCGCTCTCTTGTGTCTCGATTAGTCTTATGAGGGTCAATCCTAACACAATACATATAGGTAACAACACGTGGAGGCTTCTATGGAGACTCGTGGGCCGAGAGAGAGTCTGAGAGACGAAATGTATCCAATTACAGTCATGAAGATATTATCATGAAGATAGAATAAAAGATTAAAACCTTTGAATAATATATTTATACTTTATAACAATGTCAACCCAGTCCAGTCGGTCTCGATGAGCATTATGAGCGTTATGTAACCCTTTCGCTCTGGTCTGATAATATATATATATATATATATATATATATATATATATATATATATATATATATATATATATATAATATACTGACACAGAGCTGCCTGAATGTGCACCGTGGTGTGAAGTCACTGTGCGCCCCCATCTCTCCTCACACTGTTTCCTTCCTCCTCCTCTGGTGGACTATCTCTCCTCCAGCTGCTTTCCCCTCTTCCACATGCTTCTCTGTTTACTGAGCTTCTTGTGTGTTTTATTTGTATTCCTGTCACCCCCCCCCCCACACACACACACACACACACACACACACACACACACACACACAAACACAAACACACACACACACACACACATCTTAGTCTTTTCAGTCCCATGTGTGACTCTAGCTCAGAATGGTGCCTCAGCCCTCCGACACAGAGACTGTGGACTGGGCTCGCGTGACGTGGTCCTGTGGAGGGGGGGCTGCTCAGAGGCAGGTGAGGAATGAGGCACCTGCATGTGTGTGTACAACACGCTGAGTACACCCTGTGACACAGTGTCTATGTGTCATGCTTTAAGTTAGCCTGAGGGATGGAGCTGTGTGTCTGTGGAGCCTTATGAGACATTATAAGTTAACCTGAGGGATGGAGCTGTGTGTCTGTGGAGCCTTATGAGACATTATAAGTTAACCTGAGGGATGGAGCTGTGTGTCTGTGGAGCCTTATGAGACATTATAAGTTAACCTGAGGGATGGAGCTGTGTGTCTGTGGAGCCTTATGAGACATTATAAGTTAACCTGAGGGATGGAGCTGTGTGTCTGTGGACTACATCTGTCAGGCTGTGTGCAATAAACCACGAACACCTGCAGTCGGAAGATGTTTTGAAGGGACTGTCTTTCCAAAGCGGCATATGCACTTTTAACACAATATATTTTATAAACTAAAGATAAATATCACACAAAGTCAGTCGATTGAAGTCACGAGGATTTATTTGTTTTCGATGCTGACAGTTGGATCCAGAGCAGAATTCATTTGACATCCATGTTTCCAACGAGTGCCTCGAGAGTCCACAGGACAGGTTCACATTTTTAAGGGAAGACAATGATGAAGATGAAGTCAACAAGAGGAGAAGAAGGAGCGATGAGGGCTGACAAGAAGACGCTGAGCTGTCTGTAGAGAAGCTGCTGCTCTGACTCTAAACTGTCACAGCAGGCGGTTTGCCTTGCAGCTCGTGGTTCTGATCTATTCAGAGAGCAAATATTGAACTATTGAACAGTGACCACACCAAGCAGACAGAAAACATCCCAACTTCTCCAGAGCAACAGAGAATGATCACAAGGCATCTGCATCGCCGGGTCACTCCAACAACCAAACAAGCACTCTGTCTACGGATCATCGGGTGAGACTGGTCCGGTCTGGTCCGGTCTGGTCCGGTCTGGTCCGGTCTGCTCCGGTGAGCGGAGGAGCATCAATAGAGAGGCGTTGTGTTGGACGTCCAAGAGGTCCTGAGGTCGTCTGGGGCAGGTGGCGGCTGCTGGGCTCGGTCCCCTCCAGTCTGGTGGTTCCTCTCTGTTGGTTCAGTTCATTGGTGAGCCCGAGGCAGGGGGAGGAGCCCCGAACACCTCCTGCGAGGCGTAGGTGATGTAGAGGAAGCCGTCTGTGTCGCTGTGGTGCGAGTACACCTCCCCCATGCTGCAGGACATGCAGGACATGCTCCTCTCCGCCACCAGCAGGAACAGGGCCTGGCTGGACTCCAATGAAAACTTATTCCTGGAGGAAATACAGAGTAGGAGGTGACGAAGGATGGAAATCCACTTATTTTTAGGACAAAGAAGGAGAGAAGGAGAAGGAGAGAAGGAGAGAAGGAGAAGTAGGCGTCCAGAGAACAGCAATCTGACAGCTCGGGGAGAAAAGGGGAGAGAAGGTAGAAAACTCCCAAAACAAGTTGTTTGAGAAGTGAGCACCGAGTCCCGAGGCGTTTACCTGAGCAGACAGAGGAACTGACCCAAGGTCAGCTCGAAGGGAACCAGGAACTTGGTTTTGTCCAACAGGGGCAGCGTCTTTTCACGGACGTATCGTTCAACTATCACCTGAACACAAAGCACACCTGGTCAGCTGGTCCAGCACATTCAAAGTGAGAAGATGAGAGGCTCCGTGTGGAGCAACGACTCACAGGCAGCTT
The DNA here is from genome assembly GCA_036178185.1 of Liparis tanakae. NCBI lineage: Eukaryota > Metazoa > Chordata > Actinopteri > Perciformes > Liparidae > Liparis > Liparis tanakae. The sequence goes on along the minus strand of CM070095.1, from coordinate 192,709 downwards.
GGTGGGGAATTTAGTGCGAATGGTGCAGACTTCATCTTTTCTGGTTTCTAGGAAGAAATCACATGGAGAGTTTCCTGCAGCGCCGTACAGGTGAGCTCAAGGTGAGCTCAAGGTGAGCTCAAGAAACACGAGACTCACCGAGGCATTTCCGCTGCTTGAAGGGCCTCATCTCCACGGACTTCTCAAAAGGAGCCATGTCTGTGTGGGTGGAGGCGGTTTGGGTGGAGGCAGTGTGGGTGGAGGTGGTTTGGGTGGAGGTGGTGTGGGTGGAGGCGGTTTGGGTGGAGGCGGTGTGGGTGGAGGCGGTGTGGGTGGAGGCGGTTTGGGTGGAGGCGGTGTGGGTGGAGGTGGTGTGGGTGGAGGTGGTGTGGGTGGAGGTGGTTTGGGTGGAGGCGGTGTGGGTGGAGGCGGTGTGGGTGGAGGCGGTTTGGGTGGAGGCGGTGTGGGTGGAGGCGGTTTGGGTGGAGGCGGTGTGGAGGCGGTGTGGAGGCGTGCGGCGGCCCGGGCTGACGATGAAGTCCCTCGGGTGGAAGTCAGCGAACCCCTCTGTGCTGCTCAGACCAGTGGCGTCTTATAGAGGACGGAGAGGGAGGAGTCTAAATGTGACGCACGCCATCAAAGACACGCCCCCTCCTGCCGGGCGGCGTGCGGCTGCACTTCACGTGTCCCGGTCATCTCACTGGGCATCTCACATGTACGGGTGATACGGCTGCTGTCCACACGGACACGAGGACAGCAGCCTGTGAGGAGCACCAACACCACATGACCGTCACGAGGCCGACACACCTTTACGCTCAGACTCCTCTGACCTTTGACCTCACGGTCTGGCAGCCATACCTGCCACACGAGTTCTGCTCAGGATGATCAGGGTCAGTCGTAACCCTGTTGGCGCGTTGCTGTGCCGTCACTGCTGGAGGAGAATCTACCAACTGTAACACCAACTAGAAGTCTGGTGACTCTGCTCAGTGTGCAGAAAGTATTCAACCAAATATCAGGGTTCGTACTCATGTTGACCAGTGGATTTCCAGGACTTTTCCAGGACTTTAAACCAGATGTCATGACCAAACTGAAATCTCGGTAAAAACATGAAACATGTAGAACATGTTGCGTATCGAGAGCTTACGCCGGCTTATATTGAGCGTCTTTCTTTCAAAAACAGATTCATTATTTCTCGGCGTAAATGAACATGTGATTATCACACATTTCCATGACTTTTCAAAAACTTTTATGATTTAAGTTTTTCGATGACTTTTCCAGGCCTGGAAATGACCATTTTGAAATTCCATGACTTTTCCAGGTTTTCCATGAGCGCTGAACCCTGGAATATATACTTACTTATAGTAACTGTCTTGCACACATATTGTACTTTTCACTCAACTACAATATGTTGGTGACATTAGTTACTTTGCAGGTGCAGATTAATAATACGAAATATAACCAACAAATACATTCTGATGTACTATTGGAAATAATATAACACTTTTTTGATTACTTAGTGAAATTAACAAGCAGCCCATCATTCGGGGTTAATGCATCCATCATTTAAAATCCAATAACATGATATACATTATTCGTAATGGGGTCATTCTGAGTAATGAGTACTTTTAGTTTTATACTTTGATATTTGGTATTTTGATGCTAGAACTTTTCTGCTTTTAATGATCACTTTACCTTGTAACTGAGTATTTATACCATGTATTTACTTAAGTACAAGACAGGAGTGCCTCTCCCCCTCTGGAGGGCCCTCTGTAAAGGTTTCAGCTGCTAAACGGACTTTGAGTTAAGATGTCAACTGATTTAGTTTAAAGGGATTAAACGAGACGATGCACCTCTATGAGGGAGTTTCTGCTGTGTGCTTGAGGATTTCAGTGGGTAAGTAAATGTACATGTAGTTAAATTCAGATATGTAGAACATATGAAACATAACTCAGCACGGAGCTCTGTTGCAGATGAAGACCGCCCCCTGCTGGTGGAAGGCGGCACTAGAGCAAAGGGAACGCCACCGATCACGCTCACATTATAGAGACATGATTGCTTTTTTATTGTTATTGACTCTATGCTTTGGGGGGTTTCTAAACATGGTTGACTTTGGGGTCAAAATGCGTCGTTATTGTGTGGAAAAAGCGTTGCAAACCAGCATCGCTAAACATGTTTCAAAGTGTAAATATCCGCTAAAGGTAACCAGTTGTTTCAAATTCTTTCAACCAAACTGTTCCCATGAAAACATAAGAAATGTGACCAAATGGATGAATATATAAATTACTTGGGATAAGAGTAATATCTGGTGGCGCAGTGCACACAATGTGTGTCTTGAGTGCGGTCTTGTTTTGCGTGAAAGGGATCGAAACCAGGTGGGGCGATCTTTTTATTTTTATTTTTTCTAAAATGTGTTTCTTCATAGTGGCTGTGATGCTCTGCTCACTCATACAATCTTAATCGCCGACATGGAGATGAACTTGAAGACCTCCAGCAGTATGTCTGTGACTGTGTGACGGTCTGGTGAGCGAGACAGAGCTGCAGACTGAAGAGAACACAACGCGGCGCAGGGAAACCAGTAGGCTTTAAACCAGTAGGCTTTAAACCAGTAGGTTTTAAACCAGTAGGTGAAACACCGGGTCAGCGCGAGGTGCTGGTGCTGAGGGCGGCGGCGGTGACGTTAACCATCGTGTTGTCTTGGAGACCAGCGGCTCCCCAGCGTCATCACAGGGCGACCAACACAACAATAACAACAAGTCTGACAAGTGACCTCCGCCTCTCCCTTCATGCTCCAGAGATTTCCCGCTATTGATGAGATACAAGACACGTCACGGATCAAAGATAGGTCCGATAAAAGAATAACACGTAATTCAAATCATAAATATGTTTATATTAATTTCTAATTTTTAAAAAGTTAAAATGAAAACATTTTATTTATTTATTGTAAATGACCTCTCGCGGCCTACCTGCAGTACCTTCGCGCCCCACTTTGGGAATCGCTGCTGTAACGTATTCCGATACCTTAACTATTCTGAGTACTGTATTACGAATACTTGGATTACTTCCACATTGAATTGCATTTTATAAGTGTAGGAATACGGCCTTAAAATCCTGCTAACTAAAAAGGCCTATTCTGGTGTGTTCTTCTGTTCCAACTAGCTGAATGTGTTAGGGAAGTCTCCCTGAAAGTGTAATTGTATTGTATTATAATTTGCTTTAGAGGAACAAAGACTATAAGAGTATGTTAACACAAAAGATGTTTTACTTGGTAAAAAAAGAAAGAATTAACAAGTGACTTGTTCTTTGCTCCGCCCCGCTGAGGGCAAGCCAGCGTCCGCGCTCTGCGGCGCGAGACAGAGGACTGTGAACGCGACACGTAGAGACGGCATGCTTCTGCTATAATCTGGCGCTATAGAGCTATAGAGAAAGTTACAGCGGGGCGGGCACCATTTTTTTAATGTCATGCCAATACTACGCCGCGATCGACTGGCAGGTCGCCGCGATCGACTGAGCACCCCTGATGTATTGAGTGAATAAACTCGTGAAACAGAGAAGTACCGTCATGTAATCCATTGAGTTTAACAATGTAACTGTATTCTAAATACCATCTATTTAAATTGTAACTGTAACGGAATACAGTTACTCATAATTTGTATTCTAAATACGTAACGGCGGTACATGTATTCCGTTACTCCCCAACACTGTATATATATATATATATATATATATATATATATATATATATAGAGAGAGAGAGAGAGAGAGAGATAAGCACCCATTATATATATATATATATATATATATATATATATATATATATATATATATATATATATATATATATATATATATATATATATATATAATCTGGGCTGCAAATATGCCTTTTTCCCAGGGGCACTTAGGCAATAAATCAAATGTACAGTGGTTATTATTAACACGAATGTTATGTTCAGGTCCCAGTGAACACGGAGCAAACCGCGACCGTTGCTCATGTAACTAGTCGCACCTGTGTGACGTGTCCGACAACACGTCCCTGACCTGTTGTTGAGCCGTGGGGCCCTGAGGAATGTTTACACCCAAACGGTACTGTGGTGACGTCACTGCTCCCTCACTGCGGGACACGAGAGGAATGGAGGTCACTGCGCAGTGACCCGTGACCCGTGACCTGTGACCCGTGACCCGTGAGGCGCAGCGGGGGTTTCTTTCTATGCGTCCATTCGAAAAACTTCCCTGACCAATCCGTGCACAGCTCTGGTGCTGGGCTCCTCCCCCCCCCCGTCAGTGTGTATTGTCTCCGGGGGGACGCCGCGCACTGCAGCTCAGCGCCATGGAGACTCCTCCGGGCGGCTGATGCGTGACGCTGAGGAGGGCTCGTCACCAGGAAATGAAGACACAAAGACATGAGGACACGAGGACGTGAAGACACGAGAACATGAAGACATGAGGACACGAAAACGTGAAGACACGAGGACATGAAGACATGAGGACACGAGGACATGAAGACACAAAGACATGAGGACATGAAGACACGAGGACGTGAAGACACGAGGACATGAAGACATGAGGACATGAAGACACGAGGACGTGAAGACACGAGGACATGAAGACATGAGGACATGAAGACACGAGGACGTGAAGACACGAGGACATGAAGACGTGAAGACACGAGGACATGAAGACATGAGGACATGAAGACGTGAAGACACGAGGACATGAAGACATGAAGACGTGAAGACATGAAGACACGAGGACGTGAAGACACGAGGACACGAGGACATGAAGACATGAAGACGTGAAGACACAAAGACATGAGGACACGAAGACACGAGGACATGAAGACACGAGGACGTGAAGACACGAGGACATGAAGACGTGAAGACACGAGGACATGAAGACGTGAAGACACGAGGACATGAAGACATGAAGACGTGAAGACACGAGGACATGAAGACATGAAGACGCGGCCCGTTGACGTCCAGGGTTCGTTACCACGAGTCGTGCCGGTCGGCGGGCCGCCCGGAGCGGCGCGGCGGTGACGTGACGTGTTTCATGTCGCGTGTCGCGTTAGTTCAAACGGCGACTTTGTTGCTCTCGCCCGGCCTGTGCGGTGCGACCTGGAGCGGAACCCTAGTGCTCTCGTCCTCTCGTCCATTGCTCGGCGTCTGAGCGGCGGTCAGCGGCGGTCAGCGGCGCGCTCCGGTTCCTCTGCCCGGGGACCGGACGAGGATGGCCGGCAGCCGCAGCTCGCTGTGGTCGGGCTCCGAGCGCGTCCGCATCGGAGAGCGCCTCGACGCGACGCTCGCTGGGGTTCTGGAGCTGCAGCTGCTCCGGTGCAAACACCTGGAGATGGTGGACACCGCCCTGGAGGACCGAGCCGCCGCAGAGCCGCGGCCGGAGGAGGCGAGCGGAGCCCCGGAGCGCGGCTCTGCGGCAACCCGCAGGCAGCAGGTCAGTCAGTGCGTCCGTCGGGAGCTCCGCATGACGAGATTATAAAATATGGATGCGGGATGATGGTGATCTGCCAACAAGCCGGCTCCCTGCGGCTCGCTGCTGCACAGCTGACATGGGGCCAGGGCCGTCCGACGTGCAGCCTGGTCCTCTGGCTCAGCAGAGTGTGGCCGTCACGTGGAGCCATGTCCTTCAGGGCCGAGGCCCCAAGGTTAGAGGAGCGTGTGGCGGGATGCAGGTTACCATCAGGCTCAGGTAGGGACACACACGCAGCCACCAACGCTGCTGCAGGGTTCTGTTGGTAAGATCATCAGCTGTTAGCTCACGTTGGCCTCCAGTCTGCATTAAATCATGGTATGATGGTTGATTCCGTCTCTGGCTGTCAGCCTGCAGAAAGTGTTTTGATCCTGAACCCTTCAGCTCCAGTGGAGCCTTCAGTCCTAAAGCTTGTGTTACTTCACCTGTGTGTGTTTGAAGATCAAACACACACAGGTGAAGTAACCAGTTCCAGACACGTCCCTGAAACGCTTCCTCAGGCCTTGTTGTGGATGAGAGCAGGTCCCATGCTGGAGGCCTGATGGCTGCTAGTGGTCTGGTCTATTATTTGTGAACATGAACTATATTTAATCTGAACACTGATGGAAAAGGAGTTAGAAAGGAGAGGATCCATGTGACTGAGTGCACCCAACACGTTGTTATGATGTCATTGTGATGGGCATCGGAACATATCCATCCTGGAGCTCAACGATTAGTTGATTAGTCCAATACAGGACTGACGGCAACTATTCTGGAAAGGAATTCATCTTTAAAGTAATTGTTCATGCAACATTGACAGAAGCCAATTTAACCTCCTCCCCGTGTGTAGACGTGCAGCCGTGTGTGTTGACGTGTAGACGTGTGTGTAGACGTGTGTGTAGACGTGCAGCCGTGTGTGTAGACGTGCAGCCGCGTGTGTAGACATGTGTGTAGACGTGCAGCCGTGTGTGTATACGTGTGTAGACGTGCAGCCGTGTGTGTAGACGTGTGTGTAGACTTGCAGCCGTGTGTGTAGACTTGCAGCCGTGTGTGTAGACGTGCAGCCGTGTGTGTATACGTGTGTAGACGTGCAGCCGTGTGTGTAGACGTGTGTGTAGACTTGCAGCCGTGTGTGTAGACTTGCAGCCGTGTGTGTAGACGTGCAGCCGTGTGTGTATACGTGTGCAGCCGTGTGTGTAGACGTGTGTGTAGACGTGTGGACGTGCAGCCGTGTGTGTATACGTGCAGCCGTGTGTGTATACGTGTGTATAGACGTGCAGCCGTGTGTATAGACGTGTGTGTGTATACGTGCAGCCGTGTGTGTAGACGTGTGTGTAGACGTGCAGCCGCGTGTGTAGACGTGCAGCCGTGTGTGTAGACGTGTGTAGACTTGCAGCCGTGTGTGTAGACTTGCAGCCGTGTGTGTATACGTGTGTGTAGACGTGCAGCCGTGTGTGTATACGTGCAGCCGTGTGTGTAGACGTGTGTATACGCGTGTGTAGACGTGCAGCCGTGTGTGTATACGTGTGTATAGACGTGCAGCCGTGTGTGTCGACGTGCAGCCGTGTGTGTCGACGTGCAGCTGTGTGTGTAGACGTGCAGCCGTGTGTGTATACGTGTGTGTGTAGACGTGTGTGTAGACGTGTGTATAGACGTGCAGCCGTGTGTATACGTGTGTATAGACGCGCAGCCGTGTGTGTAGACATGTGTCGACGTGCAGCCGTGTGTGTAGACGTGCAGCTGTGTGTGTAGACGTGTGTGTGTAGACTTGCAGCCGTGTGTGTAGACGTGTGTGTAGACGTGTAGACGTGTAGACGTGTGTGTAGACTTGCAGCCGTGTGTGTAGACGTGTGTGTAGACGTGCAGCCGTGTGTGTAGACGTGCAGCCGTATGTGTAGACGTGCAGCCGTGTGTGTAGACGTGTGTGTAGACGTGCAGCCGTGTGTGTAGACGTGTGTGTAGACGTGTGTGTGTAGACGTGTGTGTAGACGTGCAGCCGTGTGTGTAGACTTGCAGCCGTGTGTGTAGCCGTGTGTGTAGACGTGCAGCCGTGTGTGTAGACGTGTAGACGTGTGTGTAGACGTGTGTGTAGACGTGCAGCCGTGTGTGTAGACGTGCAGCCGTGTGTGTAGACGTGCAGCCGTGTGTGTAGACGTGTGTGTGTAGACGTGCAGCCGTGTGTGTAGACGTGTGTGTAGACGTGCAGCCGTGTGTGTAGACGTGCAGACGTGTAGACGTGTGTGTAGACGTGCAGCCGTGTGTGTAGACGTGCAGCCGTGTGTGTAGACGCAGTGTGTGTGTAGACGTGCAGCCGTGTGTGTAGACGTGTGTGTGTAGACGTGCAGCCGTGTGTGTAGACGTGTGTGTGTAGACGTGCAGCCGTGTGTGTAGACGTGTGTGTGTAGACGTGCAGCCGTGTGTGTAGACGTGCAGCCGTGTCTCTCCGTGGTGAACTGAGTGCGTTGTGCTTCGGTTGACCAGGCGGGACACCTGTGATGGAGCCACCCGTCTTTCAACCAAAGGGAGACAGAATAACGTCACCCACCACGACATGGACACCTTTAATGATCCTTTTCCATGCATTAAATTGCTCTTTATAATGTCATCAACAAATATTGCCGTACCTTTTATATATCCCTAATTCACTGCATTGTGCAGAGATTAGTTTCATGTCATGGATTATCTCCAGATTATTTCCAAACCAGTGACATGACACGATGGTCAGTGTGGTGTCCAGAGTCTGGAGCTGGTCAGAAGCATGGCATCGTTATCGGTTATCCTGAGGAGGTAACTGACACGTCCCGGACTCCCTCTGCTTCCCTCTGCACACCGTGTCGTTACGGGAATATGTTCATGAGCGGGTCGGTCCACAGAGCAGGGATGATGGTGGGTCTGAACGGGCCACCGCTGCACACCGGTGTATTTATACGACATGATGATGAAGAACCGAGAGGAGAGGAGGAGGGGAGGGGAGGAGAGGAGGAGGAGGAGGAGGAGGAGGAGGAGGAGAGGAGGAGAGGAGGAGGAGATCTCCTCCTCTGACAGGAGGAGATCTCCTCCTTTGACAGGAGGAGATCTGCTCCTCCGTGACCCTTGTGACCCTCGTGACCCTCCCTAACCTCCGTGACCCTCGTGACCCTCCCTAACCTCCGTGACCCTCCCTAACCTTCGTGACCCTCCCTAACCCTCGTGACCCTCCCTAACCCCCGTGACCCTCGTGACCCTCCCTAACCTCCGTGACCCTCCCTAACCTCCGTGACCCTCGTGACCCTCCCTAACCTTCGTGACCCTCCCTAACCTCCGTGACCCTCCCTAACCTCCGTGACCCTCCCTAACCTCCCTGACCCTCGTGACCCTCCCTAACCTTCGTGACCCTCCCTAACCCTCGTGACCCTCCCTAACCCCCGTGACCTTCGTGACCCTCCCTAACCTCCGTGACCCTCCCTAACCTCCGTGACCCTCGTGACCCTCCCTAACCTTCGTGACCCTCCCTAACCTTCGTGACCCTCCCTAACCTCCGTGACCCTCCCTAACCCCCGTGACCCTCGTGATCCTCCCTAACCTCCGTGACCCTCCCTAACCTCCGTGACCCTCGTGACCCTCCCTAACCTTCGTGACCCTCCCTAACCTTCGTGACCCTCCCTAACCCCCGTGACCCTCCCTAACCTCCGTGACCCTCGTGACCCTCGTGACCCTCCCTAACCCTCGTGACCCTCCCTAACCTTCGTGACCCTCCGTAACCCTTGTGACCCTCCCTAACCTTCGTGACCCTCCCTAACCTTCGTGACCCTCCCTAACCCCTGTGACCCTCCCTAACCTCCGTGACCCTCCCTAACCCCCGTGACCCTCGTGACCCTCCCTAACCCCCGTGACCCTCGTGACCCTCCCTAACCCCCGTGACCCTCGTGATCCTCCCTAACCTCCGTGATCCTCCCTAACCTCCGTGATCCTCCCTAACCTCCGTGACCCTCCCTAACCTCCGTGACCCTTGTGACCCTCCCTAACCTTCGTGACCCTCCCTAACCCTCGTGACCCTCCCTAACCCCCGTGACCCTCGTGATCCTCCCTAACCTCCGTGATCCTCCCTAACCTCCGTGATCCTCCCTAACCTCCGTGACCCTCCCTAACCTCCGTGACCCTTGTGACCCTCCCTAACCTTCGTGACCCTCCCTAACCCTCGTGACCCTCCCTAACCCCCGTGACCCTCGTGACCCTCCCTAACCTTTGTGACCCTCCCTAACCCTCGTGACGCTCCCTAACCTTCGTGACCCTCGTGACCCTCCCTAACCCTCGTGACCCTCCCTAACCTTCGTGACCCTCCCTAACCCCCGTGACCCTCGTGACCCTCCCTAACCTTTGTGACCCTCCGTGACCCTCGTGACGCTCCCTAACCTCCGTGACCCTCGTGACCCTCCCTAACCCCCGTGACCCTCCCTAACCTCCGTGACCCTCGTGACCCTCCCTAACCCCCGTGACCCTCGTGATCCTCCCTAACCTCCGTGATCCTCCCTAACCTCCGTGACCCTCCCTAACCTCCGTGACCCTTGTGACCCTCCCTAACCTTCGTGACCCTCCCTAACCCTCGTGACCCTCCCTAACCTTCGTGACCCTCGTGACCCTCCCTAACCTTCGTGACCCTCCCTAACCTTCGTGACCCTCCCTAACCCCCGTGACCCTCCGTGACCCTCGTGACCCTCCCTAACCCCCGTGACCCCCGTGACCCTCGTGACCCTCCCTAACCCCCGTGACCCTCGTGACCCTCCCTAACCCCCGTGACCCTCCCTAACCCCCGTGACCCTCCCTAACCTCCGTGACCCTCGTGACCCTCCCTAACCCCCGTGACCCTCCCTAACCTCCGTGACCCTCGTGACCCTCCCTAACCTCCGTGACCCCCGTGACCCTCGGGCTCTGATGTTTAGGGGAGCTTCACTGAAGGGTTTGGAGACGCTGCAGCACGCGTCCCTCTGCTCGGCTGTCTTTACATTTCAGTCCCACATTAATAAAGCATGAAACCATAAACGCTGCGCCCGGCAGGACGTCCTGCTCACCAACAGCCGCTCCTGTTGGAGCACGCGGTGGCGCCCGCCGCGTGACGTCACGCTCTCATCAAGAGGAGGTGTGGTGCTGGTGCAGCTGCCATCACTGGAGCATTGTTGTCCACTCCACCCGACACCTCCTTCATGTTCTCCTGTGGCTGAGCTGCTCCTCCAGGAGGAGCTCCTGTTACAGAGCTCTGAGCAGACCCACCGGGTGACATCAGACCTGTCATGTGACATGCATTATGCTGTTGGGGGATGATAATGAGGAGATGACTGACATATCTATACACACACACACACACACACACACACACACACACACACACACACACACACACACACACACACACACACACACACATCCAACGAAAGAGAAGGGAAACTTCATCCGAGGCTCTTACAAGTTGATCGAGTTAGGGTTAGGGTGTGGGTCAGGGTGTGGGTCAGGGTTAGGGTGTGGGTCAGGGTTAGGGTGTGGGTCAGGGTTAGGGTGAGGTTGAGGGTGAGGGTTAGGGTGTGGGTCAGGGTGTGGGTCAGGGTTAGGGTTAGGGTGTGGGTTAGGGTGAGGGTGAGGGTGTGGGTGAGGGTGAGGGTGTGGGTCAGGGTTAGGGTGAGGGTTAGGGTGTGGGTCAGGGTGTGGGTCAGGGTTAGGGTTAGGGTGTGGGTCAGGGTTAGGGTTAGGGTGAGGGTTAGGGTGTGGGTCAGGGTGTGGGTCAGGGTTAGGGTTAGGGTGTGGGTTAGGGTGAGGGTTAGGGTGTGGGTCAGGGTTAGGTTGAGGGTGTGGGTCAGGGTTAGGGTTAGGGGGTTCTCAGGCCCAGGATGAGTTCAGGATGTCTCCCCCGTTGTCTCTGTGGGAGAGAGCCAGAGCTAGAGAGTGAGCGGCTGTAGCTCTGGTGAGCATGAGGCGGCTCCAAGGATATTACACAAGTGTGTGTGTGTGTGTGTGTGTGGGGGGGGGGTCTTTCAAGATGCCCCTCTCTCTCACCCGGCAACCGCTCGCCCCCTCCCCCCCTCTCTTCACCGCCCTCACCCAGTGACTCACTCTGTTTCTCTGTGTTTTAGTCTCACGCCTTTTCTTTCTTTCACCCACTCGCCGTGACTCACTGCAGATTCATGGGAAGGAAAAGAACCAGGAAGCAGAGACAGCTTCTGATGTCACGCAAAGGGAGACACACCGTAGGGTCAAAGTCTCAACTCTTCCTCCCACTCCTCTTCCTTCCTCCCCCTTTACCCTTCTGCCGCTCAGGCTGCTCTTTGTTGCGTCATCTGTCTTCTCCCATTATCTCCCCCCCCTCTCTCTGTCACTACCTGCTTTGTCTCCTCGCTAGAGGACGACTGACCGGAGCCCCTCAGTGTTCTGGGGGGGGGGGGGGGTCTCCACCAAGCGCACTAATCTAGGGAATGGAGGCACTTTGCTTGACTTAACGGGCGATAGTTGTGTGTGTGTGTGTGTGTGTGTGTGTGTGTGTGTGTGTGTGTGTGTGTGTGTGTGTGTCACATCTCCTGTCTGTTCCAGTAAGCGGTGTCGTCACCAGGCCGTCTGGTCCACTCTGTCGTGATGTTCCTCCTGTGTGTTGACGCCGGTGGTCGTTGGTGGTCGTTGGTGGTCGTAGGTGGTCTTTGGTGGTCGTAGGTGGTCTTTGGTGGTCGTTGGTGGTCGTTGGTGGTCGTTGGTGGTCGTTGGTGGTCTTTGGTCGTTGGTGGTCGGTGGTGGTCTTTGGTCGTTGGTGGTCGGTGGTGGTCGTAGGTGGTCTTTGGTGGTCGTTGGTGGTCGTTGGTGGTCTTTGGTGGTCGTTGGTGGTCTTTGGTCATTGGTGGTCTTTGGTGGTCGTTGGTGGTCTTTGGTCGTTGGTGGTCTTTGGTGGTCGTTGGTGGTCTTTGGTCTTTGGTGGTCGTTGGTGGTCTTTGGTCGTTGGTGGTCTTTGGTGGTCGTTGGTGGTCGTTGGTGGTCTTTGGTGGTCTTTGGTCGTTGGTGGTCGTTGGTGGTCTTTGGTGGTCTTTGGTCGTTGGTGGTCTTTGGTGGTCGTTGGTGGTCTTTGGTCTTCCTCTCAGTGACATGAAGCTAAGTGCTGAAGTATGATGACACTTTCTAGATCTCCAATACGTTCAGTGGGGAAAAGCACAATACTTCTATTTGACAATTATAATGATCAGTTACAATTCAGATTGAAAACAACACATGAAACATTTATAACATTCGATATCTTGGTAAAATGGCCAACCCATCATTTTTAAGTGAAAATAATGCTTCTTTAATATGATTTGTAGAAATAAACTCATTTATCTGACACGTTTCAATATCATAAATAATTCAGTTTTGACCATCAGAAATAGAACCAGCTGTGACTTCTCTAGGAAGTGTTCTTCATGTGTTTATGAACTACAAGAGAACGTGTTCCTACATTGAACTCTGCTGGCCTTAAGAATGCGTTTCAAGGCCAACTTGTTGAACCAGTGATTGTTTATGATTATGATCTTTAAAGGTCATCTATAGGAGGGGGGGGGCGGTGTAGAGGGGCCGCTCTTATAGGAGAGTAGCCTCTCATGCATGTGCATCTAGAGAGTTGTGCCCACTTTACTTTAAATAGATCTCAGGTCAACTTGTACTTGAGCAAACACGCCGTGTCCCGTGTTCATAACCAGTTATACTGTTGTGACGCCCACATGGTCCCACTCACATGGTCCCACCCACATGGTCCCACTCACATGGTCCCACCCACATGGTCCCACTCACATGGTCCCACCCACATGGTCCCACCCACATGGTCCCACTCACATGGTCCCACCCACATGGTCCCACCCACATGGTCCCACCCACATGGTGTGTCTGTTGCAGCAGATGCTATGAGCTGTGGTCATTATTCTGAATGGCTGAGATGAAACTAAATTTGACTAAAATTAACTACAATTAACTACAAGTGCGTTTACATGCATTCGAATTACTGGCTCAGTCGGACAGAAATCGAATTATCCGTTTTAATGTGCCGCAGCGCCAACATGAGCCCCAGCGCTACAGGGGGAAAGTTACATAGTGTCGCTTTAAAGCAATATTCGAATTATACCATCATGTAAACGCACTGAGTATTGAGATTGTTTGTCGAATCCATGTTCATGTTGGAGTCGCTCGTCTCATGTTTTTGTGTTTCCAGGCTCCGTCCTCGGAGACGGAGACGTGGTCCTGTCCGAGCCGCCCGGAGGACAGTGGCAGTACTGCAGGGGACGGGAGTGTCCACTGCTCTGGCAGGGGTGGGGCGTCCCGCTGGTCCGCTCTGTCCTGGGACGCCCCCTCTGAGCTGCTCTCCCCCCCAGACGCCAGTTGTACGGTCCACCTGGACAGCGACTCCAGGCCCAGTTCAGGTAACGGGACTCACCTGTTGTCCACCGCCCTGTGCGCCGTGTGCAGCGCGGTCCGCCCCCTGACGTCACGTCAGCCCCCTCGTGAAGGAAGGCCTCCACACGAGGGCTCCCCCTCCTGCAGCAACTCGATGGTTTCTCCCTGGTGTCAGCTTCTCTTGCAGCTCTCTGTGTCCTCTGCACCGCGTGCTCCTCCCCCGCTGCGCTAACATTTAACATTTTTATTCACTGTGAGCAATGCTATTGAAATACTGTAATTTCCCCACTGAGGGACTAATAAAGGATCTTCTTCTACTTCTTCTTCTTCTAACATGCTCACATGCTCACGTGCTAACATGCTCACATGCTCACATGCTAATATGCTCACATACTCACAAACTCACATGCTAACATGCTCACATGCTCACATGCTAACATGCTCACATACTCACATGTTCACATGCTAACATGCTCACATGCTCACATGCTCACATACTCACATGCTCACATGCTAACATGCTCACATGCTAACATGCTAACATACTCACATGCTAACACGCTAACATGCTAACATGCTCACCTTCTTTACGACGCTTCACTCTGCAGAAGCTGAGCTGAAACCTAAAAGGCATTTGTTCAGAATGTTGGGGTTGAAGTTGGTTTCACAGCCTTATCTTTTCATTCTTCCAAATGTTAAATTTAAATGACTTTTGTTGTGATATTTCTGATTGTAAGTCTTCACAGCTTGTTTGAGTTTCTGTAGGCGATGTCTTTGTTTTATTAAAACCACAATTAAAACCTGGTTCTCTTTACAGTATATAATATACATTAACATTACAAAACATAATTTCCCTTCTCAAGAGAGATTCAATGAACAAAGAGTATATGAAACATCCAACAACATGCTGTAATTAACTGTTAAATTCAATATAACGAGTAATGAAGTCATAAATAAGTCAATAACGGCACAAAGTCAAGATTGCAATCGCTAATTCAGAGAAGGATTAATCAAATGAAATAAGGATGTGATCCATGGTTGTATATTGTGACTTCCTGAATGAAGAGCTGAATGTCTCCTCCAGGCTTCTACTCGGTGAGCGGCAGCTCCCTCTCGGACTCCTGCTACTCGGTGTCCAGTGAGGCTCCGCCCCCTTGCAGACCCCCGAGGGACACCACTGAGGTCCTGTGGCCTGCGGCGCCGAGCGGCCTGGGAGACACGGAGGCAGCAGAGGGGACGGCAGGTGAGGGATCCCGCTTTTAAAACGTGAACTGAAGAGCATTCCAGGAGGAGCTCTAGCTATGAAGCCAGTCGAGCTCTCCTCCTGGAAACAGACGCGTCTTCAGCAGGATGATCTGAGCGCCGCTCTGAACTCGTCTTCTCGTCTCCTGCAGGCCAGAGCGACAACGAGGCTCGGGCTCGGAGCGTTCTGCCTGAGCTCTGCCTGATGTCCTCCCTCCTCCCTCTACTTGATTCCACGTGTGCTTCGTCCTCCTCCTCCTCCTCCTCCCTCCACCCCAGCCCCCACATGGACCCTCGGTACTGCACAGACCTGGTGTCCCGTCGGACCAAAGACGTGTACCCCTACCCCAGCCCGCTGCATGCCGTGGCCCTGCAGAGCCCCCTCTTCACCCCCCCCAGCCCGGGGGCCGGCCCGCCCCCTGAAGGCGCCCAGGTGCACGAGCCCCACCGAGAGGAGGGGGGGGGGCAGGGGCTGCTCCCGCCTCAGCAGCCCCCCCCCCTGGCTTCGCTCACCCAGCTGGAGCAGTACATCTCTCGGCTGGCTCACCAGCACCAGAGCCGGCTGCCCTCCTCCACCTCCGAGCTCACTCCGTCCGCCCCCCCAGGCCGAGCGAGGCAGAGGGGCTTCTGTCCCCCCGGCCAACGCCACGGCTCCACCCAGTCCCTGTTTGCCTGTGAGAGCCGCAGTACCCCCTCCGCCCTGCCAGGGGGCAGCACCACGCCCCTGTCACTACTGGGTGACTCCGCCAGGATTAGCCTGAGCACGAGGAATTCCATCAACCTGGGTAACCTTCCCTCAGCGGCGGGGGGGGGCCTGGGCGTTAGTGAACAGAACTCCAGCCTGAACCGGAGCCCGGCTCCAGGTTCTGTCCGGGGACAAAATGGCAGCTGTGGAGCTTTGAGGAGCGGCGTTGCCTCGGCGTCCACGGCCTCCGCTGCGGCGCTCTCCTCCGCGGCGCCGGCCCTCCGGACTCGCCCTCGCATCTCAACGTGTCCGAGCAGCCTGAGCCACCGCAGCTCCCTGGAGGTCACGGCGGGGTCAGGACCCACTTCTGGGTTTGGATCCTCTAACTTCTGTCGCTCACTGGACTGGAGCGGCACCGCCCCCCCCGAGCCCGAAGCCTCGGCGTCTGGACCGGCGGCGCGCTCTCAGCGCAGCAGCGTCCTCCAGGAGGCGGGCTGCAAGCCCCCGGGCAGAGAGGACTCCCCCGCGGTGCAGGAGGTCTCCCGCCTGTCCGGCCTCTCCGGGTCGGCCGTGGTCGGTCTGTTGGAGCGCGGCGTGGAGTTGGACACCGCCGGCTTCCAGACGGAGACAGCAGGCGAGCTGCGGGGCCACGGTGAGACCGCCCTGACCCCCTGGGGCCACGGGGGTCTCACCAGGCCGGGCGACCTGCATCCCCACAGGCCGGGCCAGCTGTCGCTCAGCGCCGCCCATTCTCCTCGCTCTCAGGCCAGCCTCAGCCCTCCTCTTCCTCGCTCTCAGGCCAGCCTCAGCCCTCCTCTTCCTCGCTCTCAGGCCAGCCTCAGCCCTCCTCTTCCTCGCTCTCAGGCCAGCCTCAGCCCTCCTCTTCCTCGCTCTCAGGCCAGCCTCAGCCCTCCTCTTCCTCGCTCTCAGGCCAGCAGCCCCGTCCATCCCTTCCAGTCGCTGCATCGGTCCTCTCCCCACTCCTCCCTCTGCCCCTACCAGCCGATCCCTTCCCCCTCCCCCTCCTCCTCCTCTTCCTCCCCGGCCTCCCGGCCCGCCACCAGGGGGCGCCCCCCCCCCCGGCCCCTCCAGCCCTCCCCTCTGGGCGCCGCCCCGCTCTCTGTTTTCCGGCGGGACGCCCCCTTCCAGTGCTCGCTGCCTCGCAGCAACACGAGGAGCTCTCCGTCGGAGCCGAGCGGCGTCGCTCCACGGGGGGGGTCCCTTCGGCAGAGCGGGGGGGGCAGTGGGGGGAGTGGGGGGTGGAAGAGGGCGGGGGGGGAGGGGCTTTATAAAGGAAAGCATTCCTCCCATAAGCTCATCCGGGCCTCCACAGTCAGCAGCTCCGCCAGCAGAGAGAACCGTCGCTCTGATTGGGCCGAGCAGCCGGAGGGGGCGGGGCCATCCCCCCCGACGCCCAGGAGGCCCTCCAGGCTGTGGGGGGGGCTGGGGGGCCTCTGGGCCAGAGAGTCCGAGAGCCGGAGAGAAGAGACGGACCGAGCCGAGTACGGCTGGAGGAGGGAGCGGCGGGGGGGCAAGGCGGCGTCCAGCAGCCCCGACCGGAGGCCACCGGTGGAGCCCCCCCCCCTCCCCTCACAGAAGAGGGGGGACGACGGGGGGCGGAGCTCCAGGAGGCCGTTGTTCCGGAGCGAGTCCCAAGGCTTGCTGGTGTCCCGTAACCATGGCGACGAGCCCCCCAAGCCGGCCCACTGGGTCTCCTCCTTCGACGTGGGGCGCGGTGGGCGGGGCTTCAGCCAGCAGGAGCGCCTCTCCTCCACGGCGAGCCTCTTCGACCTCTCTCGCCCGCAGAGCCTCCAGGGCAGCGTGCCCTGGCTCTCCCCTCGCCCCTCCCCCTCCCCCCCCCCCCAGAGGCCCCTGCAGCGCTCGCGGTCCCTGAGGGACTTGGGTAGGAGGGTGTTCGGCTCCATGAGGTCCCTGAGCCTCAAGAGGAAGACGTCCAGGAAGTGACCGCGGGGCGGCGCCCAGAGCCACGACTCCTTCAGCCGCCATGCTCAGTGTTATGTTCCTGGAACAGGAAGCTCCATCATTTAAAACGTCAGGGACGCGTGACGATGAGATGAGCCGGTCCTGAAGCTGGCCGTAGGACCCTCTCAAGGAGTTCCTCTCAGGCGTCTGGAACCGGCTCTGACTTCTTCTCTCGGCTCTCGTCGCTCATCTGTAACGTTTTGTACATTTTTAAAAGACACTTTTTTATGGCCTCCCAAAAAACGACAACATGTAAATTATTTTCCAGTAACATGTTCACAGTGCTTTGCAGTTTAATTTGTGTATTCATTATTCATTTAGTGTGAATGTTGTTTCAAAGGATTTTACATCTAGAGCCCAATGTTCAGATATAGAGTATAAACTCCTGTCAGCACGAGTACCTGTGTACCTGTGTACTACTGCACTACTGCATGCTGCTCTGTGACAGTTCAGTGATAATAGCTTTTGTGAGAATGTGATACTCCTCTTGTTTTAAGGGCAGCAGTGCCTCTGAAGTACAATCATATTGGCCAGATGATGACCAAAAACTTGATATTGTGATCAGGATTTATAAATATTGAATGATTTAAAGATATTGATGAATTATTTGAGACAAAATGTGGCTTTTCATGGCTTACGAATAATAAAAGAACCATAAATAAACTTGTACTGTGCCTGAAATACATTATTTATCTCTTATAATCAAATGAGTTTGTTAAATGGACATCAGGGACTGGATGTTATTTATAAAAGAAAAATATATTTTACTTAAAGCGACACTATGTAACTTTCCCCCTGTAGCGCCCCCTTCAGGTATTTAACGTCTGGCTCTGAGCCATATATGGCTCTTCAGTCACGTGACTCCCAGCTGATCTCCCAGCTGGTGATGCGCGCTACCGGCAGCTGCAGGAGCCGTTCAGCCTCTCATGTCTCTGTCTCTACACGTCGCGTAGCGGAGACAATAAAAAGTCCCCTGCGAGGAGGACTGGACTATAAGACGTGTAAAGCTGCCAGACAGCAAGTTGAACTACTTCCGCCGGAAGTACCGGGTCGGTCCAAACCGTCTTACATTCAGCAGTATTCAGCCCCCAGACCCCGATGGAGGAGGAGACATCAACATATTAAAAGTCTTTGTAGCGGCACAATTTTTTTTCAAGCTGTTATTTTAAGGTGGAAAAGTGACATAGTGGGGCTTTAACTTCACAAAATTGCATTCACAGTATTGATCACACAGCTGCAATCACGAAGGCATGACCAGAGCTTTGAGTGCATTACGAGGGTCACTTTGGCTTTCAGAGGCATTTCTGTGAAATATCCAAACTAGATACAGCTTTGCCTCCGTGTTGCTAGGAAACCAACTTCCCCATCCTCTCCTTTCTATTTTCAGCAGCGACATGCTGCGTTTCATTTTGACCGCCTCCCAGTATTCTGTGTCATTTTCAATTCTTCCTTTCCTACTCTCCTGGTCAACACTGAAAAGGTACCATGAGTCGAGATGCGTGGACATGCTGCAGGCTGTCGTCGGTCGGGCTGAACGGCGTCTCTCGGTTTGGGGCTCGGGCGTCGAGCTGCCGGAGCTTCTCCTCCGTCGTGGGTTTGGTTCATCCCTTCTTCAGCTGCTCTTCCCACTGAGGGAACATGGCCCTGTCTTTTTGTAAATCCCGGCTCAGTTTCTCCTCCGCTCTCTGCAGGTTTCTTCTCCCATTGGCATCTGAGACAGAAGAAAGATGTTTTATTTTGTAGACATACTCTCTTTATTCCAAGAGCTGAGGACTAGTACATAATATGCAGGGTTGTGCTGGACATTTAATGGATCGTTTTGATTTACCCAGCAAGTCTGTGAAAGAACCCAATGTCCTTTGGGTGAAACAAACAAATAAATGTTCAGAGCATCATATTCAATTTGACCTTCAATAAAGGAAGCATTAAAAATATCTTGTTTGTTTAACCAGTGACAAGATATAACACGTGGAAGAGCTGTTTCCCCAGGTGTTATGCCGAGTTAGGCTAACTTGCTTTAGTTTTATATTTAACGTTCAGACAGGAGACTATTATTGATCTTCTCGATCAACTCTTGGAAAAGAGGTGAATACATGTGATTAAAAGGTGATAAATACATCTTGAGAAATACTTTTTTTTTCAAGGGTATTTTACTCTTGGGTCTTTCTCAAATATGAAACGATCGGGATCATTATTAACTATACACTGTACTAAGAAAAGTCTCACAAATGAGAACCAATAAGAGCTAAATACACATGTGGGATAAATATCCATCTTAAATGATTTGTGAAAACAGAACATGTAAGGATGGTGTGGCTGTGAACACCATGGTGCGCTGGCTCTTCTCCCTACACGAGGCTGCCCTCTGCTGGCCTGGCTGAGGTACTGTTCGGCAGGCCGCTCTCCCGTCTCCAGAGGCGACCTGCCTGCAGCGCTCTGACGTCACCCGATCGCCCCGCAGCCCCGCAGCCCCGCAGCCTGTCGTTCCGCAGAGGACGCTCGGCTTCAGCAACAAACAGACTGAACGAGATGCATTCATACATGCATACATGCATATATAATGCTATACATACGGTATCCGGCTGGCAATTGTCCTCGTCTTGCAAACAATGAAAAGGCTCCATTATAAAATGAAGTCGCCACTGAATTGCACATGGATTTGTTGGTTGGGCTTGAACTTCAATATATTTGAACAGATGTGCTAAAGCCGCATATAGTACTTTTTAACACTGGCATGTGGTCATATCTACCAGCTAAGTGGTTGTAGCAGTCCACCTGTTCAGGTGTGAGAGCAGGTATCTCCAGGCCAAAGCCTTTCACCGACGCCATCACATCGAGGCCTCTGAGAAGCAGCAGAGCTCGGTGATAACGCGCCATGGGCGAGCGAATCTTCTTCTCCTTGTAGAAAACATTCCCTTCCGTTTTCAAGTGGACCGCTACCTCTAGTGAAGTCCGAACTGATCGCAGACGTCCGTCTGTCCAGGCTCGGCTCGTGCACCTGCAGTCTGTCCAGGCTCGGCTCGTGCACCTGCATGCTCGCATCTCCTGTAGCCTCCATTTCTGCAGTTGAGCTGTTGAGGTAATAAGTACACATTAATACTGGTTGTATGTGACTTTGTTAAAGTCCCACTATGTAACTTTTCCACCTTAAAATAACAGCTTGAAAAAAACGGTGCCGCTACAATGACTTTTAATATGTTGATGTCTCCTCCTCCATCGGGGTCTGTGGCCAGAAAACTGCTGAATGTAAGATGTTGGGACCGGTGTTCTGTCATTTCATGCTACTTTTCGAGAACCGATACGTTGTGGTATTGCGCATGCGCCGAGTCGATTTTCCGACTTTTGTTTGACACGCCCATAATGTTTTGCCACCCTGTCGATGCACGTCTGATAACGGGGAGTGACATCATCAAAATCCCGATTATTTCCCTAGTTAAAAGTACATTCATCATGTATATTGTACAGGTAGTAATACTATGTAGTAATGACATGTAGATTAATGAGTGATAAGCAGTTGCTATTTCTTTTGTGTCAACAAATTATTGTAAACATGAGTTTGTTCACATTATCATAATAAAGCACTGGTTTATTATTAGGGTATTTAGTGTTGAAGATAAACACTTTAACAGTGAAAAGTGAAACATTGAACTTTGAAAGAAAAGCATATTTTGATAGTACAATAACATCCTATCAGATAGGGTAGCATGAATCGACAGACACACCTATCGGTTTATGCAGCGGGTAGCACATTCTGACAAGGCAGCAAAAAATGACAGAACACCGGCCTGGTACTTCCGGCGGAAGTACTTCAACTTGCTGTCTGGCAGTGATGACCAACATCATATAGTCCAGTCCTCCTCACAGGTGACTTTTTATTTGCTCCACTACGCGACGCGTAGAGACGGAGTGACATGCTGCGGCTGAACGGCTCGCTGGGGCTGCCAGACGCACTGCCGGTAGCGCGCATCGATCAGCTGTTCGATCAGCTGTTCGATCAGCTGTGAGTCACCAGCCGGAAGAGCCATATATGGCTCGAGAGCCAGGCGTTAAATACCTGAAGGGGGCGCTACAGGGGAAAAGTTACATAGTGTCGCTTTAAATAGGCACTCAAATCGTCTGACAGGTTTTTTTCTTTTTGGCATTGGTAATTAAATGTACTGTGGAGAAATAATCTGAGAAAAAAAGACATTATAAATGCACTGGGAGTTTCTGGGAAAGGAGCAGCGGGTGAGAGAAGCGTTCAGGCTTCCTCAAGCAGCTGGGAAACAGTTTATAGAAGAGTGGGGAGGAGTAGGAATGAGTTATTATTACATTGAGCAAGTGGATATGTTAGTTAAAATCCAGTAGTTGGCGGTAATGCAACATTTTTGGCTGTCTAACTTCACTAACTTCACAGTCAAGCCAGCCCGGCCGATATCTTTCAGTACGCGTGTATACCAGGCATTACGGGGCGAGGTGTGAAAACTGTCTTCAAAATAAGAGTAAACTTCCGGTGAACGTGATATGACGAAACACGCCTTTAAATACATTTATAGTTATAGATTAAACTAAATGAAGGGATGAAAAATCATGAATTGTATGAATTATGAATATAATACATAAAATAAGGTAATTATTACAATATTGGATGTTCTGATTTAGAATTCTAAAATAAAAGATAGAAAATCACATTCATGCGCAAATGTGTGTCTAATTTCAGATTAGATTTAGAACAAAACGGTGCGTAGTTATAAAATATTTCCACTTCTGATTCATGGTAGAGTACCTCAAGGTGTCACCCAGAGATAATAAAGATATTCTGACGTTTGATTTTTTTAAATGAAAGCACTAAATAATATTAATATATTAGGCCAATTTTTTTATTTTATTTCAAGCAGATCCTTAGCTTTCTGGAAAGAAATGACACTGCAGTCTGGTTAGTGGTGACCTCTGCTAGGGCCTTGATTATTTTCATGAGATATTACTGTACAGATTTTGAATAAATTCAATTTAAAGTTAGAAAAAAATGTATATTATTAACATTATGCCAATATTTGAATATTGTTTTCAAATGCTAACAAGCGCTTACCCATACTTGAGATACTTTTTCTAAACTCTTAACACAGACTCACACCTACAAAGCACAATTGGCCAGATGGATAATTTTTTTCTCAAAAGCACATTCTGTTAAATATATACTATTTAACTCTTCATTTCAAAATAGAACACATCTTTTTCTGCAGACACAAACTTTACCAAAAAACTGGAAATCTGACTCAAAATGAAATTATTCTGTCAAAGAATAACTTGTTTTCACTTCACAAGCTCCTTACAGTCAATCAAAGTCCATCAGGTTTCAAAAAACTGGCTGTTGCTGACATTACATAAACTGCATAGACTTTTATGTTTAAGTTTTACAGGTATTTGACATGTAATCCACTGTTTTTACACTAAATGTCTTGGTTTGTATGTCCACATGTAATGTTCACATTCAAAAGCATTGCAGTAAAAAACTAATCAATTGTTTTCTCCTTTACTGTTTACTACAGGAGGTACAGTATGAATACTGTTTACAGTCTGATGGACCAGAAACAGTTTTACAGTATTGCTTACAGTGAACAAAATACCCAAGAAACACACAAGAGCATTCTGAACAAAACACAATGGCAACAAGCCCAGATAAAAGGGGGGGAACTATTGTTCCTTTAAAATAGTTACAGTAAATCCAAACTATTTTTAATTTCTTTTTAACAAATAAACTATGTTTTGGGGTGCGATAGATTGAACAACATCCGGTGAGTCATGTAGGCGGTGTCTGTGTGATCAACATCTCAACCTGTCATAATCAAAATGTAAATTCTAATTCAAAACTTGCTAAAACAGACACTATCGTTCAAAAGTTTGGGGTCACTTAGAAAAATGAAAAAAGCACTGTTTTTTTCCTATGAAAATTACATTATATAATCATAAATACTCTCTCTACATAGTTCATGTGGTAAATGACTATTCTCTGTGTTTAGTGAATTCTCTCCAGAGGTGTGTAGAGGCCCATCTCCATGTTCTAGTGGTACATTGTGTTATTGCCTTAGAAGACGAGCGGAGGGGTAGAACCCCCTTGAAACCCTTTTTACATTTTTGTATAACTTTTTATTTAGCATTTTCCACAAACAGATTATTCCTTGACATTGAAACCCTTTTTACCTTTCTGCATACATTTAGGAAAAACTCCCAAGAATTAGAAAAAAACTCTTCCTTAGACTTTTTGTTGCTAACTATGTTATTATTTTTTGTGAATGCTGGTAAAGTTATTGCCATATGAATACTTACTTCCTGAGTAGATCTGGTTAATTATAACTGAATTGTTTCTGTGTTGAAATATTGTTGCATATGCTGTTGTTGTTTTTTTACTTAATGTCTCAATCACTTTGTTTGGAACTTGTTTTGAGTAGAAAAGAGGTCACCAACCTTTTTGAGCCCACGGCCCCTGACCTTCTATTGAGGCGTTGAGAGAACACATAACGGTCCAGACTGGACATACAACTTTTTATTTGACCTAATTGTCATTTTGATCAGCGTTCAAATTGATGTGACGAGGAACACAGAATTTAAGTGTAATATAACAAGTAACATATTTGTTTACTGCACACAATATGAACAAGAAAAAACACATTTGCAATGAGCAGCTGGATGAGTTCAGCTCTCATCACAAGGCCATCAGGTCATGTGACTCCAGTGTGACGCTGTGACTGAACTGTCTGTGAGCTTGTAGTTAGTTCATAAGCACAGACAGTCTGAGGCGTCTGTGAGCCGCCTGTCAGTCGTCCAGCTCCTGGTCTTTGATTTGGTGATTTTCTCAACTTCACTGACAAGTTTTTCAGGGCAAATTTGCTATTCATGAACGTTTTGTCATCTGGGATTGATTCTGAACTCAGACTCTTGGTGATTACATTCACATCAACTCAACAGACATCCTCAGATTTAATTGAATTCATTCAAAATCCGCACAGTAATATCTGATGAAAATAATCATGGAGCTAGCAGAGGTCACCAATAACAAGTCTGCAGTGTCATTTCTTTCCAGAAAGCTAAGGATTTGGCTGGCTTTTCGAAGTGGGGGCTGCTTGACCGCAGTCAGGACCCGGGACTGGGACCCAGGAGTCAGGACCCGGGAGTCAGGAGTCAGGACCCAGGAGTCAAGAGTCAGGAGTCAGGACCCAGGAGTCAGGACCCGGGACCCAGGAGTCAGGACCCAGGAGTCAGGACCCAGGAGTCAGGAGTCAGGACCCGGGACCGGGACCGGGACCCAGGAGTCAGGAGTCAGGACCGGGACTCAGGACCAGAACCAGGACCCATGACCGGGACCAGGACCCAGGATACAGGACCCAGGACCCCCTGAGGGAACCCAGACCCTGGACTCTTTAAGACCTAAAACCTCTTGCTTCAGGAAGGAGTTTTTACTTTGTGTTGAATCGATAATTAAGCTGTTTATTTATTTAGTTGCTATCGCTGTGAGATTCTTTAGAATAAATATATTATTGTTATTATTAAATTATTAATGTAAAGTGTAGTATTGTATTATATATACGTCGACAAGCTGCTTCACAACCACTCCTCCGGGAGACCGTAAAATATTATGATATATCTATGAACACAGTAGAATATATATATATATATATATATATATATATATATATATATATATATATATATATATATATATATATGCTCTGTTGTGCTGCTTTACTGGCTCTGTGTCGTCCCGGGTCCCCACGGAGGTCTAATACAGAATGTCTCATCTTCTCGAAATCCGTTAACAATACGCGATAAAGTGACGTCATAGGGAAGCGACGTGCTGACGTCACCGCCGTACGTCAGTGTGGAGGAATGTGCGGAAACTTCTTTCACTCTTTTCTTTCTGCGCCGTTTCGTCGAAGGAAAAGGTCCCGAAGCCGCAACAAGTGGAGCAAAGTGGCCCAAAGTGAGGCCCGCTGAGCCGGTGAGTCCCCCGGGGGTCGGGGCCTTGGGCCCGGCCGCTTTCTGCCGCTCTTCGCAGCACAGCAGCTGGAAAGTTGTTGTGAGTTGGTCGGTAAAATGGAGTCGGTGAAGAAGGAGCGGCGCTGTCTGGATCAGCACCACGGAGGCCTCTGCACACGGCCCCGCGCCGCGAGCCGCAAGCGAGCTTCATATGCAGCGTTATGACTTCACACGGAACTTTATAACTTCACACGGAACGTTATAACTTCACACGGAACTTTATAACTTCACACGGAACGTTATAACTTCATACGGAACGTTATGACTTCACACGGAACGTTATGACTTCATACGGAACTTTATAACTTTACACGGAACGTTATGACTTCATACGGAACGTTATAACTTGACACGGAACTTTATAACTTTACACGTAACTTTTTAACTTGACACGTAACTTTTTAACTTGGCACGCAACGTTATAGCTTTACACGTAACGTTATAGCTTGACACTGAACTTTATAGCTTTACACGTAACGTTATAGCTTGACACGTAACGTTATAGCTTTACACGTAACGTTATAGCTTGACACGGAACTTTATAGCTTTACACGTAACGTTATAGCTTGACACGGAACGTTATAGCTTGACACGTAACGTGTTTACTGGGTTTGTGAGTTGAGTTTTGGGCCGTTTCGCACGTGACTTGTAAACACGTGACTTGTAAACTCGTGTCGCTGCTCAGTCTTTCGCTCTCTGGCGACTTTAATGTTTACCGTCTGGAGATGCGGCTACCACGTGACACGTGACCTCGGGTCTCCGCGTTGATGTTCAAGCGGACAACTGTTGGTGCATTGGAGCTCCCCGAGTCTCTGGTTTCCGCTTCCTGCGCGGGCCCTGAACGCCTCACGTCGCTGTCGACTGAGCGGTGGTGCTGTTTCAAAATGGCCGACAGACACTTTATACTAGTGTGTGTGTACTTGTACACGAGTACTTCATGTACTTGACTTCTGTCACGTTGTGTACGGCTTTAATTTAGAGAACATTTTATATTCAAACTACATATACAAATGAAGATGTATTATATTCTTATTATCGAGCTCCTATAATGAGGAAGTTTATTTGTTGATATTCTATCACACATTATTTGCTCAAGGTGTATTTAGTAATCTGTATTAATAAATAAATCTGTGTAATAATAGTGATCCTGTCTCTATAAATAGTATTTCAGTTATTGTAGATTGTTTATTGCTCATATGCTCATGTATGATACTTGTTTTGATTTAGTTTCTTTGTGCTGTGTCTCTCATTTGCGCCGCTTCAATTCTTATTAAAAAGCTCCCTGTTTGTTCCTAGTTCACCATAAACACACTATGAACTTTACTTTAACAAGAACAGGTCTGTGTGATTGTAGCAAATGTATAGAAATACAACAGAACTATGAAGACGTTCATGACCGTATTCCACTCTGCAGCTTCTCGCCGGGTGAAGAGCTGAAGTCGAGATGGCCGCTCAGACGGCGTTCCCGGTGGAGATGTTTCCCGTCGGTGTTCCTGCGATGGAGGACGCGCAGCGCGACATGCCGAGGAACACGCTGCCGGCCCCTCAGCTGGTGATGCTGGCAAATGTGGCGGCGGCGGAGAGCGGCGGAGGCGGTGACGGCAGCGCCGCGGACGAGAAGGAGATGATGGAGCTGAAGACGGTGGGATGCAGCTACTCGGACAGCGAGGAGGAGAACATCGTCAGGTCAGGAGTTAGTCTGCACCCAACCGCCAGGTCAGGAGTTAGCCTGCAACCAACCGCCAGGTCAGGAGTTAGCCTGCACCCAACCGCCAGGTCAGGAGTTAGCCTGCAACCAACCGCCAGGTCAGGAGTTAGCCTGCACCCAACCGCCAGGTCAGGAGTTAGCCTGCAACCAACCGCCAGGTCAGGAGTTAGCCTGCACCCAACCGCCAGGAGTTAGCCAGCACCCAATTGTCAGGAGTTAGCCTGCACCCAACCGCCAGGTCAGGAGTTAGTCTGCACCCAATCATGACGTGTGTGTTTTCAGGTACAGCTACGACAACCCTACCTACCGAGAGGTGTGCATCCTCGAGTTCCCCGAGTCTCCCAGCCCAAACATCGTCAGCGTGGATGTAGGAAATGGCGAGGAGGAGGAGGAGATGGGGGGGGTCAAAGCTGAGGATCTGTCCCGTCACACTAAGCCCCGCCCCCCCTCTGCCGCCGCCGCCAAAACACCGGAGCGGGTCCCCGGCCGCCCCCCCGCCACCGCGCCGGAGAGCGCCAAGAAGAAGAAGCCCTTCCACTGCAAGCCGTGCCACTTCCAGGCTCAGAGCGAGCGCGACTTCGTGGAGCACCTGGGGACGCACGGCGCCAGCAAGATGATGGTGGTGAACCGGGTGGAGGGCCGGAGCAAGGCCGGCGCCAAGGACCCCGAGGCCCCGGCGGCGCCGGACGGGGAGCCGGAGAGCGGAGAGGACGCGGCCGACGTGAAGGGGCTGATCCGCTGCGAGCGCTGCGGCTACAACACCAACCGATACGACCACTACATCGCACACCTGAAGCACCACAGCAAGGAGGGCGAGGACCACAGGTAACGCCCGGCCCGTGGAGCCGGTTCTGAGGTTCTGACCCGCCTGTGTCTGCAGGGTGTTCAAGTGCACGCTGTGCCCCTACACCACGGTGAGCCAGTACCACTGGAGGAAGCACCTGAGGAACCACTTCCCCAGCAAGCTGCACACCTGCAGCCAGTGCTCCTACTTCTCCGATCGCAAGAGCAACTACATCCAGCACATCCGCACGCACACAGGTGGGCCCTGGCTCCGCCCCTCCTGGCTCCGCCCCTCCTGGCCTCGCTCTAACGCCGTGTCTCCCTCAGGCGTGCGGCCCTTCCAGTGTCCCTACTGCGACTACTCCAGCTCCCAGAAGACTCACCTGACCCGACACATGAGGACGCACTCCGGTCAGTCGCACCCCGAGTCACGTAGAACACGATTACCCACAAGCCACTGGGCTGGAGTCAGGACGCAGTAGCAGTAGTAGTAGTAGCAGCAGTAGTACTTGTGGTAGTAGTACTTGCACTAGTAGATGTACAACCAGGTGATATTATTTTCTCATCTCTCACATAAACATGTCTGTGTTTATTGCTCTCGTCAAAGCTGTGGGATTAACATGGTAAAGAAATGTGTGACTTCCTGTCTGTGACTTCCTGTCTGTGACTTCCTGTCTGTGCCTTCCTGTCTGTGACTTCCTGTCTGTGACTTCCTGTGCCGTGTTCTGCTGTGTTCTTGGTGTTTCCCGCATGACTTCCTGTCTGTGGCTTCCTGTGCTGTGTTCTTGGTGTTTCCCGCATGACTTCCTGTCCCAGAGGAAGTGGTCTGACTCAGCTTCCGGTTGCAGGTGAGCGTCCCTTCAAGTGCGAGAGCTGCAGCTACCTGGCGGCCAATCAGCACGAGGTGACGCGCCACGCCCGGCAGGTGCACAACGGGCCGAAGCCGCTGAGCTGCCCGTACTGCGCCTACAAGACGGCGGACCGCAGCAACTTCAAGAAGCACGTGGAGCTGCACCTCAACCCGCGCCAGTTCCTGTGCCCGCTGTGCAAGTACGCCGCCTCCAAGAAGTGCAACCTGCAGTACCACATCAAGTCCCGGCACGCCGGCTGCCCCGTGGCGCTGGACGTGTCCAAGGTCAAGCTGCGGGTCAAGAGGGCGGACGGCGCCGAGCCGGCCCGCGACCCGCCGGACCGCGGCTCGGGCCCCGAGGACGAGGAGGAGCCGGAGGAGGAGCCGGAGGAGCCCAGTCCCATCAACCTGTCCACCTGCGGCCGGATCGCCGACGCCCCCGTCAAGCCCCCCAAGAAGCCCGGCGGCCCGGCCGAGAGAGGTCAGAAGGTCAAGGAGAAGGCGGAGCCGGAGAAAAGGGTCACGACGAGGCAGAAGAAGGTCCACAAGAGTCCTCCAGAGACCGAGACCAGAACCGCTGCCGTCGGTACAGACAAGGGGAAGAGGCGGGTCAAGAAGACCGCGGTCCAGAACCAGACGGCAGAACCCAAACCAGACCGCCGGCCGTCGGAGGAGCCAGGACCCCAGAGGAGCGAGAACAAGAGCAGGACCAGGAAGTCTGGCAAGAATTCCCCGAGAGGACCAGAACTCACGGAACCGGAGAGTCCAGAGAGGGAACCGGCCGACAAGAGGAAGGCGCCGGAGGCTCTGGACCTGTCCCCGGGCGCCGGGCCTGAGCCGCCGGCCAAAGCCCGGCGGCTCAGGCCGGCTGCAGACGACCCCAAGAAGACGCAGCGGGGGTCCAGCGGGTCCACCGGGGCAAAGAAGACCAGGAGCACCCGCAGCCTTCAGCAGCCTGGGGGTCCAGTGGGAGCCCAGAAGACCTCCACCCCTCCCCCGCTGCCAGAGGAGACTCCGGCCCGACCCGCCTGCAGCGGCGCCGCCGCCGACCCGCCGCCTCCGGCCGCCAGCCCCGCCCCCGCGTTCCTCAAACCCGGCTCGCCTCCTCTGGAGCTGCCGGAGGAGGACGAGGGGATCCACAGCAGCCCGGAGGCCGGCGGCGAGCTGAGCGACAGCGCCTCGGAGGGCAGCGACGACTCCGGGCTCAACGGCGCCGGCTCGGCCAAGATGGCCAACGACCCCGAGACCCCCACCGACGAGGGCCCCCTCCACCAGGGCCCCGCCGGGCTCAAGACCCACTTGTGCATCTTCTGCGACCGCACGTTCCCGCTGGAGGGCGAGTACCGGCGCCACCTCAACCGCCACCTGGTCAACGTGTACTACCTGGAGGACGGCGCCAAGGCCCAGAAGTAGAGCTGCTGCTGGTCCTCACTCCAGGTGGACCCGGTCCAGGTGGGACCGGCTCCACCCCGTCTTGTCAGAACCTGCCAAATATACTTTTCTACGAGGATTGTAAAAACGTTCGGAGCTTTGTGACAATCAGCTGCGATGCTAACAGGCTAACGTGGAGGTGTGAACATTCCTGCTCTCTGATTGGCTCACCAGACACAGGGAGCTGTTTGGCTGGAGATCAATAATCGATAATCAGTGCAATATTCCAAGTGATCACACGAGTTCTCGTCTCCATGTTTATCATGAACTTTATTCTGACATGTTCCTTCATATTATTAATAAAGATCATTAACAGCTTGTTAAATAATGGAAATGTTTAAAGTTTAAAGATCATTTAATCTGCATATCTTTGTTTCTTAATAAAGGATTTTATAAATCAAGTATGTGTACTTAGACTAAATGTATTAGTTATGTACATCCACATTGTATCAGTTATATCTGTTAGTTGTGTGTGTATATATACACATATATAACACAACTCTAATCTGGTCACATGACCTCTGACACCTGTCCACCTGGAGAGGCTCCTTCTCTTCTCTCCTCAGGGGGTCTGACCTTCACCCTGAAGGGGAGTTGTTCATGATCCGTCAAAGGTCAAAGGTCAGGAATTTGTGAAATTGGGCTCTACAAATAAAAATAAACTGAAGTGAATGAAACAGACGATTGCAGTGGATTATTTATTGATGTAACACTTTGAGGTCAGCAGCTGATTGACCTGTCAGACGTCACCTGTCTCAGGTGAGCTGACTCACTGAGAGAGGAGAACCAGCTCCTCCTCCCGCCTCACTTCCTGCTCTTCTTCTTCTTCTTGTGCTCGGGGCCCTGCAGCCTCAGGCCTCCCTCCGGGGGCCCTGGGCCCTTCAGGGGCCGGTAGGCCGGAGACCTCCGGACTCGTTCGCCCTTCAGAGACACAACGTGAGGGAGGAGCGCCGGGGTCCTCAAGCGGAACCCCGAGGGCTCCGGACCGTGGACCCTCAGAACCACCTGGTCCCCCAATGCCGCCGTCACCGCCACCCAGCCTGGAGGGAGGGAGGGGAAGAGAGAGAGGGAGGTGTTGTGTTGACATGTTGTGTTGACATGTCAACATGTTGTGTTGACATGTGGATCTCTACCTGCAGAGCACAGCTGGACGTCAGCAGCAGCCTCCAGGTAGCCCCGCCCCTCCAACCTGAACTCCTGAGGAACCAGCACTGGGAACCGCTTCATGCGCTCCGCCCCCCCCAGAGGAACCTACACACACACACACACACACGATGTCACTGGTCATGTGATGTTGTGTGATGTCACTGGTCATGTGACCTCACCCCCAGCAGCGCGTGTCCCGCATGCTTCTCGTAAACACCGTCAGCTTTCTCCAGGCTGGTGACGTGGACCGGGACCCGGCTGGAGGCCACCACGGAGAACCAGCAGGCCCGCCCCCCCTGAGGAGACGCCGTCAGTATACACCATCAATATACACCATCAATATACGCCGTCAGTATACGCCGTCAATATACACCATCAATATACGCCGTCAGTATACGCCGTCAATATACACCATCAATATACGCCGTCAGTATACACCATCAATATACACCATCAATATACGCTGTCAGTATACACCATCAGTATACACCGTCAGTATACACCATCAATATACGCCGTCAGTATACACCATCAATATACACCATCAATATACGCTATCAGTATACACCGTCAGTATACACCATAAATATACACCATCAATATACGCTGTCAGTATACACCATCAGTATACGCCGTCAGTATACACCATTAATATACACCATCAATATACGCTGTCAGTATACACCATCAGTATACACCGTCAGTATACACCATCAATATACACCATCAATATACACCGTCAGTATACACCATAAATATACACCATCAATATACACCGTCAGTATACACCGTCAGTATACACCAGCAATATACACCGTCAGTATACACCATCAATATACACCGTCAGTATACACCATCAATATACACCATCAATATACGCTGCCAGTATACACCATCAGTATACACCGTCAGTATACACCATAAATATACACCATCAGTATACACCGTCAGTATACACCATCAATATACACCGTCAATATACACCGTCAGTATACACCATCAGTATACACCGTCAGTATACACCATCAGCATACACCATCAGTATACACCATCAATATACGCCGTCAGTATACGCCATCAATATACGCCGTCAGTATACACCGTCAGTATACACCATCAATATACACCATCAATATACACCGTCAGTATACACCGTCAGTATACACCATCAATATACACCATCAATATACACCGTCAGTATACACCATCAATATACACCATCAGTATACACCGTCAGTATACACCATAAATATACGCCATCAGTATACACCGTCAGTATACACCGTCAGTATACACCATCAATATATGCCGTCAGTATACACCATCAATATACACCATCAGTATACACTGTCAATATACACCATCAGTATACACCGTCAGTATACACCATAAATATACGCCATCAGTATACACCGTCAGTATACACCGTCAGTATACACCATCAATATATGCCGTCAGTATACACCATCAATATACACCATCAGTAAACACCATCAATATACACCATCAGTATACACTGTCAATATACACCGTCAGTATACACCGTCAATATACACCATCAGTATACACCGTCAGTATACACCGTCAGTATACACCATCAATACACACCATCAATACCATCAGTACTATACCATCAATACCATCAGTATACACCATCAGTACACACCATCAATACCATCAGTACTATACCATCAATACCATCAGTATACACCATCAGTACTATACCATCAATACCATCAGTATACACCATCAGTACTATACCATCAGTATACACCATCAGTATACACCATCAGTACTACACCATCAGTACTATACCATCAGTACTACACCAGCTGATGATCAATACTGTAATAGCAGATCAATACCTGCAGGAAGTCGATCCTGGCCACGGCTCCCAGGAACAGGGTGGAACCCGGCTTCAGGACGAAGGTTCTGGGGACCAGAGCCTGGGACGGAACGAGTGACATCACTTCCTGTTCCGTCAGGAGGCCGAGGAGCTGGGGAGGACAACCACATACATACATACATACACACACACACACACACACACATATATATATATATATATATATATATATATATATATATATATATATATATATATATATATATATACACACACACAGGACTGTCTCAGAAAATTTGAATATTGTGATAAAGTTCTTTATTTTCTGTAATGCAATTAACAAACTAAAATGTCATGCATTCTGGATTCATTACAAATCAACTGAAATATTGCAAGCCTTTTATTCTTTAAATATTGCTGATTATGGCTTACAGCTTAAGAAAACTCAAATATGCTATCTCTAAATATTTGAATATTTCCTCAGACCAATTGCATTACAGAAAATAAAGAACTTTATCACAATATTCTAATTTTCTGAGACAGTCCTGTATGTGTGCACCGCTCATTAATGTCACATCGGCCAAGGCAGCCAATCGGATCAAGCAGGAGGCTTTTCTTCCTGTTTTCTTCCTGTTTTCTTCCTGTTTTCTTCCTGTTTTCTTCCTGTTTTCTTCGCTATTTTTGCCTAGAGGCGTTTTTTAGAGGCGCGTCTGATGTGACCGGCCCCTCAGGCGCTCGGGAAATCGGCTTCGGCGCGTGCCCACATTTTCTCTATGCAGGAAAAACCCTGTATATGTGTATATATATATATATATATATATATATATATATATATATATATATATATATATATATAGTGTGTGGGTGTATATACATACACACTATATACAGGGTGCTAGTGGTCGTTATAATGGAATGGGAAACACTGATACACACGTGTACATGTATATACATATACGTATGTATATACTTGTACACGCGGCGTGTACAAGTACCCTGTACTCACATCCCTCTCCTTCAGGATGCCCGGCGTGTCAAACAGCCAGTGGGCGTCTTTCAGCTCGTTGGAGGAGAACTCTGCAGGCGGAGCGCTGGGAGCTGGAGGTCACACAGAGGTCAGAGGTCACCCCATGACATCACAGGGCTCAGCCAATCAGGCGTCCCCTCGGGTCCTCACCGGGCCGGGCCTTCGTCTCCCCCTCCTCGTGTTCTCCAAAAGACAAACGGTCCGGATCGAACTGGATCTCACCGGAGGCCCGAGAGGGGGACGGAGCCCGGAAGGTTCTGCCCACTCGCCCTGGACAGAGGAGATAATGAGAGAGGAGATAGGAGAGAGGAGATAAGAAGAGAGGAGAGAGGACAGAGGAGAGAGGAGATAAGGAGAGAGGACAGAGGACAGAGGAGATAAGAAGAGAGGAGAGAGGACAGAGGAGATAAGGAGAGAGGAGGAGATAAGGAGAGAGGACAGAGGAGAGAGGACAGAGGACAGAGGAGATAAGGAGAGAGGACAGAGGAGAGAGGAGAGAGGACAGAGGACAGAGGAGATAAGGAGAGAGGACAGAGGAGAGAGGAGATAAGAAGAGAGGACAGAGGAGATAAGGAGAGAGGACAGAGGAGAGAGGAGATAAGAAGAGAGGAGAGAGGACAGAGGAGATAAGGAGAGAGGAGAGAGGAGATAAGGAGAGAGGACAGAGGACAGAGGAGATAAGAAGAGAGGAGAGAGGACAGAGGAGATAAGGAGAGAGGACAGAGGAGATAAGGAGAGAGGAGAGAGGACAGAGGAGATAAGGAGAGAGGAGATAAGGAGAGAGGACAGAGGAGATAAGAAGAGAGGAGAGAGGACAGAGGAGATAAGAAGAGAGGAGAGAGGACAGAGGACAGAGGAGATAAGGAGAGAGGACAGAGGAGAGAGGAGATAAGAAGAGAGGAGAGAGGACAGAGGAGATAAGGAGAGAGGAGAGAGGGAGAGAGGAGGAGGAGAGGACAGAGGACAGAGGAGATAGAAGAGAGGACAGAGGAGATAAGGAGAGGACAGAGGAGATAAGGAGAGAGGACAGAGGAGAGAGGACAGAGGACAGAGGAGATAAGGAGAGAGGACAGAGGAGAGAGGAGATAAGAGAGGAGAGAGGACAGAGGAGATAAGAAGAGAGGAGAGAGGACAGAGGAGATAAGGAGAGAGGACAGAGGAGATAAGGAGAGAGGAGAGAGGACAGAGGAGATAAGGAGAGAGGAGAGAGGAGATAAGGAGAGAGGACAGAGGAGATAAGAAGAGAGGAGAGAGGACAGAGGAGATAAGAAGAGAGGAGAGGACAGAGGAGGGATAAGGAGGAGGAGGACAGAGGAGAGGGAGGAAGAGAAGAGGAGGGAGGACAGAGGAGAAGGAGAGAGGAGAGAGGAGATAGGAGAGAGGACAGAGGAGGACAGGGAGATAAGAAGAGAGGAGAGAGGGACAGAGGAGATGAGAGAGGAGGAGATAAGGAGAGGGACAGAGGAGAGGACAGAGGAGAGGGAAGAGGAGAGGAGGAGGACAGAGGAGAGGAGAGAGGACAGAGGAGATAAGGAGAGAGGACAGAGGAGAGAGGAGATAAGAAGAGAGGACAGAGGAGATAAGGAGAGAGGGCAGAGAAGAGAGGACAGAGGAGATAAGAAGAGAAGAGAGGAGAGAGGACAGAGGACAGAGGAGATAAGGAGAGAGGGAGGAGAGAGGGAGAGGATAGAGAGAGGAGAGAGGAGAGGACGAGAGAGGGAGATGAGGAGAGAGGGACAGAGAGAGGGATAAGAGGAGAGAGAGGAGGGACAGAGGAGAGAGAGAGGAGAGAGGGAGAGAGGACAGAGGAGATAGAGGACAGGGAGAGGAGAGAGGAGAGGGACAGAGGAGATAAGGAGGAGAGGACAGAGGAGATAAGGGAGAGGGAAGAGGACAGAGGAGATAAGGGAGAGGAGGGAGGGAGAAGAGGAGAGGAGAGAGGACAGAGGAGATAAGGAGGGAGGGGACAGAGGAGATAAGGAGAGGGAGGGAGGGACAGAGAGGACAGAGGAGAGATAAGAAGAGGACGGAGGACAGAGGAGATAAGGAGAGAGGACAGAGGACAGAGGAGATAAGGAGAGAGGACAGAGGAGATAAGAAGAGAGGAGAGAGGACAGAGGAGATAAGGAGAGAGGAGAGAGGAGATAAGGAGAGAGGACAGAGGACAGAGGAGATAAGGAGAGAGGACAGAGGAGATAAGGAGAGAGGAGAGAGGACAGAGGAGATAAGGAGAGAGGACAGAGGAGAGGAGAGAGGACAGAGGAGAGGGGAGAGAGGGAGAGGAGGAGATAGGAGAGGACAGAGGAGAGAGAGGAGAGAGGACAGAGGAGATATGGAGAGAGGGACAGAGGGAGAGACGAGAGAGGACAGAGGAGAGAGGAGAGGGCAGCGGAGAGAGGACAGAGGAGAGAGGGAGATAGAGGAAGGGAGGAGGGACAGAGGGAGATAAGGAGAGAGGAGGAGGGACAGAGGGACAGAGGAGATAAGGAGAGAGGACAGAGAGGGAGATAGGGGAGGAGGAGAGAGGAGAGAGGACAGGAAGAGAGGGAGAGGGAGGACAGAGGAGGAAGAGGAGAGGGGGAGAGGGACAGAGGAGATAAGAGGGAGAGAGGGACAGAGGAGAGGGAGAGAGGAGAGGAGATAGGAGGAGAGAGGACAGAGGAGATAAGGGAGAGGGACAGGAGGGAGAGGAGAGGGAGGAGGGGAGAGACAGAGGACAGAGGAGATAAGGAGAGGAGAGGACAGAGGGATAAGGAAGAGAGAGAGGAGAGGGACAGAGGACAGAGGGAGAGAGAGGGAGAGGAGAGGACAGAGGGAGATAAGAGAGAGGACAGAGGGAGAAGGAGAGAGGACAGAGGAGATAAGAGGAGAGGACAGAGGAGACAGAGGAGATAAGGAGAGAGAGAGAGGACAGAGGGAGATAGGAGAGGGACAGAGGAGGAGGGAAAGAGGGAAGAGGGAGAGAGGACAGAGGAGAAGGGAGAGGACAGAGGGAGAGAGGGAGAGGAGAGGGAGAGAGAGGGACAGAGGAGAGGAGGGAGAGGGAGGAGGGAGAAGAGAGGGACAGGGAGGGAGGAGAGGACAGGGAGATAAGGAGGGACAGGAGAGGAGAGGAGAGAGGACAGAGGGAGAGAGGAGGGGAGAGAGGGAGGAGGAGAGAGGGAGAGGACAGAGGGACAGAGGAGAGAGGAGAGAGGAGAGAGGAGAGGGAGGGAGAGAGGACAGAGGAGAGAGGAGAGGAGGACAGAGGAGATAGGAGGAGAGGGAGAGGGAGAGGACAGAGGAGAGAGAGATGAGGGAGAGGAGGGACAGAGGAGAGAGAGATGAGGGAGAGGAGGACAGAGGAGGGAGAGATGAGGAGGACAGAGGAGATAAGAAGAGGGAGAGGAGAGGAGAGAGAGAGGAGAGAGGAGAGGAGGGAGAGAGAGGAGAGGAGAGAGAGAGGAGAGAGGAGGAGAGAGGAGAGGAGGAGAGAGAGAGGAGAGAGGAGAGAGGACAGAGGACAGAGGACAGAGGACAGAGGACAGAGGAGAGGAGAGAGGACAGAGGAGAGGACAGGTGGCCTTACCCACGAGGTAGCCCTGCCTGCTGAGGCGTGTCAGGTGTCTCCGCTCGTCTTCTGGCAGCTCCCCGTCCGTCTGTCCCGACGCCTCCTTCAGCCGCGCGTCCCGCCGGAACATCCTGTAGGGGGTCGGGTTGATGATGGGGAACTTCAGCAGGTTCAGAGTGGTCCCTGAACGCACCATGGCAGGAGACAACACATGAGGACAGGTTCAGAGCGGTCCCTGAACGCAGCACGGCAGGAGACAACACATGAGGACAGGTTCAGAGCGGCCCCTGAACGCACCGGGCCAGGGCGAGATGGTGGCCTTGTGCACGGCGTCCGTGGCCTTGGGCTTGCAGTAGTCGGACTCCAGAAGCGCGTTGAACAGCGTGGACTTGCCGGCGTTGGCGCGGCCCACCAGGTAGACGTCGCCCTTGTAGCGCCAGCCGCGCTGCAGGCCGGAGACCAGCGCCTCCACGCCGTAGCCCGTCTTGGCGCTGATGAGGTGCACGTCGGTCACCTGGTCCCCGAAGCCGGCGTCGCGGCAGTACCCGACGAGCTGCCGCTTGATTCGCCGCAGGTAGTCGGGCGAGTCGCCGGGCAGCAGGTCGATCTTGTTGCCGAGGACGACCACACGCTTGTTGGCGCCCACCAGCTCGGCGAGGTCGGGCACCACGGAGTCGGGGACGTCCAGCAGGTCCACCACCAGCAGCACCAGAGCCTCGAGGGGCCGGATGCGGCGCACCACGGAGCGGTACTGGTCGGCGCTCATGGCGAGGCTCAGCGCCTTGCGGTGGTGCGTCAGCAGGTGGCAGCGCTGGCAGGTGGCGCCCTCTAGCTGCCCCTCCCGCAGCAGCACTTTGTACTTCTCGCTGGGCAGGTAGCCCGGCACGCCGGCGGCGGCGCAGTGCAGCAGGGCGCCGCAGCCCGAGCAGCCGGTGCCGCTCGCCGGCTCGTCCGCGTCGGGGCTGCCGAACACTTTGTGCTCGCCGCGGACCGCCGGAGGCTTCTTCTTCTTCTTCTTCTTCTGCGACGCCGTGACGGCCTCGTCCAGAGGGAAGTCCACGTCCTGGAACTGGATCAACGAGTCCGGCTCCGCCTCCTGCTGGGCCACGCCCATCAACGCCTGCAGCTGGCGCTCCAGAGACCTCAGGGGTGTCCGAGCAGGTCCAGGTCCAGGAGCAGGTCCAAGTCCAGGTCCAGGTCCAGGTCCAGGTCCAAGTCCAGGTCCAGCAGAGAGGCTCAGCTCATAGAGGTCTTTCTCCTCCAGATCTGAACCAGGAGAGAAGAAGTAGAATCAGAACCAATGACCCCACTGACCATCAGTGCCTTGCTCAAGGACACTTCAACATGGGCTATGGGGATGGAACCGTGACCTGTGGTTAGAGGATGACCTCTCAGTACTAGTACCTCCCAGTACTTCAGTACTAGTACCTCCCAGTCAGGGCCGGCGATTGCCAAATGGGCTGGGGGCCTCGAGTGTCGCCCGTAGACCGACTTCCCAAATCATAGTTAGAATGACAAGCATATCAGAACCTGTTTATTAATCATGATCACCCCCCCCACGTTTATTTGTCAACCGGATTTTTTGATTGAATTGATGTTTATTGTCGATATTTTCCGAATTTGGAGCAGTTGCGTTAAGTTGTGGTACGTTACATTAGTTACATGACAACTCTAAATTTCTCAAGTTGGAAGGAATTTCTGGTGGCGCAGGGCATAGACCGCGCGCCTCGAATGCGGTTTCTTTTTGCGTGAAAGGGTTCGAACCCAGGTCGGTGCGGTCTTTTTATTTTTATTTTTTCTAAACTGTATTTCTTCATAGTGTCTGTGATGCTCTGCTCACGTATACAACCGTCATCACCGACATGGAGATGAACAGTGGCTTCAGGACCTCCAGCAGCATGTCTGAGGTCACTGGGATCATGAGTCCAGCAGCATGTCTGAGGTCACTGGGGTCATGAGTCCAGCAGCGTGTCTGAGGTCACGAGTCCAGCAGCATGTCTGAGGTCACTGGGGTCATGAGTCCAGCAGCGTGTCTGAGGTCACTGGGGTCATGAGTCCAGCAGCGTGTCTGAGGTCACTGAGGTCATGAGTCCAGCAGCGTGTCTGAGGTCACTGAGGTCACTGGGGTCATGAGTCCAGCAGCGTGTCTGAGGTCACTGGGGTCATGAGTCCAGCAGCGTGTCTGAGGTCACGAGTCCAGCAGCATGTCTGAGGTCACTGGGGTCATGAGTCCAGCAGCGTGTCTGAGGTCACTGGGGTCATGAGTCCAGCAGCGTGTCTGAGGTCACTGGGGTCATGAGTCCAGCAGCGTGTCTGAGGTCATTGAGGTCATGAGTCCAGCAGCGTGTCTGAGGTCACTGAGGTCATGAGTCCAGCAGCGTGTCTGAGGTCACTGAGGTCACTGGGGTCATGAGTCCAGCAGCGTGTCTGAGGTCACGAGTCCAGCAGCATGTCTGAGGTCACTGGGGTCATGAGTCCAGCAGCGTGTCTGAGGTCACTGGGGTCATGAGTCCAGCAGCGTGTCTGAGGTCACTGAGGTCACTGGGGTCATGAGTCCAGCAGCGTGTCTGAGGTCACTGAGGTCACTGGGGTCATGAGTCCAGCAGCATGTCTGAAGTCACTGAGGTCACTGAGGTCATGAGGTCATGAGTCAGGAGCCTCACTGAGAGCATCAACCAAGATGTCAGCAGTAAAATATCGTGTGATACCATCAACGACTCCATCAGGAAGTCCAGAGCCATTTTGAAGGTGAATAGAAAAGCCAGAAACAACTGTTCATCTTCTATTATTTGAGATGGGGATATAACTACTAAGAACGTCAATGTTTTAATGTTGTATTGGTACGTACAGTACCCATGAAGCCCTTTTGTTTGGAGAGGGTATAGTGAGGATATAGAGGGTCATCATTTGCCTAAATGTCCTTACAGATGCTTAAGAGTGTTTTGCACAGTTTATGGAATTAATTTAATCCTAACTTTGAGTGTGTAATAAATTATTTAAAATAATAAAAAAGATAGTTTGTGTGTGTGTGTGGGGGGCAAAACTCAATCTCGCCTAGGGCAACCAAAGGGCTAGAACCGGCCCTGCTCCCAGTACTCCAGTACCTCCCAGTACTCCAGTACCTCCCAGTACTTCAGTACTAGTACCTCCCAGTACTCCAGTACCTCCCAGTACCTCCCAGTACTTCAGTTCTAGTACTTCCCAGTACTCCAGTACCTCCCAGTACTTCAGTACTAGTACCTCCCAGTACTCCAGTACCTCCCAGTACTGCAGTACCTCCCAGTACTTCAGTACTAGTACCTCCCAGTACTCCAGTACCTCTCAGTACTTCAGTACTAGTACCTCCCAGTACGCCAGTACCTCCCAGTACTTCAGTACTAGTACCTCCCAGTACTCCAGTACTAGTACCTCCCAGTACTCCAGTACCTCCCAGTAATCCAGTACCTCCGGCTCACCTGAGCAGTCCTCGAACACGAACTGCTCCTCCAGGTCCGGGTCCACCGTGAAGGTCCGAATCTTCCTCCCGGCTCCGCTGCAGAGTTGCCGGTTCAAAGCCCGAGCTGCCGCGGCCTCTGAGCCCGGCGCTGAGCCCGCAGCGGGGACCCGGCGGTCAGCGACACGAGCCCCGCTCCTCCCCGCCCGGCGGCCCACCAGCTGCATCAGCTTCCACATGTTCGAGTCCCGGCAGCACGCGACGCCCCGCGCTCACCTTGCAGCTCCACGCTCCGCTGCGACGACTTCCGGGACGGAAGTGACGTCACTCGTCGGTTTTATTTAAAAAAACTAAACAAATGTTTCACTCCTATATATATTAATACCTATATAGTATATTACTATACATATAGTATATGGATATACACTTTATTTACACATATATATTTTTTATGAATACAAGATCAATGAAGGCAATCAAAGAGACGTACACGTTCTGCTGCTGACCATAAGAGGTCTCACT
Organism: Liparis tanakae; assembly: GCA_036178185.1. Taxonomy (NCBI): domain Eukaryota; kingdom Metazoa; phylum Chordata; class Actinopteri; order Perciformes; family Liparidae; genus Liparis; species Liparis tanakae. Next base: position 150,678 of record CM070095.1, on the reverse strand, counting down.
CTGCAGCTGCTTCAGGAACCAACCACTTCTTTCCTCTGATCCGATGTTTGTATTTGATGTATATGGTTGTGTTGTTATGTCTCTAAATGTTCAATTCAGTTCAGTTTATTTGTATAGCCCAGTTTCACAAATTACAAATGTGTCTCAGAGTGCTTTACAATCTGTACACATAGACATTCTGACCTTTGACCTTTGACCTCACATGGATCAGAAAAAACTCCCAAATAACCCTTCAGGGGGAAAAAGGGAAGAACCCTTCAGGAGAGAACAGAGGAGGATCCTCTCCAGGATGGACAGAACAATAGACGTCATGTGACCAGAAGGACAGACTTAGAGTTAAAATACATTCAAGGAATCTGACAGAGTTTATCAATAGTTCATATTTAGGCATATTCCACCATGGAGAGTTTGGAGACCTCCCGAGTGGAGGAGTGGGCGGAGTCCCAGCAGTGGGCGGAGTCCCAGCAGGGCAGCGGCACAACTGGTGTCAGGAACTCACAGGAGTGAGTGTGTTGTTATGTCCCTGAGTGTGTGTGTGTTGTTATGTCCCTGTGTGTGTGTGTGTGTGTGTGTATCAAGTAGCTGTATATTTGACCTCTGATGACCTTTGATTTCCTTGACAGAACTAAACCCTCAAGGAGCCTCACAGTCCATGATGGTGGATATCTGGAATAATAACAACACTGAGTTGAATAATACTTATACATAAATTCACTGTAAAACTATATTTATATTGTTTTGATTTCATATGTAATTATAACAATACAAAGTGTCTCAGTATAGAAACAGAAGGTCTGTAATTAATGGAAGAAGTAGAATAAAGAGGGGGATTCCCTGTGGAGTGGGACCTCTCCTTTATAGAGGATCTCTGTCCGGTAGGTGAAGTCTCTCTGCGCACGCGCGCTCTTGGTCACTTTCAGCATGTTGAAGATTAGGAGCTGCTCGCTGAGATCCGCTGCGGCCCTGCGGACACCTGCCCAGGTGAGTCCGGCCGGACCGGCCGGACCGGACCGGACCCAGACCCAGACCAGACCCGGACCGGACCCAGACCAGACCCCGACCGGGCCCGGACTAGACCCAGACCCGGACCCGGACCCGGCCCGGGCCCGGACTAGACCCAGACCCGGACCTGGACCAAACCCGGACCCAGACCTGGACCAGACCCGGGTCCGGACTAGACCCGGACCCGGGGCTCTCTCTCCCTCTCTTCTCTCGCGGTTGTCTGATCTTTGGACTGAACTTTGGACACAACCGGAAGTGGTTCACCTTTCAACACATCCAGGCCGTTTCTCAATTCAAAGTACACGACTGCAGACTTGTGTTCTTCTGGAGTCTGGTCTTGAGAGTCTGGTCTCGGGAGCCCAGACTCCGGAGGACGGGAGAATGGGAGGACGGTCTTTCTGCGATTGGAACGGCTGCTTATTTGATGACGTCACCACATCAGCTGTTCTTGCTCCTGAGTTTATTCTAATTATTCAGTGTAAATTATTTTTTACAGTTGAATAAAAAAAAAAAACTAAAATGACATTCCGTGACTCAACAACAGTAGTATTTATAGAAAGTCATCTGTCAGTTGTTTATTTTCTCCTCCGCTATTGTTTCGGGTTGCTGGTGAAATGCATTGTGGGATATATGCTGGCCAGAATACGCACAAGTCTCCTGTGATGCATCCTGGGTAAAGTGGGAGGATCAAGTCACATCCGGGCATTTTGACCGTGCTTTGAGAGAAGCGAACTTTGAATTGGAACATGAACTCGGGCTGGGACTGATGACGTTTCACGAGTCCACGAGAACACAAGTAGAGGAAAGGACACAAGGAGAGGAAAGGACACAAGTAGAGGAAAGGACGCACAAGTACGCATATTGAGAAACGGCCCCAGTCTACTTTAGTGACTCTCTCTCTCTCTCTCTCTCTCCCCCCTCTCTCTCTGTCTCTCTCTCTCTCTGTCTCTCTCTCTCTCTCTCTCTCTGTCTCTCTGTCTCTCTCTCTCTCTGTCTCTCCCCCCCCCTCTCTCTCTCTCCTTCTCTCTGTGTCTCTCTCTCTCTCTCTCTCTCTCTCTCTCTCTCTCCAGTCTGAAGTCCAGATGTTTGCTCATGTTCCTGTGTTTTCTTGTCAGAGTGAGACCTCCCTTCCCCCTCTCTGCAGCCCCCCCGTGTGCGTCTCTCTACTGGTCCCCAACAGGAACACAGAACCTTCTATGAGTTCCGTACCTACAGCATCCGGCCCGACCGGACCGCCGCCTTCCTCCAGCTGACCAATGAGAAGATCCACCTGCGCACCGCCCACTCTGAGCTGATTGGCTACTGGAGCGTCGAGTTCGGCGGCCTGAACCAGGTCTTCCATATATGGAAGTATGGTGGGGACCTCTTCGTCAGACTCCTCTTCATCACAAGGTTTTAAAAGTGGAACTGAGCCTCTTCTTCCTCCTCCTCCTCAGACAGTTACTCTCAGCGGGCATGTGTTCGGGCAGCCCTGGCTCAGGACCCCTCCTGGATCTCCGAGTACATCTCTAAGGCGATCCCGATGCTGAGGTCTCAGGAGAGCGAGGTGGCCTACCTGGTCCCCTGGAGCCGCCTGCAGAGGCCCCCCCAGGAGGGCGGTAAGCCCCGCCCCCTCTAGCGGCCTCACGACCTCTGCCCCCCCCAGGAGGGCGGTAAGCCCCGCCCCCTCTAGCGACCTCACCCCCCCCAGGAGGGCGGTAAGCCCCGCCCCCTCTAGCAGCCTCACGACCTCTGCCCCCCCAGGAGGGCGGTAAGCCCCGCCCCCTCTAGCGACCTCACCCCCCCCCAGGAGGGCGGTAAGCCCCGCCCCCTCTAGCGGCCTCACGACCTCTGCCCCCTGACGCCAGGTGTGTTCCAGGTGTGTACGAGCTGGCGTCCTTCCAGATGCGACCCGGCGGTCCGGCGGTTTGGGGAGACGCCTTCCAGGCTGCCGTCACCTCCCATGATGCACCGGGGCACGGCACGCTGCTGGGAGCCTTCCACACTGAGTGTGGTCGTCTGAACAGAGGTACACACGAAATACACTAACTGTGTACAAGTACACTGAAGTGTGTTCAAATAGTAACGCACACAAATACACACACAAACATAAATACACACACAAACACGTGTGTGTGTGTGTGTGTGTGTGTGTGTGTGTGTGTGTGTGTGTGTGTGTGTGTGTGTGTGTGTGTGTGTGTGTGTGTGTGTGTGTGTGTGTGTGTGTGTGTGTGTGTGTGTGTGTGTGTGTGTGTGTGTGTGTGTGTGTGTAGTTCACGCCCTCTGGTGGTTCCAGAGTTCTGACCTTCGAGCTGACCTTCGACATAAAGCTCACACTGACGCGCGAGTGGTCGCTGCAGGTGAGGCTCCGCCCACATGGCGCTGTTGGGTATGAGGTCATCCCTGGACTAACGCGTCTCTCCCAGTCAGGAACTGTGTGGTCCATCTGGACTCCCAGCAGAACCAGCTCCTGCTGCCCTGCTCCTTCTCTCCGCTGAAGTGAGGCAGCAGCCAATCAGGAGGCTGCCATGTTGATGGTGGGCGGGGCTTATCTTGTTTTCAGATTATGGACAGAGACATTTTAACTTTCTAGCTTAAAGATCAGTAACAGACCCAAAGGGTTAATGAAACCAGTATGTCACATGTTCATAGACCACAAGTTAATGAAACCAGTATGTCATGTGTTCATAGACCACGAGTTAATGAAACCAGTATGTCACGTGTTCATAGACCACCAGTTAATGAAACCAGTATGTCACGTGTTCATAGACCATGAGTTAATGAAACCAGTATGTCATGTGTTCATAGATCACGAGTTAATGAAACCAGTATGTCACGTGTTCATAGACCACGAGTTAATGAAACCAGTATGTCACGTGTTCATAGACCACGAGTTAATGAAACCAGTATGTCATGTGTTCATAGATCACGAGTTAATGAAACCAGTATGTCACGTGTTCATAGACCACGAGTTAATGAAACCAGTATGTCATGTGTTCATAGATCACGAGTTAATGAAACCAGTATATTTGATGATCTTTGATGGTCTTGATGATCTTTGATGATATTGATCTTTGATGGTATTGATAATCTTTGATGGTATTGATGATCTTTGATGGTATTGATGGTCTTTGACGTCCACATGGATCCAGCTTTTTGGTGAGACGTGATGTCATCATTTTAATGTCTCTGGAATAAAGAGTCAAAGCGGCCGTGGATTTGTTTATTGTGTTGCCATGGTAACGCTGCTTCCTGAGCAGACTAACACACAAACTGCTCTCTTTACATCTTTTCTTTAAAAAACTACAAAATCAATCAAGTCTTTGTCTTCTTTGTGCAGTGCTTTGCAACGAGCGCTCTGATTGGCTGTTGAACTCTACAGGAAACGGAGACGCCCCGCCACAATAAGAGGACACCTCTCCGTTTCAGCTACACACATAAATAAAACTCATGATAAACGGAATCAAACGTTTTCTAAAAGCATCGCTGCAGTCGACCGATTGGTTTCTTCATTCTTCAAACGGACCAATCACAGACGAGGAAATCGGAGGCGCTTCAAGTGTTTGATGGCCTGCCGGGCGGCGGCTCGGCAGGGAATCGTTTGCATTGACTGGCAGGTGGCTCCGCCCAGGTGTGGCAGGGCAGTGGGGCCACGGTCACATGACGCTCTCCTCCAGCGGGCCCCCCCCCGGGACCTCGATGGCGACGTCCCGGCGCCGCACCGAGTCTTTGGAGTGATAGTCGTCACTTTGGTCCTTCGCGAAGTTCACGAACACCTGAGACAACAAATCAGATCAACAGGAAGTCCACCTGGTCAACAGGAAGTCCACCTGATCAACAGGAAGTCTACCTGGTCAACAGGAGGTCCACCTGATCAACAGGAAGTCTACCTGATCTAGGTGTGTTACCTGGTCCAGGGTGGTACCTGGTCCAGGTGTGTTACCTGGTCCAGGTGTGTTACCTGGTACAGGGTGGTACCTGGTCCAGAGTGGTACCTGGTCCAGGCTGGTACCTGGTCCAGGTGTGTTACCTGGTCCAGGGTGGTCTGGGTGACGCTGTAGTCCTCGATGCTCAGCAGCTGCTTGTTGCGGGCCAGGATGGAGAAGATGTGCGTGAGGCAGCTCCTGGTGGCGGGCAGCTGGTACTGCAGCGTGCGGCCGTGCTGCTCCTTCAGCGTGCAGCCAATCAGCTCGCTCTGGATGAAGCTCATGACGGGCCGCAGGTCGGCGTCCGGCCCGCCCACGCGCAGCACGATGGTGTAGCCGTCCCCGAACCTGAGAGCGCCACGTGACACCGTGACAATGGGAGGGGCGGGGACAACGGGAGGGACAACGTGAGGGACAACGTGAGGGGCGGGGACAACGTGAGGGGCGGGGACAACGTGAGGGACAACGTGAGGGACAACGTGAGGGACAACGTGAGGTGCGGGGACAACGTGAGGGGCGGGGCTCACCTGTTCTTCAGGTGCTGCACGCTGCCGAGGCATCGGAACCTGCCGTTTACCATGATGGCCATCCGGGTGCACAGAGCCTCACACTCCTCCATGCTGCACACACACACACACACACACACACGCGCACACACACACACACACACAGACACACACACACACACACGAGACAGGTTTAGGGGACAGAGGAAAAATATGAGTTGCTTATGGACATGCAATATGGTTTTAGAACAAACAGATCAACTGC
>CM070095.1:125000-137500 GCA_036178185.1 Liparis tanakae | reverse complement strand
GAGTACTGAGAAAAGCGCTATACAAATCAAAATTATTATTATTATTTATATTAAATATGTAGTTTAGAATAGATTATATCTGTAGTTTAGATTAAAGATGTAGTTTATAGTAAAGCTGTAGTTTATATTAAGTCTGTAGTTTAAATTAGATGTATAGTTTATATTAGATCTGTAGTTTAGATCAGATCTGCTGTTTGGATTAAAGATGTAGTTTGGATTAAAGATGTAGTTTAGATTAGATCTTTAGTTTATATTAAATATGTAGTTTAGATTACATCTGTAGTTTATATTAAGTCTGTAGTTTATATTAGATCTGTAGTTTAGAATAGATCTGTAGTTTGGATTAGATCTGTAGTTTGGATCAGATCTGTAGTTTAAGAGGCCTCACGTTGTTTCCGAACAGCTCCATGACGAAGGTGGAGATGCTGCCGTTGATGCCGATGAGGATGTTGACGCTGGTGAGGACAACGTAGGCCGTGCTGGGGATCTGGAAGAAGAAGGAGGCCGGGTACATCAGAGGAGTGATGGACCAGCTGGAAGACAACAACAACAACAACAACAAGGTGAGAACAAGGATCTGTGTAGCAGCACTATGTAGAAGTACTATGTAGAAGTACTATATAGAAGTACTATATAGCAGTACTATATAGCAGCACTATGTAGCAGCACTATGTAGCAGCACTATGTAGCAGTACTATGTAGCAGTATTAAGTAGCAGTACTAAGTAGCAGTACTAGTTCTCTGACCCGTAGAGCAGCAGCAGCAGAGCGAGCACAGGCAGGTTGGTGGACGACACGTAGGCTTGTTGCTGGAAACAGATGAAGATGACGATGACCAGCGTAGCCGGGACGACGTAGTTACACTATGGAGAGACACAAACAACAACATCAACAACAAAAACAACAATAGCATCACGATGTAAACACACGTTAACCGACGAATGCTGTGAGTAAAACCAAATATTAAACCTTCAAGCTCTCCAATAAGAGGCCCCGCCCCCTGGTCTCACAGCTGCTCTACGGCCCACCGGCCTGCTGCCTGGCCCTTCCCTCGGCAGCTAACAGGAAGTAGTGTCTCCAGGAACTCCACCAGCAGATAGACGGTTCATACACAATGCACTGTCTTCATCCTCCTCATCCTCCTCATCCTCATGTCCCTCATGCCCCTCACTGTCCCCTCGTATCGCTCCCAGAGGACTTCCCGTCCTCACCATGTCCCAGATGAAGTTGGCCACCCAGTAGAGGAGCGGCTGCACTCCGCTGATGAACTGCATGTGTTTGGCTTTGTTGACTCGCTCCTGGATGAGGAAGACCACAAAGCTGGCCGGGACGAAGGACATGGCGAAGATCACACAGATGGACACGAGGACGTCCACGGAGGTAGTGACCCTGGAGACAGGAGGAGGAGTTATACCTGACAGGAGGAGGAGTTACACCTGACAGGAGGAGGAGTTATACCTGACAGGAGGAGGAGTTATACCTGACAGGAGGAGGAGTTATACCCGAAAGGAGGAGGAGTTATACCTGACAGGAGGAGGAGTTATACCTGACAAGAGGAGGAGTTATACCTGACAGGAGGAGGAGTTATACCTGAAAGGAGGAGGAGTTATACCTGACAGGAGGAGTTATACCTGACAGGAGGAGGAGTTATACCTGACAGGAGGAGGAGTTATACCTGACAGGAGGAGGAGTTATACCTGACAAGAGGAGGAGTTATACCTGACAAGAGGAGGAGTTATACCTGACAGGAGGAGGAGTTATACCTGACAGGAGGAGGGGCCTAGTCTCAGGTGTACTTCCTGCAGGGGCCTAGTCTCAGGTGTACTTCCTGCAGGGGCCTAGTCTCAGGTGTACTTCCTGCAGGGGCCTAGTCTCAGGTGTACTTCCTGCAGGTACTCACAGAGCCACCTGTGACAGCTGCTCCTTGGTGAGGTTCAGCGGGTGGTTGAAGGCCCGGATGCCGTAGCGGCCCGGCTGGCTCCCGGCCGGCAGGTTGGCCCTCAGGATGCCGTTGTTCATCACGTTGATGAAGGCCCCGATGCTGTGCCAGCCTTTGTTGTTGAACCAGATCTGAGGACGGGTCACATGACGTTACTGGTCCTGGTGCGCAGCAGGAAGCAGCAGGGGGCAGCAGGAAGCAGCAGGAAGCAGCAGGAAGCAGCAGGGGGCAGCAGGAAGCAGCAGGGGCAGCAGGAAGCAGCAGGAAGCAGCAGGAAGCAGCAGGGGGCAGAAGGCAGCAGCAGGGGCAGAAGGAAGCAGCAGGGGGCAGAAGGCAGCAGCAGGGGCAGAAGGAAGCAGCAGGGGGCAGCAGGAAGCAGCAGGGGGCAGAAGGCAGCAGCAGGGGCAGCAGGAAGCAGCAGGGGGCGGGAGGTCTGCGGCGGCTTCACCTTCACGTTGTTCTTCGTGTCCAGACCGTTGATGAAGACCGACAGACTGTCGAGGAACCGGTCTGCTGCCGCCCCCTAGACCAGAGCTCAGGTTATCACCACCGCCTGGACCAGGAGCTTCATCTAGTCCATCTCCTTCACTGAGTCCTTAGTCCATCTCCTTCACTGAGTCCTTAGTCTATCTCCTTCACTGAGTCCTTAGTCTATCTCCTTCACTGAGTTCTTAGTCCATCTCCCTCACTGAGTCCTTAGTCTATCTCCTTCACTGAGTCCTTAGTCCATCTCCTTCACTGAGTCCTTAGTCTATCTCCTTCACTGAGTTCTTAGTCCATCTCCTTCACTGAGTCCTTAGTCTATCTCCTTCACTGAGTCCTTAGTCTATCTCCTTCACTGAACCGACCTTCTGGAGCTCGAAGATCTTTCTGACTCGCTCAATAGCGTCGTCGATCTCATTGGCTGGGGGGAGGACCTGAGTGCTCCTGGCGCCCAATGAGAAGCCTCCGTACCTGTTGGGGGGGGGGGGGGAGCAGATCAAGAACAGGAAACAACAGTCTATGGTTTACAAAATAAAAGCAGAAGGAAGGAAACACCGACCTGAACTCGTTCACCCAGACTTTGTTCTTCAGACTGTGAACAGACATCACCGTTAGTCACTCTGTGTATTTACTGTGCATTTACTGTGTACTCTGTGTATTTACTGTGTACTCTGTGTCCTCTCACCTCTTGCCGATGATCTGGGCGTAGGTCTTCACCAGGTAGTCTGAGATGTTTCTCCCTGTGAGGTTCTGCAGCGTGTCGTTGGCGCTGAGCTTCATCTGAATAACAAACAGTACTGAGAACTCTCATTCACGGTACTGAGAACTCTCATTCACGGTACTGAGAACTCTCATTCACGGTGCTGAGAACTCTCATTAATGGTACTGAAAACTCTCCTTCACAGTACTGATACCTCTCCTTCACAGTACTGAGCACTCTCATATGCGGTACTGAGAACTCTCCTTCATAGTACTGAGAACTCTCATTCACAGTGCTGAGAACTCTCCTTCACGGTACTACTGTTTAGTTTATCTACTGTTAGTTAATTTCCCTTTAAGATAAACTTATGTTAATAACAATACACAAGACACCACCAGGATCTAAGAATTATAATATAATATTTTATATTTGATATAATATGATTTATAATTTATAATATGATATATAATATGATTTATAATGATATATAATATGATTTATAATATGATTTTTTATAATATGATTTTTTATAATATGATATATTATATGATTTATAATATAATATATTATATGATTTATAATATGATATATTATATTGACATGAAGATCCTGGTCATGTGGTTCACACAGAACAGGGGCTTGATGGCAGTTCAGGTCCTGGTCTGGGTCCGGTCCAGGTCTGGGTCCGGTCCAGGTCTGGGTCCGGTCCTGGTCTGGGTCTGACCTCTGGGGGGGGCAGGCCCCCGGCTCCGGCCGGGCAGTCCGGCAGCATCTTCTTGTTGTCGTGGCGACTGCAGGAGCAGGCGGGGGAGGGGGCCTCCATGCTCCAATTGCTGGAGCTCAACAGCTGCTGGAGGTGTTCAGGGACCGCAGGAATCCTCCAGTCCTCATCCCCCATGGTGCAGGGAGCCTCCCTGAGGACCAGGACCACAGCAAGACCACCATGAGACCACTGGACACAGGGCTTTAGGTATACTCTCGTCACACACACACACACACACACACACATACATGTATGTATGTATATATACACATATATATATATATATATATATATATATACAAATATATACATACATACATATACATATATATATATACATATATATATGTATATATATGTATATATACTGTATGTATATATATACATATATATTGATATATATACATATCTCTATATATACATACATGTATATATACATAGTTTGTGAGGGTTCTTACGGGATGGGGTGTCCGTCCATGCAGCGAGTTCCGAGTCCCGGTGAGTCCAGCAGGGCGCTCAGCAGCTTCTGCATGTTGACGTCTCCAGGAGCATCGTTACTGACACACACACACACACACACAAAGTTAATGTGTGTGTGTGGTATCTAGTGATTAAGATTAATAATCTCTTGCCCTTAACCAGTGCCAATCTGTCCTCAAGTGGAATGGCTTTGGAAACCCCTGTATGTCCTGGTGTATATTTAGATGGCTTTTCTCCCATCAACCGTGACCAATTATCGTCAATGGTTTCTACTTCTAACACGTCTACCTGTCTCTAGACCCCGTCTACCTGTCTCTAGACCCTGTCTACCCGTCTCTTGGACCCTATCCCGACTAGGCTGCTTAAAGACGTTCTGCCTTTAATTGGCAGCTCTCTTTTGGATATTATTAATGTGTCTTTGTTAACAGGCCACGTACCACATTCCTTCAAAGTAGCTGTAATTAAACCTCTCCTGAAGAAGCTGCTCTGGATCCAGAGGTTTTGGCTAACTACAGACCGATCTCTAACCTCCCCTTCCTCTCTAAGATCCTTGAGAAAGTGGTCGCAAATCAGTTGTGTGACTTTCTACATCAGAATAGTTTAGTTGAAGAGTTTCAGTCAGGATTTAGAAAACACCACAGCACAGAGACAGCACTGGTGAAGATTACGAATGACCTCTTAAAGGCAGCAGATAAAGGACTCCTCTCTGTACTGGTCTTGTTAGACCTTAGTGCTGATAGAGGACTCCTCTCTGTACTGGTCTTGTTAGACCTTAGTCCTGATAAAGGACTTCTCTCTATACTGGTCTTGTTAGACCTTAGTGCTGATAGAGGACTCCTCTCTGTACTGGTCTTGTTAGACCTTGGACCTGATAGAGGACTCCTCTCTGTACTGGTCTTGTTAGACCTTAGACCTGATAGAGGACTCCTCTCTGTACTGGTCTTGTTAGACCTTAATGCTGATAGAGGACTCCTCTCTGTACTGGTCTTGTTAGACCTTAGTGCTGATAGAGGACTTCTCTCTGTACTGGTCTTGTTAGACCTTAGTCCTGATAGAGGACTCCTCTCTGTACTGGTCTTGTTAGACCTTAGTGCTGCATTCGACACCATTGACCATAACATCCTATTACAGAGACTGGAGCAGTCGATTGGTATTTCAGGCACCGCCCTAAGTTGGTTTAAATCCTATTTATCAGATGGATCTCAGTTTGTATTTGTAAACGATGAAGCCTCAATGACCACCAACGTTAGTCACGGAGTTCCATAAGGTTCTGTGCTTGGACCAATTCTATTTACCTTATACATGCTTCCTTTGGGCAATATTATCAGGAAACACTCTATAAACTTTCATTGTTATGCAGATGATACTCAACTATATCTATCGATAAAACCAGAGGAGACTAACCAACTCACTAAAATTCAAGCATGTCTTAGTGACATAAAAACATGGATGACCGGCAACTTCTTGATGTTAAACTCAGACAAAACCGAAGTAATTCTACTCGGCCCTGAGCACCTCAGAGATCAATTATCTGGTGATGTGATTTCTGTAGACGGCATTACTCTAGTATCAACACCACTGTAAAGAATCTCGGCGTTATCTTTGATCGGGACTTGTCCTTTAACTCCACATAAAGCAAATCTCAAGGACTGCATTCTTCCATCTACATCTTGTCTCAAAAAGATGCAGAGAAATTGGTTCACGCGTTCTTTACTTCGAGACTGGATTACTGCAACTCCTTATTATCAGGCTGTTCTAATAAGTCTCTTAGGTCCCTCCAGTTGATCCAGAATGCTGCAGCTCGTGTTCTCACTAAACTAACAAAAGAGATCACATGACTCCTGCACTAGCTGCTCTGCACTGGCTCCCTGTAAAATCAAGAATCACTTTTAAAATTCTTCTCTTAACTTACAAAGCCTTAATTGGTGATGCACCATCATATCTTAAAGAGCTTGTAGTACCGTATCGCCCCACTAGAGAGCTGCGCTCACTAAATGCGGGACTACTTGTAGTTCCTAGAGTCTTAAAATGTAAAATGGGAGCCAGAGCCTTTAGTTATCAAGCTCCTCTTTTATGGAACCAACTTTCAATTTCAGTCTGGGAGGCAGACACAGTCACCACCTTCAAGAGTAGACTGAAGACTTTCCTCTTTGACAGAGCTGATAGTCAGGGCTGAGTCAGGTTCACCTGGTCCACACCTGGAGATGCTGCTAGAGGCTTATAGGGGGACCTTTAGGATGCACTGAGCACCTCTCTCCTCTTCTCTTTCTCCTATGGATGAATCTTCATCTCTCCATCACACATGACTAACTCTGCTTCTACCCGGAGTCCTTCTGACTTCACGTCTCATGGGGTCATGTGACCCTCTGAGACGGCATAGATCCATCTGCTGATGGACCATCCATGGTTGGATCGTGAGTTCCTGTCGCCAGCTGTGCCACTGCCCTGCTGGGACTATATCCCCACTCAATTACTCAATTAGGAGGAGGAGAGGAGGAGTCAGTGGAGCAGGGGGGGTTGTGTGGAGGAGGAGGAGGAGGAGAGGAGGAGTCAGTGGAGCAGGGGGGGTTGTGTGGAGGAGGAGGAGGAGAGGAGGAGTCAGTGGAGCAGGGGGGGTTGTGTGGAGGAGGAGAGGAGGAGTCAGTGGAGCAGGGGGGGTTGTGTGGAGGAGGAGGAGGAGAGGAGGAGTCAGTGGAGCAGGGGGGGTTGTGTGGAGGAGGAGGAGGAGGAGGAGAGGAGGAGTCAGTGGAGCAGGGGGGCTGTGTGGAGGAGGAGGAGAGCAGTATATGGATGCCAACCGCCGTTAAAGAAGACAAAGACGAAGACGAGGAGGAGGAGGAGGAGGAGGAGGAGGAGGAGGAGGAGGAGGAGGAGGAGGAGGAGGAGAAGGAGGAGGAGGAGGAGGAGAGGAGGAGCAAGAGGAGGACCTGTTTGGACATTGCTGGAGATAAGTTTTGTTTGAACCTTTTTCACCTGACATTGCTTGAACTACAGTGTGTGTGTATCTGATGAAGGTCACCTGTCCTCGTACATGTAGTACAGTGTGTGTGTGCCTGATGAAGGTCACCTGTTTTGCAGACAGTGTGTGTGTACCTGATGAAGGTCACCTGGTCCTCGTACATGTAGTACAGTGTGTGTGTACCTGATGAAGGTCACCTGGTCCTCGTACATGTAGTACAGTGTGTGTGTACCTGATGAAGGTCACCTGGTCCTTGTACATGTAGTGTGTAGTACAGTGTGTGTGTACCTGATGAAGGTCACCTGGTCCTCGTACATGTAGTACAGTGTGTGTGTACCTGATGAAGGTCACCTGGTCCTCGTACATGTAGTACAGTGTTTGTGTACCTGATGAAGGTCACCTGGTCCTTGTACATGTAGTGTGTAGTACAGTGTGTGTGTGTACCTGATGAAGGTCACCTGGTCCTCGTACATGTAGTGTGTAGTACAGTGTGTGTGTACCTGATGAAGGTCACCTGGTCCTCGTACATGTAGTGTGTAGTACAGTGTGTGTGTGTACCTGATGAAGGTCACCTGGTCCTCGTACATGTAGTGTGTAGTACAGTGTGTGTGTGTACCTGATGAAGGTCACCTGGTCCTCATACATGTAGTGTGTAGTACAGTGTGTGTGTGTACCTGATGAAGGTCACCTGGTCCTCGTACATGTAGTGTGTAGTACAGTGTGTGTGTGTACCTGATGAAGGTCACCTGGTCCTCGTACATGTAGTGTGTAGTACAGTGTGTGTGTGTACCTGATGAAGGTCACCTGGTCCTCGTACATGTAGTGTGTAGTACAGTGTGTGTGTACCTGATGAAGGTCACCTGGTCCTTGTACATGTAGTGTGTAGTACAGTGTGTGTGTGTGAAGGTCACCTGGTCCTCGTACATGTAGTGTGTAGTACAGTGTGTGTGTGTACCTGATGAAGGTCACCTGGTCCTGTACATGTAGTGTGTAGTACAGTGTGTGTGTGTACCTGATGAAGGTCACCTGGTCCTCGTACATGTAGTGTGTGTGTGTGCCTGATGAAGGTCACCTGGTCCTCATGTAGTGTGTAGTACAGTGTGTTGTGTGTACCTGATGAAGGTCACCTGGTCCTCGTACATGTAGTGTGTAGTACAGTGTGTGTGTGTACCTGATGAAGGTCACCTGGTCCTTGTACATGTAGTACAGTGTGTGTGTGTGTACCTGATGAAGGTCACCTGGTCCTCGTACATGTAGTGTGTAGTACAGTGTGTGTGTACCTGATGAAGGTCACCTGGTCCTCGTACATGTAGTGTGTAGTACAGTGTGTGTGTGTGTACCTGATGAAGGTCACCTGGTCCTCGTACATGTAGTACAGTGTGTGTGTGTACATGTGTGTGTGTGTACCTGATGAAGGTCACCTGGTCCTTGTACATGTAGTGTGTAGTACAGTGTGTGTGTGTACCTGATGAAGGTCACCTGGTCCTCGTACATGTAGTGTGTAGTACAGTGTGTGTGTACCTGATGAAGGTCACCTGGTCCTCGTACATGTAGTACAGTGTTTGTGTACCTGATGAAGGTCACCTGGTCCTCGTACATGTAGTACAGTGTTTGTGTACCTGATGAAGGTCAACTGGTCCTCGTACATGTAGTGTGTAGTACAGTGTGTGTGTGTGTACCTGATGAAGGTCACCTGGTCCTCAGTACATGTAGTGTGTGTGTGTGTGTACCTGATGAAGGTCACCTGGTCCTCGTACATGTAGTAGTGTGTGTGTGTACTGATGAGTCACCTGGTCCTATGTAGTACAGTGTGTGTGTACCTGATGAAGGTCAACTGGTCCTCGTACATGTAGTGTGTAGTACAGTGTGTGTGTGTACCTGATGAAGGTCACCTGGTCCTCATGCATGTAGTGTAGTACAGTGTGTGTGTGTACCTGATGAAGGTCACCTGGTCCTCGTACATGTGTAGTACAGTGTGTGTGTGTGTACCTGATGAAGGTCACCTGGTCCTCATACATGTAGTGTGTAGTACAGTGTGTGTGTGTACCTGATGAAGGTCACCTGGTCCTCGTACATGTAGTGTGTAGTACAGTGTGTGTGTGTGTGTGTACCTGATGAAGGTCACCTGGTCCTCGTATATGTAGTGTGTAGTACAGTGTGTGTGTGTGTGTGTACCTGATGAAGGTCACCTGGTCCTCGTACATGTAGTGTGTAGTACAGTGTTTGTGTGTGTACCTGATGAAGGTCACCTGGTCCTCATACATGTAGTGTGTAGTACAGTGTGTGTGTGTACCTGATGAAGGTCACCTGGTCCTCGTACATGTAGTGTGTGTGTACGTACCACATGTGTGTGTGTGTGTGTACCTGATGAAGGTCACCTGGTCCTCGTACATGTAGTGTGTAGTACAGTGTGTGTGTGTACCTGATGAAGGTCACCTGGTCCTCGTACATGTAGTGTGTAGTACAGTGTGTGTGTGTACCTGATGAAGGTCACCTGGTCCTCGTACATGTAGTGTGTAGTACAGTGTGTGTGTACCTGATGAAGGTCACCTGGTCCTTGTACATGTAGTGTGTAGTACAGTGTGTGTGTACCTGATGAAGGTCACCTGGTCCTCGTACATGTAGTACAGTGTGTGTGTGTACCTGATGAAGGTCACCTGGTCCTCGTACATGTAGTACAGTGTGTGTGTGTACCTGATGAAGGTCACCTGGTCCTTGTACATGTAGTGTGTAGTACAGTGTGTGTGTGTACCTGATGAAGGTCACCTGGTCCTCGTACATGTAGTGTGTAGTACAGTGTGTGTGTGTACCTGATGAAGGTCACCTGGTCCTCGTACATGTAGTGTGTAGTACAGTGTGTGTGTGTACCTGATGAAGGTCACCTGGTCCTCGTACATGTAGTTGTAGTACAGTGTGTGTGTACCTGATGAAGGTCACCTGGTCCTCGTACATGTAGTGTGTAGTACAGTGTGTGTGTGTACCTGATGAAGGTCACCTGGTCCTCGTACATGTAGTGTGTAGTACAGTGTGTGTGTGTACCTGATGAAGGTCACCTGGTCCTCATACATGTAGTGTGTAGTACAGTGTGTGTGTGTGTGTACCTGATGAAGGTCACCTGGTCCTCGTACATGTAGTGTGTAGTACAGTGTGTGTGTACCTGATGAAGGTCACCTGGTCCTCATACATGTAGTGTAGTACAGTGTGTGTGTGTGCACCTGATGAAGGTCACCTGGTCCTCGTACATGTGTGTGTGTGTACCTGATGAAGTACATGTGTGTACAGTGTGTGTGTACCTGATGAAGGTCACCTGGTCCTCGTACATGTAGTGTGTAGTACAGTGTGTGTGTGTGTGTACCTGATGAAGGTCACCTGGTCCTTGTGTGTAGTACAGTGTGTGTGTGTACCTGATGAAGGTCACCTGGTCCTCGTACATGTAGTGTGTAGTACAGTGTGTGTGTGTACCTGATGAAGGTCACCTGGTCCTCGTACATGTAGTGTGTAGTACAGTGTGTGTGTGTGTACCTGATGAAGGTCACCTGGTCCTCGTACATGTAGTGTGTAGTACAGTGTGTGTGTACCTGATGAAGGTCACCTGGTCCTTGTACATGTAGTACAGTGTGTGTGTGTACCTGATGAAGGTCACCTGGTCCTCGTACATGTAGTGTGTAATACAGTGTGTGTGTACCTGATGAAGGTCACCTGGTCCTCGTACATGTAGTGCAGTGTGTGTGTGTACCTGATGAAGGTCACCTGGTCCTCGTATATGTAGTGTGTAGTACAGTGTGTGTGTACCTGATGAAGGTCACCTGGTCCTCGTACATGTAGTACAGTGTGTGTGTGTACCTGATGAAGGTCACCTGGTCCTTTCATGTGTAGTGGACAGTGTGTGTGTGTACCTGATGAAGGTCACCTGGTCCTGCATTGAGATGTGGACAGTGTGTGTGTACCTGATGAAGGTCACCTGGTCCTCGGACATGTAGTGTAGTACAGTGTGTGTGTACCTGATGAAGGTCACCTGGTCCTCATGGACACATGTAGTGTGTGAGGACACGTGTGTGTGGACACTGATGAAGGTGGACATGGTCACGTGACACATGGTGTGTGTGTGACATGACATTGAAGGTCACTGGACTGGGATGGACATTGGCGTGGACTGATGAAGGACACGTGGACACATTGAGACGTGGACACATTGAGACGTGGACACATTGAGACGTGGACACATGGACACATTGTCACATGGACACATTGAGACGTGGACACGTGGACACATGGACACGTGGACACATTGAGACGTGGACACATTGAGACATGGACACATTGAGACGTGGACACGTGGACACATTGAGACGTGGACACGTGGACACATTGAGACGTGGACACGTGGACACGTGGACACATTGAGACGTGGACACATTGAGACGTGGACACGTGGTCACGTGGACACATTGTCACGTGGACACATTGAGACGTGGACACATGGACACGTGGACACATGGTCACGTGGACACATTGAGACGTGGACACATGGACACATTGTCACGTGGACACATTGAGACATGGACACGTGGACACATGGACACATGGACACGTGGACACATTGAAACGTGGACACGTGGACACATTGTCACATGGACACGTGGACACATTGAGACGTGGACACGTGAACACATTGAAACGTGGTCACGTGGACACATTGAGACGTGAACACGTGGACACATTGTCACGTGGACACGTGGTCACGTGGACACATTGTCACGTGGACACGTGGACACATTGTCACGTGGACACATTGTCACGTGGACACGTGGACACATTGAGACGTGGACACGTGGACACATTGTCACGTGGACACATTGTCACGTGGACACATTGAGACATGGACACGTGGACACATTGTCACGTGGACACATTGAGACGTGGACACGTGGACACATTGTCACGTGGACACATTGAGACGTGGACACGTGGACACATTGTCACGTGGACACATTGAGACGTGGACACGTGGTCACGTGGACACGTGGACACATTGAGACGTGGACACGTGGACACATTGACACGTGGACACGTGGACACATTGACACGTGGACACATTGTCACATGGACACATTGAGACGTGGACACGTGGACACGTGGACACATTGACACGTGGACACATTGACACGTGGACACGT
>CM070095.1:105000-120000 GCA_036178185.1 Liparis tanakae | reverse complement strand
AGCAGGTCCCCCTTCTGCTCAGAGGGGTCAACGAGGTCAACGGGGTCAACGAGGACGCCAATGAGGTCAACGGGGTCAACAAGGACATAAATGAGGTCAACGAGGACGCCAATGAGGTCAACAAGGACACCAATGAGGTCAACGGGGTCAACAAGGACGCCAATGAGGTCAACGAGGTCAACAAGGACGCCAATGAGGTCAACAAGGTCAACAAGGACGCCAATGAGGTCAACGAGGTCAACAAGGACGCCAATTAGGTCAACAAGGACGCCAATGAGGTCAACAAGGACGCTAATGAGGTCAACGAGGTCAACAAGGACGCCAATGAGGTCAACGAGGTCAACGAGGACGCCAATGAGGTCAACAAGGACGCCAATGAGGTCAACAGGGTCAACAAGGACGCCAATAAGGTCAACAAGGACGCCAATGAGGTCAATGAGGACGCCAATGAGGTCAACGAGGTCAACAAGGACGCCAATGAGGTCAACGAGGTCAACGAGGACGCCAATGAGGTCAATGAGGTTAACAAGGACGCCAATGAGGTCAACGAGGACGCCAATGAGGTCAACAAGGACGCCAATGAGGTCAACAAGGTCAACAAGGACGCCAATGAGGTCAACGAGGACGCCAATGAGGTCAACAAGGACGCCAATGAGGTCAACGAGGTCAACGAGGACGCCAATAAGGTCAACAAGGACGCCAATGAGGTCAACAAGGACGCCAATGAGGTCAACGAGGTCAACGAGGACGCCAATAAGGTCAACGAGGACGCCAATGAGGTCAACGAGGACGCCAATGAGGTCAACAAGGACGCCAATGAGGTCAACGAGGTCAATGAGGACGGCAATAAGGTCAACGGGGTCAACAAGGACGCCAATGAGGTCAACGGGGTCAGCGGGGACGCCAATAAGGTCAACGGGGTCAACAAGGACGCCAATGAGGTCAACAAGGTCAACAAGGACGCCAATGAGGTCAACAAGGACGCCAATGAGGTCAACGAGGTCAACGAGGACGCCAATGAGGTCAACAAGGACGCCAATGAGGTCAACGAGGTCAACGAGGACGCCAATAAGGTCAACGAGGACGCCAATGAGGTCAACGAGGACGCCAATGAGGACGCCAATAAGGTCAACAGGGTCAACAAGGACGCCAATGAGGTCAACAAGGACGCCAATGAGGTCAACGAGGACGCCAATGAGGTCAACGAGGTCAACAAGGACGCCAATGAGGTTAACGAGGTCAACGAGGACGCCAATGAGGTCAATGAGGTTAACAAGGACGCCAATGAGGTCAACAAGGTCAACAAGGACGCCAATGAGGTCAACAAGGTCAACAAGGACGCCAATGAGGTCAACAAGGACGCCAATGAGGTCAACAAGGTCAACGAGGACGCCAATGAGGTCAACAAGGACGCCAATGAGGTCAACGAGGTCAACGAGGACGCCAATAAGGTCAACGAGGACGCCAATGAGGTCAACTAGGACGCCAATGAGGTCAACAAGGACGCCAATGAGGACGCCAATAAGGTCAACAGGGTCAACAAGGACGCCCATGAGGTCAACAAGGACGCCAATGAGGTCAACGAGGACGCCAATGAGGTCAACAAGGTCAACAAGGACGCCAATGAGGTCAATGAGGTTAACAAGGACGCCAATGAGGTCAACGAGCACGCCAATGAGGTCAACAAGGACGCCAATGAGGTCAACGAAGACGCCAATGAGATCAACAAGGACGCCAATGAGGTGAACGAGGTCAACAAGGACGCCAATGAGGTCAACAAGGTCAACAAGGACGCCAATGAGGTCAACAAAGACGCCAACGAGATCAACAAGGACGCCAATGAGGTCAACAAGGTCAACAAGGACGCCAATGAGGTCAACAAGGACGCCAATGAGGGCAACAAGGACGCCAATGAGGTCAACGAGGACGCCAATGAGGTCAACGAGGACGCCAACGAGGTCAGTGAGGTCCATGGGGTCAATAAAGTCAACTGTGAGGTACGTGAGGTCAATAAGGTCAGTGAGGTCAGTGAGGTCAATAAGGTCAACGGTGAGGTCAATGAGGTATATGGGGTCAATAAGGTCAACGGTGAGGTCAATGAGGTATATGGGGTCAATAAGGTCAACGGTGAGGTCCGTGGGGTCAATAAGGTCAACGGTGAGGTCCGTGAGGTCGGCGCCCTCTGGGCTCTACCTTCAGCAGCAGCACCAGCAGCGCGGCGCTGACCAGCAGCGGCACCAGGCTGCTGAGGAACCAGCTGGTCCACAGAATGCCGCTGTTCAGGCCCATGATCCTCATGGTCTCCTTCAGGCGCGCCTCCTTCTCGTACACCACGCTCTTCAGGATGATGGCCACCGAGAACATCCACGCCAAGGTCATGAACAGGGGCATGGAGCGGCTGATCACCCGCAGGAAGCTGGGGCGGGGGGGAAGGGGGGGGGAGGAAGGGAGGAGGGGGGAAGAGGGAGGGAGGGAGAGGAAGGGATGAGGGGGAGGAGGGGGGGGGAAGAGGAAGGGAGGAGGGGGAGGAGGGGGGAGAGGGAGGAGGGGAGAGGAAGGGAGGAGGGGGAGGAGGGGGGAGGAGGAGGGGGGGGGAGAGAGGGCACAGAGGTCAGGTTTGGTAAAGGAGGACAGGAGGACAGCAGGACAGGAGGACAGGTCTCACATGTCGTCCACGTAGCAGGGGTACGGCATCTGCTGGATGTAGACGCCCGTCTTCTCCTTGGCGCCCGTCATTGCCCGAATGATGCCTTGCTCAATAACGTCCTGCAGGTACGAGAACCCGCCCCAGATGTAGCGCATGTCCTCAAACGGGTCGGCGCGGGGACCCGGGTCCCAGTACCTGAAGAAGAGGAGGACATCAGGCTCTCACCTGTCTGTCCCCTGAAGAAACCACCTCCACCTGTATGTCTCTCTCCCTCGCCTGTCTCTCTACAGACCTGTCTCTCTCCTTCGCCTGTCTCTCTCCTTCACCTGTCTCTCTACTTCACCTGTCTCTCTAAAGACCTGTCTCTCTCCTTCGCCTGTCTCTCTCCTTCGCCTGTCTCTCTCCTTCACCTGTCTCTCTCCTTAACCTGTCTTTCTACAGACCTGTCTCTCTCCTTTACCTGTCTCTCTCCTTCGCCTGTCTCTGGACAGACCTGTGTGTGTGTGTGTGTCCTACGCGTCTTTGATCTTGTTGGTCCTCTCCACGTTGTCGATGTCCATGCGGATCTTGTAGCTGAGCGTCTCCGGCAGCTCGGCGGCGTCCGGGTCCACGTCGGGGAACACGATGCCGGCCCAGAACCGCCGGTCCTCCAGCAGCGCCATGGACTGGTTGACCAGCTGCTCCTCGCTGGAGACGGGCTCCAGCTTGTCCAGGTTCACACACTGACACACACACACACACACACACATACACGCACACGCACACACATACACACACACGCACACACACGCACACACACGCACACACACGCACACATACACACACACATACACCCCCACACACACACGCACACACACGCACACACACACACACACACATGCACACACGCACACACACACTAGTGAGAGTGACCAGCAGCTGGCACTCTGACCGTTCGCGCCTTACCTTTTTTTTTTGCCGATTTTTTATTTTTAATTTTTTTTTATTAACATTCGGGGCTTTAGCCTAGCGACGCCACTGGTCCCCACCGGGTAGGGAAGGACGTGTCTGTGTGGACACTGACCTCCATGAAGCGGGAGATGCTCATGATGGCCTGGTCGGTCTCGTTGAACACCTCCTTCCAGGTGAGGCCGCCGGGGGGCGGGGCCTCCTGCTTGGACAGGAAGTTGGAGACGTGATCCGCAGTCCAGCCGGTGTGGATCAGTTGGGCGTGGAGGAGCGTGGCGGTGGCGTTGTTCTTCAGCAGAGTCTGGAGGACGGGTCAGGGTCACATGTCAGGGTCACATGACTACGGGTGACCAGGTGAGAAAGAGCTCAAACAATGCGATGAAGAAAGAAGAAGGACAGGTGAGCTGGGGGCGGAGTCTGTTTACCCGGATCACGCCCATCTGCTCGCTGTTCTCCATGAAGTTCCAGACTTTGGGTCTCATCTCCACCCACATTCCGCCCAGGTCCCTGAACACACCGAGCTCCTGGAAGGTCCGGTTTACCTGAACGCACCACAGACAGTTAACGACTCCGCTCGGCCTGCGGGGAGCGAGGCAGGAGGGCGTCTCGCACCTCGTGGATGACCCTCTGGGTGGCGGGGGTGTGGGGCGTGTACAGGATCTTCCCCATCAGCAGCGGCTTCACGGCCTGCCAGATCATCCGGGACATCGGGTTGGAGTCCATGTTCTTCACCAGGCTGTTACAGTACGGAGCTGGACCCACGGCCCACGTTACATACATGTACATAGATATATACATACACATATATACATATATATATACACATATATGTACATGTATATACACATATATACATATATGTACATGTATATATATATATATATATACACATATATACAGTCGTATGCAAAAGTTTAGGCCCCCCTCTGAGGCTGCATGATCATTTACTCTTTCTTTACCAAAAAAGATCACAGTTGTGTAACATTCATGTTCTAGTGAACACTGAGTGCTGGGCTGTTTTCAGACAAAGACATTTAGTGTAGCAGTATTGAGTTGTGTGAAATTAAATCAAATGTGAAAAATAGGCTGTGCAAAAGTTTGGGTACCCTTATCGTGTTGTTGATTTGAATACCTGTACCTACTAAATGCTGATTAACTGCAACACGTAATTAGTCTGAATAACTCGTTAAGCCTTCAGTTCCATAGAAAGGTGCATCCAGTCACTAGAAAGGTATTTAAGGAGCCGATGGCCGGCTGTGCTTCTCTGTGACTCCTCTGAACAGTGGCAACATGAGACATCAAGCAGCTGTCAGATGATCTAAAGACAAAGATGACCAGCAGGATGGTTTCAACTTTAGAAAGGCCACCAGTTATCCTGAGCTCTCAGTTTCCACTGTGAGGAATGTCATTCAGAGATGGAAGGCAGCAGGCACAGTCCTTGGGAAGGCCAGAAGAGGCAGGCCAGGAGACATATCAGAGAGGCAAAGGTGAAGAATGGGCAGACTGGGCAGACTGGTCCAGGCGACCCTCAGACCACCTCCAAAGACCTGCAGGTCCTCTGGCTGCAGATGGACTCTGCTTCTCCCCGGAGTCCTTCTGACTTCACGTCTCATGGGGTCATGTGACCCTCTGAGACGGCATAGATCCATCTGCTGATGGACCATCGATGGTTGGACCGTGAGTTCCTGACACCAGCTGTGCCGCTGCCCTGCTGGGACTCCGGCCACTATTGAGACTCCGCCCACTGTATAGACTCTGCCCACTGCTGGGACTCCGCCCACTATTGAGACTCCGCCCACTGCTGGGACTCCGCCCACTCCTCCACTCGGGAGGTCTCCAAACTCTCCATGGTGGAATATGCCAAAATATGAACTATTGATAAACTCTGTCAGATTCCTTGAATGTATTTTAACTCTAAATCTGTCTTCTGGTCACATGACATCTATTGTTCTGTCCATCCTGGAGAGGATCCTCCTCTGTTGCTCTCCTGAAGGGTTCTTCCCTTTTTCCTCCTGAAGGTTATTTGGGAGTTTTTCCTGGTCCGATGTGAGGTCAGAGGTCAAAGGTCAGGGATGTCTATGTGTACAGACTGTAAAGCACTCTGAGACAAATTTGTAATTTGTGAAACTGGGCTATACAAATAAACTGAATTCAATTGAATTGAATTGAGCATCGCTCCACCATCCAGCGCTCACTGCACAGAAAACATCTGGATGGAGAGGATGAGAAGAAGCCTCTTCTCCTCCTGAGGTATCAGAACCACTCTGAACGAGCCCGGCTCATCTTGAACCAAGAGAGGACTGAAGAGACAAAGCTGGAGCGACGAGGTCCCAACGAGAGGCGTTAGGCACGGAGCAGAAGAGCACAGCGTTCCTAGAGGAACACTGGCTGCCCACAGGGACGAGGGGGGGGGGGGGGGTCCATCATGCTGTGGGCTGCATGGCCAGTGCAGGAACTGGGAATCTAGTTACAGTTGACGGTCGCATGGATTCAACTCAGTACCAGCAAATTCTTGACCATAATGTTCTAAATGCTGAAGTTATGATGGGGTTGGTGTTCCAGCAGGACAACGATCCGGAGCATCGCTCCAGATCCACGAGGCGTTCATGCAGAGGACAAAGACTACAAAGCTCCTGATCCAAACGCCCAACAATTTACAGATGAAAGTAATGGAGATTATCAGGGGTGCCTAAACTTTTGCATACGACTGTACATATATACATACACATATATACATATATATATATACATATATGTACATGTATATACACATATATACACATATATACACACACATATATGTACATGTATATACACATATACATATATATACACACACATATATACATATATACACACATATATGTACATGTATATATACACATATATACACATATATGTACATGTATATATACACATATATACATATATATATACACATATATACATATATACACATATATGTACATATATACACATATATATACACATATATGTACATATATATACACAAATATACATATATATATAAACACATATATACATATATATACATATGTATAAATATATATATATATTATATATAAATATGTATAAATATATATAAATATGTATAAATATATATATATATATGTATAAATATATATAAATATGTATAAATATATATATATATAAATATATATAAATATGTATAAATATATATATATATAAATATGTATAAATATATATATATAAATATGTATACATATATATATATATATATAAATATGTATAAATATATATATATATATATATATATATATGTACCCCCCCCCCCCCCCGAGGACTTACTGGACGAGTTGTCGTACCGCGCCGTGGACTCGTCCTCGCTGCTGTTCTGGGCCCCGAACAGGGCCTTGTAGTTGCTGTCCTCGTACCAGTTGAGGGACTTGATCTGCAGCCCCCCCCCCTCAGGGTGTCCACACGCGATGCGGGACACGGCCTGGTACATGGTGCTGGGGGACGCCGTGGCGTTCTGGGTCAGGAACACCAGCTCTGTCCTCAGGTCCACCCAGCTCTTCATGCCAGCCAGCTGGACCAGAACCAGAGAGACGTTCAAAGACAGCAGGACCAGAACCAGAGAGACGTTCAGAGACAGCAGGACCAGAACCAGAGAGACATATGACATCATCATGGAAATATAATCACAATCGAATATACTTTTGTTTCCAAAGAAAAGGATTCTAGGAAGTACGAGCTCCTGCAGAGCGCCTGAACACACACACACACACACAAAGTGTGTGTGTGTGTGTCAGCGTGACTTTGGGTCACTATGACTTTGGGTCACTATGACTGAACTTTACTCTGATTGTCAGTTTGACCTCCAACATATTAATATGTAACATCATACAGGGTGTCCCCAGTCTACACTAAGAGGGACACAGGGGACACCAAGAGGGACACTAAGAAGGACCCAGTGTGTGTTGCTGGGTCACACGGTGAAATCACAGCCTGCTGAGAGTCTTTGTTCAGCTGGAACTCGTCCGTCTCTTTTATCTGGACACAAAGACGCTGCCAAATAAACCGTCTGAACCCCGTCTGTCTTCACAGAGGGGACGTCTGATCTCTACTAGAGGACACGTCTGTCCTCACAGAGGGGACATGGGGACGTCTTACCTCGACTGCCAGGGACCCCAGACTGTCCAGGAGGTCGTTGGTTGCTCTGGACACCAGTTTGACGGCTTCAGGGTCCGACCTCAAGTTGCTCTGAGACGGAGACCAGAGGAATACATGAACACAGGGACCCTCAGTATGCAGGTCCTGCTGTACAGGTACTAATACATAGAAATAGAGTGTTTATATATCACTCTTTTCTTTAACTGTGAACCTCTTGGAGTCTCCAGGGTTCAGGGTCTCTGTCCAGGTTGCCGTGGAAACGTTAGCTTTCACACAGTCGTAGATCTCTTGAGACAAAAGAATTCTAACGGGAGACAAAGCGTCCTCCAATAGGCCAGGACACGCCTCCTACAGGCATGGACACGCCTCCTTCTACAGGCCAGGACACGCTTCCTTCTACATGCATGGACACGCCTCCTACAGGCATGGACACGCCTCCTTCTACAGGCCAGGACACACCTCCTACAGGCATGGACACGCCTCCTACAGGCATGGACACGCCTCCTTCTACAGGCCAGGACACGCTTCCTTCTACATGCATGGACACGCCTCCTACAGGCATGGACACGCCTCCTTCTACAGGCCAGGACACACCTCCTACAGGCATGGACACGCCTCCTTCTACAGGCCAGGACATGCCTCCAACAGGCCAGGACACGCCTCCTACAGGCATGGACACGCCTCCTTCTACAGACCAGGACATGCCTCCAACAGGCCAGGACACGCCTCCTACAGGCATGGACACGCCTCCTTCTACAGGCCAGGACAAGCCTCCTACAGGCATGGACACGCCTCCAACAGGCCAGGACACGCTTCCTTCTACAGGCCAGGACACGCCTCCTACAGGCCAGGACACGCCTCCTCCAACAGGCCAGGACACGCTTCCTTCTACAGGCCAGGACACGCCTCCTACAGGCCAGGACACGCCTCCTTCTACAGGCCAGGACACGCCTCCTTCTACAGGCATGGACACGCCTCCAACATGCATGGACACGCCTCCTTCTACAGGCCAGGACACGCCTCCTCCTACAGGCCAGGACACGCCTCCTTCTACAGGCCAGGACACGCCTCCTACAGGCCAGGACACGCCTCCTTCTACAGGCCAGGACACGCCTCCTACAGGCATGGACACGCCTCCTTCTACAGGCCAGGACACGCTTCCTTCTACATGCATGGACACGCCTCCTACAGGCATGGACACGTCTCCTTCTACAGGCCAGGATACGCTTCCTTCTACATGCATGGACACGCCTCCTACAGGCATGGACACGCCTCCTTCTACAGGCCAGGACACGCCTCCTACAGGCATGGACACGCCTCCAACAGGCCAGGACACACCTCCTACAGGCATGGACACGCCTCCTTCTACAGGCCAGGACATGCCTCCTACAGGCCAGGACACGCCTCCTACAGGCATGGACACGCCTCCTTCTACAGGCCAGGACACGCCTCCTACAGGCCAGGACACGCCTCCTTCTACAGGCCAGGATACGCCTTCTACAGGCCAGGACACGCCTCCTACAGGCCAGGACACGCCTCCTACCGGCATGGACACGCCTCCAACATGCATGGACACGCCTCTTACAGGCCAGGACACGCCTCCTACAGGCATGGACACGCCTCCTTCTACAGGCCAGGACACGCCTCCTTCTACAGCCATGGACACGCCTCCAACATGCATGGACACGCCTCCTTCTACAGGCCAGGACACGCCACCTCCTACAGGCCAGGACACGCCTCCTACAGGCCAGGACACGCCTCTTTCTACAGGCCAGGACACGCCTCCTACAGACCAGGACACACCTCCTACAGGCCAGGACACGCCTTCTACCGGCATGGACACGCCTCCTTCTACAGGCCAGGACACACCTCCTTCTACAGGCATGGACACGCCTCCAACATGTATGGACACGCCTCCTTCTACAGGCCAGGACACGCCTCCTCCTACAGGCCAGGACACGCCTCCTACAGGCCAGGACACACCTCCTACTGGCCAGGACACACCTCCTTCTACAGGCCAGGACACGCCTCCTACTGGCCAGGACACACCTCTTTCTACAGGCCAGGACACGCCTCCTACTGGCCAGGACACACCTCTTTCTACAGGCCAGGATACGCTTCCTTCTACATGCATGGACACGCCTCCTACAGGCATGGACACGCCTCCTTCTACAGGCCAGGACACGCCTCCTACAGGCATGGACACGCCTCCAACAGGCCAGGACACACCTCCTACAGGCATGGACACGCCTCCTTCTACAGGCCAGGACACGCCTCCTACAGGCCAGGACACGCCTCCTTCTACAGGCCAGGATACGCCTCCTACAGGCCAGGACACGCCTCCTACAGGCATGGACACGCCTCCTTCTACAGGCCAGGACACGCCTCCTACAGGCCAGGACACGCCTCCTTCTACAGGCCAGGATACGCCTCCTACAGGCCAGGACACGCCTCCTACAGGCCAGGACACGCCTCCTACCGGCATGGACACGCCTCCAACATGCATGGACACGCCTCTTACAGGCCAGGACACGCCTCCTACAGGCATGGACACGCCTCCTTCTACAGGCCAGGACACGCCTCCTTCTACAGGCCAGGACACGCCTCCTACAGGCCAGGACACGCCTCTTTCTACAGGCCAGGACACGCCTCCTACAGGCCAGGACACACCTCCTACAGGCCAGGACACGCCTTCTCCTGGCATGGACACGCCTCCTTCTACAGGCCAGGACACACCTCCTTCTACAGGCATGGACACGCCTCCAACATGTATGGACACGCCTCCTTCTACAGGCCAGGACACGCCTCCTCCTACAGGCCAGGACACGCCTCCTACAGGCCAGGACACACCTCCTACTGGCCAGGACACACCTCCTTCTACAGGCCAGGACACGCCTCCTACAGGCCAGGACACGCCTCCTTCTACAGGCCAGGATACGCCTCCTACAGGCCAGGACACGCCTCCTACAGGCCAGGACACGCCTCCTACCGGCATGGACACGCCTCCAACATGCATGGACACGCCTCTTACAGGCCAGGACACGCCTCCTACAGGCATGGACACGCCTCCTTCTACAGGCCAGGACACGCCTCCTTCTACAGCCATGGACACGCCTCCAACATGCATGGACACGCCTCCTTCTACAGGCCAGGACACGCCACCTCCTACAGGCCAGGACACGCCTCCTACAGGCATGGACACGCCTCCTTCTACAGGCCAGGACACGCCTCCTTCTACAGCCATGGACACGCCTCCAACATGCATGGACACGCCTCCTTCTACAGGCCAGGACACGCCACCTCCTACAGGCCAGGACACGCCTCCTACAGGCCAGGACACGCCTCTTTCTACAGGCCAGGACACGCCTCCTACTGGCCAGGACACACCTCCTTCTACAGGCCAGGACACGCCTCCTACAGGCCAGGACACACCTCCTTCTACAGGCCAGAACACGCCTCCTACTGGCCAGGACACACCTCCTTCTACAGGCCAGGACACGCCTCCTACAGGCCAGAACACACCTCCTACTGGCCAGGACACACCTCCTTCTACAGGCCAGGACACGCCTCCTACAGGCCAGGACACGCCTTGTGTCCTCGAGGGACGCGTCCACACCTTCAGAGCTCAGGAGCCAGTAGGAGGAGCTTGAATTCATGTTATTTACTGATTGGCTGCTTATGACCATGTGACCTCTGATAACAGCTGATTCATTGAAAGACTAAAGGTGATCTGAGGCCGTCAGTGGCGGTCTCACCTGGATGGGTTTCAGGAAGTCCAGGTTGTTCAGGAAGTGCTCCTCGGCGTGGTCCAGCCAGACGGCCGGCTCCCGGCAGAGGACTTCCTGGACCAGCAGCGCCACCCGTCGGTCCGCGATGGTCACAAAGTCCGCCACGCTGCGCCGGCCCCCCCGGCTGGGACACAGGTCCCTCAGGTGGACTCCGAAGCCTCTCAGGAGGACCTGAGCCGACGGCAGGAGAGGACGCGTCAGGTGACACATCTCTCCTCCTCACCGACTCCACGCGAAGGATCAGATCTCCTCACCTGCTCCAGGTCCACGTCGGCGTCTCGAATCTGCTGGACGTCGTGTGGAGACAGCGAGGCGTTCCTCAGCAGGAAGTCAGACAGGCGCTCCTCGTCCCGCAGGAAGTGCTGCAGCTTGAATCCTGGAAACAACAGGAAGACCGTCACAGCATCCATCCTTCTATTGTTCATCTGGTCACATCTATTGTTCATCTGGTCATATCTATTGTTCATCTGGTCACATCTATTGTTCATCTGGTCACATCTATTGTTCATCTGGTCACATGACATCTATTGTTCATCTGGTCTCATGACATCTATTGTTCATCTGGTCACATTACCTCTATTGTTCATCTGGTCACATGACATCTATTGTTCATCTGGTCTCATGACATCTATTGTTCATCTGGTCACATTACCTCTATTGTTCATCTGGTCACATTACATCTATTGTTCATCTGGTCTCATGACATCTATTGTTCATCTGGTCACATCTATAGTTCACTGGTCACATCTATTGTTCATCTGGTCACATGACCTATATTGTTCATCTGGTCACAGACATCTATTGTTCATCTGGTCACATGACACATATTGTTCATCTGGTCACATCTATTGTTCATCTGCTCATATGACATCTATTGTTCATCTGGTCACATCTATTGTTCATCTGGTCACATCTATTGTTCATCTGGTCACATGACATCTATTGTTCATCTCGTCACATCTATTGTTCATCTGGTCACATGACATCTATTGTTCACTGGTCACATCTATTGTTCATCTGGTCACATCTATTGTTCATCTGGTTACATCTATTGTTCATCTGGTTACATCTATTGTTCATCTACTCACATGACATCTATTATTCATCTGCTCATATGACATCTATTGTTCATCTGGTCACATGACATCTATTGTTCATCTGGTCACATGACATCTATTGTTCATCTGGTCACATGACATCTATTGTTCATCTGGTCACATCTATTGTTCATCTGGTTACATCTATTGTTCATCTGGTTACATCTATTGTTCATCTGCTCACATGACATCTATTGTTCATCTGCTCATATGACATCTATTGTTCATCTGGTCACATGACATCTATTGTTCATCTGGTCACATCTATTGTTCATCTACTCACATGACATCTATTATTCATCTGGTCACATGGGATCTATTGTTCATCTGGTCACATGACATCTATTGTTCATCTGGTCACATGACATCTATTGTTCATCTGGTCACATGACATCTATTGTTCATCTGGTCACATCTATTGTTCATCTGGTTACATCTATTGTTCATCTGGTTACATCTATTGTTCATCTGCTCACATGACATCTATTGTCCATCTGCTCATATGACATCTATTGTTCATCTGGTCACATGACATCTATTGTTCATCTGGTCACATCTATTGTTCATCTACTCATATGACATCTATTGTTCATCTGGTCACATGGGATCTATTGTTCATCTGGTCACATGACTCTACTCCTGGTAGAGGACCCTTCTGTTGCTCTCATTGAGCTTGTGAGGTCAGAGGTCGTGTGGGTGTGTCTGAGCTCAGCCGTGATGTGATTGGTCTAATGAGGAACAGTTTCCTCTGAGAGCTCCAACAGGGAGAAACACCACAGAGACCTACACAGCTCTCAGCCAATCACATGTCAGTATAAACCCTCCATGGTGCCACAAGTTAAACAAGGACTAGACCAGGACCAGACCAAGACCAGACCAGGACCAGACCAAGACCAGACCAGGACCAGACCAAGACCAGACCAGGACTAGACCAGGACTAGACCAGGACCAGACCAAGACCAGACCAGGACTAGACCAGGACCAGACCAGGACCAGACCAGGACTAGACCAGGACTAGACCAGGACCAGACCAAGACCAGACCAGGACTAGACCAGGACCAGACCAGGACCAGACCAGGACTAGACCAGGACTAGACCAGGACCAGACCAGGACCAGACCAGGATTAGACCAGGATTAGAGCAGGACTAGAGCATGACTACTCTTTCCAGCTGCTTTACTGTGAGCCCCTTCTGATGGGGTCCAGACCTCCAGCGGGCTTCAGCCGGCTGCTTTGGGCTCTTCTTGCTCCGCTGTTGCTCAGAGGGTCCTCTGCAGCTTCAAAGAGGACCCGTCAACCTTCTGACGCGGGTCAGACTGCAGCTGAACAAACACATCTGAACTCGGACACTCAGCGGGAGAGGAGGCATGCTGAGGCCTCTGGTTCTGGTCTGAGGCCTCTGGTTCTGGTCTGAGGTCTCCGGTTCTGGTCTGAGGTCTCCGGTTCTGGTCTGAGGTCTCCGGGTTCTGGTCTGAGGCCTCTGGTTCTGGTCTGAGGTCTCTGGTTCTGGTCTGAGGTCTCCGGTTCTGGTCTGAGGTCTCCGGGTTCTGGTCTGAGGCCTCTGGTTCTGGTCTGAGGTCTCCGGTTCTGGTCTGAGGTCTCCGGTTCTGGTCTGAGGCCTCTGGTTCTGGTCTGAGGTCTTCGGTTCTGGTCTGAGGCCTCTGGTTCTGGTCTGAGGCCTCTGGTTCTGGTCTGAGGTCTCTGGTTCTGGTCTGAGGCCTCTGGTTCTGGTCTGAGGTCTCTGGTTCTGGTCTGAGGTCTCCGGTTCTGGTCTGAGGTCTCCGGGTTCTGGTCTGAGGCCTCTGGTTCTGGTCTGAGGTCTCCGGTTCTGGTCTGAGGTCTCCGGTTCTGGTCTGAGGCCTCTGGTTCTGGTCTGAGGTCTTCGGTTCTGGTCTGAGGCCTCTGGTTCTGGTCTGAGGCCTCTGGTTCTGGTCTGAGGTCTCTGGTTCTGGTCTGAGGCCTCTGGTTCTGGTCTGAGGTCTCTGGTTCTGGTCTGAGGTCTCCGGTTCTGGTCTGAGGTCTCCGGGTTCTGGTCTGAGGCCTCTGGTTCTGGTCTGAGGTCTCCGGTTCTGGTCTGAGGTCTCCGGTTCTGGTCTGAGGCCTCTGGTTCTGGTCTGAGGTCTTCGGTTCTGGTCTGAGGCCTCTGGTTCTGGTCTGAGGCCTCTGGTTCTGGTCTGAGGTCTCTGGTTCTGGTCTGAGGCCTCTGGTTCTGGTCTGAGGTCTCTGGTTCTGGTCTGAGGTCTCCGGTTCTGGTCTGAGGCCTCTGGTTCTGCTTTGAGGCCTCTGGTTCACCAGGTGCGCTCACCCAGAAGGTTCTACTAGGTGAACCTGCCGTGGCCTCTCCTGGCCCCGCCCCCTGCTGGCCC
>CM070095.1:77500-100000 GCA_036178185.1 Liparis tanakae | reverse complement strand
CTGTATGGTTTTCTTGTTATTGGGTTCTAGAGAACTACTGCAACTCTAAACCAGACTCAAACCGGTCCGGTTCTAGTGAGCCGGACTCAAACCGGTCCGGTTCTAGTGAGCTGGTAAGTTCTTCAAAGACCATCGAGTCGCGTCAAGAGGACTGAACCGTAAATACCTGTCGGTGGTGCGTTCAGGGTCCTCCTCCGCCTCCGCTCCGCAGCTTCTGCTCCTCACGGAGCTGCAGCTGGAGAACTCACCGGAGTCTCGAGCCGCATCCAGCACGCCCCGTTACTTCAAAATAAAACCACGCCGCTTCTGCCCAGTTACTTCAAAATAAAACCCCATCGCGTCCGCCCCGTTACTTCAAAATAAAACCACGCCGCTTCCGCCCCGTTACTTCAAAATAAAACCACGCCGCTTCCGCCCCATTACTACAAAACAAACCACACCACTTCCGCCCCGTTACTTCAAAATAAAACCACATCGCTTCCGCCCCATTACTTCAAAATAAAACCACATCGCTTCCGCCCCATTACTTCAAAATAAAACATGAGTGAAGATTCTGTGAAGGTTCTGTGTTTCTGTGTGAAGGTTTTGTGTGTCTGTTTGAAGGTTCTGTGTGAAGGTTCTGTGTGAAGGTTCTATGTGTCTGTGTGAAGGTTCTGTGTGTCTGTTTGAAGGTTCCGTGTGAAAGTTCTGTGTGAAGGTTCTGTGTGTCTGTGTGAAGGTTCCGTGTGTCTGTGTGAAGGTTCTGTGTGTCTGTGTGAAGGTTCCGTGTGAAGGTTCCGTGTGAAAGTTCTGTGTGAAGGTTCTGTGTGTCTGTGTGAAGGTTCCGTGCGAAAGTTCTGTGTGAAGGTTCTGTGTGTCTGTGAGAAGGTTATGTGTGTCTGTCTGAAGGTTCTGTGTGTCTGTGTGAAGGTTCTGTGTGTCTGTGTGAAGGTTCCGTGTGTATTGTGTCCTTGTCAATGTGACACATCTGACTTCAGATCAGCTGCTCTCTAGAATCAGAGTGGTTCTACTCAGATGGTTCTCCTCCAGAACACACAGAACAACAGTGGACTCTGTGGTTGTGACGGACTGCCTCCTAGTGGCCGAACGAGGAACTTCAGTCCCAGATGAAAATGAGATGAAGATGATGATTGGAAATAGTTGCAGGTCTCTTGATGTGAAATCAGAAGAAATCACATCTTGATTTAATGACCGTTCCCGTCATGTAGACGAAGAGGAAGAAGTTCTGAAGGGAGAGAATGTTTACACACAAACAAGAGCTCAACAACATCAACAACATTTGTTTACAAAGTAGAGCTACTACCTTTATTGTATATCTATTGTCACCTTGTTGTGCTGCGAAGGAATATCTCCCCCGGGATGAATAACATCTTTATTTATGTATATATTCACATATATATTTACACACCATATATATATATATATATATATATATATATATATATATATATATATATATGTATATATAAGTTATATATTACATATATATATATTACATATATATGTGTGTGTGTGTGTAAATATACGTTAGTTCCCATTAATTTGTTTCCCTGTTAATAATAAATAATAATTTTATCTGAAAAGAAAAATGTCAACCTGCGAATTTTAAACTGAAAAATATTGTGATGTGTTTTTAATCAGTTTCATATTGTGAGGAAAATATAAATGTTCTTCTTTACAGAAAATCTAAACCCACGGGCACACACGCATGCGCTCACACACACACATCAGAATCAGAATCAGAATCGCATGCACATGCACACACACACACACACACACACACACAAATACGCATGCGCATGCACACACACACACACACACACACACACACACAGCCTGGTACAACAGTAAACAATAAGACAAAAGCTCTCTGTCCTTTCTGCAGGCTGATCAGACACATCGCTGCTCCACAGGACTCTACATGACTCTACAGGACTCTGTAGTACTCTACATGACTCTTCCTTGCCTCTACAGGACTCTGTGGTACTCTACAGGACTCTGTGGTACTCGACAGGACTCTACAGGCCTCTGCAGGACTCTGTGGTACTCTGTGGTACTCTCCAGGACTATGGACCCGAAGCATCTCTCCTTGAGCTATCAGCAGCAGTTTCATCCCAGAACAAAGGTAAAGATTAAAATACTGTAGTACAATGAAAACATACTGTAGTAAACATACTGTAGTACAATGAAAACATACTGTAGTACAATGAAAACATATTGTAGTAACATACTGTAATACAATGAAAACATACTGAAGGTATTATTATCTGAAACTGATGACATCATCTGTGATTAAATAAAGATAATATACAATTTAATGAACACAAATGTTGTATTTTACTACACTAATGTCATTGAATGTCATATTTTACATTTAACTGTATACATTGTGTCATTTGGGTTGAAGAATAGTGAATACAAATGTAAAACGATAAAACTACCATCAAATTAAAAAAAGTAAATAAAACGATGATAAAAGTGAAAAAACTACAGGCAAATAAAAAAATGTTTAAAAACGTGTGGAAATTATGGAAACAGCGCCACGCCACCCTTCACGTCTAGTCAGTGGTCACATCGGGTACTGCACCTGCGCTGGTCAAACAATTTGTTGTGCGGCTCCCGCACGGGTACGAAGTGCGCATGCGCAATGAGATGAATGGCCGCCGCACCTGACTGCCCACCAGGAAGTGAGGCGGATAAATCCTCGGCTGCTAATCCCCGATCGGTCCGGTAACCGGACAGTAGCATGCTCAGCGGACCGGAGCTTGCAGCCTGACCGTCGGGACCGTCTCCGCTCCGGGCCCGGCCTCCCGCCGCGTGCATGCGGCGCAGCGCGCGCACCTGCCCGCTCGTGCCCGCCTGTGAGGCTCCAGACCCCGCTGCCGCTGAGCGGCCGCTCCGCGAGGCTCCGCGAGAACCGGGAGAACCGGGAGGCTCCGGGAGGCTCCGGGGCCACGGGCACGTCCACCCTGACTGCAATGGGATGCTGCGGCAGCGCGGAGGTAAGAACGGCCCGGCCCGGTCAGGCCCGGTTCCATACCCCGGTGCCCTGAAGCCGAGCCCCGGTGCGTGCTTCTCTAGTTGCCGTGAAAGGGAAACCGGTCCCGGGGAGCAGAGGGCCGAGCTGGGATTAGAGCCAGGAGCTGTAATCCCATTAGGGCGGGATACCGGGGCGCGTTACCGGGGCGCGTTACCGCTCTCGGTAGATTACCGGCACGCCGCTCTGGTTAGGGCCTGGTTGGTTGGCGCCCCCCCCGGTGTGACCGTGTGTCTCCGGTGTGACCGTGTTTCCTCCGGTGTGTTTCAGAGGACCAGGAGAGAATGGAGGCCGCTGGAGGACCGGAGCTGCACCGACCTGCCGTGGTTCCTGCTCTTCACGGTTTTCTGCGTTGGCATGGTAACACGTCTTCATCAATCACTCATATCTGGTCCGTAGAGAATAGTTCAGGTGAGACAGTAGACCAGGTGAGACGGTAGACCAGGTGAGACAGTAGTTAGGTGAGACAGTAGTTAGGTGAGACAGTAGTTAGGTGAGACAGTAGACCAGGTGAGACAGTAGTTAGGTGAGACAGTAGACCAGGTGAGACAGTAGTCAGGTGAGACAGTAGACCAGGTGAGACAGTAGACCAGGTGAGACAGTAGTTAGGTGAGACAGTAGTCAGGTGAGACAGTAGTCAGGTGAGACAGTAGTTAGGTGAGACAGTAGTCAGGTGAGACAGTAGTCAGGTGAGACAGTAGTCCAGGTGAGACAGTAGTCCAGGTGAGACAGTAGTTAGGTGAGACAGTAGACCAGGTGAGACAGTAGACCAGGTGAGACAGTAGTTAGGTGATACAGTAGACCAGGTGAGACAGTAGTCAGGTGAGACAGTAGTTGGGTGAGACAGTAGACCAGGTGAGACAGTAGTCCAGGTGAGACAGTAGTCAGGTGATACAGTAGACCAGGTGAGACAGTAGTCAGGTGAGACAGTAGTTAGGTGAGACAGTAGTTGGGTGAGACAGTAGACCAGGTGAGACAGTAGTCCAGGTGAGACAGTAGTCCAGGTGAGACAGTAGTCCAGGTGAGACAGTAGACCAGGTGAGACAGTAGTCCAGGTGATACAGTAGACCAGGTGAGACAGTAGTTAGGTGAGACAATAGTCCAGGTGAGACAGTAGTTAGGTGAGACAGTAGACCAGGTGAGACAGTAGTTAGGTGAGACAGTAGACCAGGTGAGACAGTAGACCAGGTGAGACAGTAGCCCAGGTGAGACAGTAGTCCAGGTGAGACAGTAGACCAGGTGAGACAGTAGTCCAGGTGATACAGTAGACCAGGTGAGACAGTAGTTAGGTGAGACAATAGTCCAGGTGAGACAGTAGTTAGGTGAGACAGTAGACCAGGTGAGACAGTAGTTAGGTGAGACAGTAGACCAGGTGAGACAGTAGACCAGGTGAGACAGTAGCCCAGGTGAGACAGTAGTCCAGGTGAGACAGTAGACCAGGTGAGACAGTAGTCCAGGTGATACAGTAGACCAGGTGAGACAGTAGTTAGGTGAGACAATAGTCCAGGTGAGACAGTAGTTAGGTGAGACAGTAGACCAGGTGAGACAGTAGTTAGGTGAGACAGTAGACCAGGTGAGACAGTAGACCAGGTGAGACAGTAGCCCAGGTGAGACAGTAGACCAGGTGAGACAGTAGACCAGGTGATACAGTAGACCAGGTGAGACAGTAGTTAGGTGAGACAGTAGTCCAGGTGAGACAGTAGTCCAGGTGAGACAGTAGTTAGGTGAGACAGTAGTCCAGGTGAGACAGTAGTCAGGGGAGACGGCGGTGACCCAGTGACCCCTCTGACCTTCTCGGGTCCTGCAGGGCAGCATCTGCAGCTTCACCATCGTCACCGGCGGCGCCGCTCGCCTCGTCTTCGGCTACGACAGCTACGGCAACACCTGTGGCCAACGCAACGAGCGGCTGGAGGACGTCCAGCTGAGCGGCCTGGACCACACCGACAGGAAGTAGGTTCCTCAAACTGAGGCGCTCTAGTGGGGCCCAGTGGTATTACAGGTGGGGCACGCCCGTCTAGTGGAGTCCAAACGTTTTTATTTTAATAAGAAATCAGCTTGTATCTCTGTGGTACACTTAGGGTATCTTTGTGGTACCTTTAGGGTATCTCTGTGGTACACTTAGGGTATCTCTGTGGTACACTTAGGGTATCTCTGTGGTACACTTAGGGTATCTCTGTGGTACCTTTAGGGTATCTCTGTGGTACACTTAGGGTATCTCTGTAGTACCTTTAGTGTCATCACATGACGATGAGATTGATAAGACCTTTTATTTTGAAGGAAAGGCGACCTCCAGTGACTTCCTGTCTCCTGCAGGTTTGTCTTCTTCCTGGATCCCTGTAACGTGGACATCGTCCAGAGGAAAATCAAGTCGATGGCTCTGTGTGTGTCTCTGTGTCCCACCGAGGAGCTGAAGACCTACGAGGACCTGAAGAGGTTCGCCATGCTCAACGGTGAGGTCATCACGCCGGGGTCAGAGCTCCTCCCTGGTTTATACTGGGGACACTGGGGCTGATGGGAATTGATAGTGTCATCGCCGGCGTTGTCGGGGGGGGGGGGGGGCACCCTGTTATAATGGTAGGGAAAACACTGCATCATACTCCTGGATCACAGAAAGATGTTCCTATGTCCAGGACGTCAACCGAACCCCACAAAGACCGGGTCCCATGTTGACCTGGTGGACAGACAGATGAGAGAAGGGGAGGGTTCTGAGGACCAGGATCTGTCCTGGTCCTGGTCCTCCTGATGGACGGTCTGGTAGAGCTCCATGTTCTGTTCCCTGTGGACATGTTAACAGAGAGGACACTGGTGATGCTATAAGGATGATGTAATGTCTCACCACAAGTACAGTACTGACACACACACTGACACACACACGTATACATTCACACACACACAAAGGCAGCATTAAGACGTGTTGGTGTCACTCGTCTCTGTTTGTCCTGCAGAGACCAAGGAGTTCATGAATGAGGTGTCTGTCCAGGACCCCTCAGGGACCAGGACCCCGTAGGGACCAGGACCCCTCAGGGACCAGGTCTTTCTTTTTAGTGGTCTAAGCTGACCTCTTTGACCCTGGAGGGTCTGGCAGTGACCCAGAAGGCCTTGGGACCGGCATCAGGAGCACATCTTGTTTTTCTAGAGTTTAATAACGAGATCTGTTCCTGTCTATGACCGTCATGCCTAGTTCTGCTTCTCAGTCGTTGAGCATTCGAAGTTCTGCGTCGAGGGGCCGCGTGGCTCTGCGTGGCTCTGCGTGGCTCTGCAGTTCACCGCCACGTCTCCTGGGGGGTGTGGCTGTGTGGCTGTGTGGTTTCAGGGGTTAAAGCCGACTCCGTGCCTTTTCTTCCGTAGGAAGACAGACCGGAAAAAGAACTGCCGGAAATCACGTTGTGAGCGGACCAATCACAGCACTTGCGGTCCGCGTCAACGCAACGCGTAGTTAGGATTTATTGGAGGTGCGCGTCAGGCTACGGCGTAGAGGTCTGGACGGAGAAGCATAAACTAGGTTTTACTGAGGAGCTAGAGGACAGCTGCTCTGGACCTCAGGAGCCTGGTGGTACATAGCGATCATCTCCTGGCCTCCTCTTCCTGTGTCCTGGCTGAAGAGGAGCGGGTGATGAAGATGACCTCCTCTTCCTGTGTCCTGGCTGAAGAGGAGCTGGTGATGAAGATGACCTCCTCACTCCTCTTCCTGTGTTTCAGGTTCAGAGTTGTGTTCCTACGACATGGCGGGTCATAAATACCCCGTCCTGCCTGAGAGGGACTCCAAATGCCCCAAACTGCCTGTTCCAGC
Source organism: Liparis tanakae (assembly GCA_036178185.1). Taxonomy (NCBI): domain Eukaryota; kingdom Metazoa; phylum Chordata; class Actinopteri; order Perciformes; family Liparidae; genus Liparis; species Liparis tanakae. Next base: position 93,173 of record CM070095.1, on the reverse strand, counting down.
TAGGTACGTCCAGACCCCCTGAGATCCACATAACCCCTCAGATCCACATGACCCCTCAGATCCACATGACCCTCTCCATCTGGTCTTAAGACGGTCATTTATGAACCAGAACCTTTAGACACGGTGTCAGTTTGACTACTGAGCCGCGGACCGGTACCGGGCCGCGGGAAAAAAAACTGGGGAAAAAAAGTTTTAACACTCGTGTGTACGTCCGAGCTGCGGTCAGGAGTCTTAAACTCCTCGGCTCGCGCGCGCGACAGAGCTCCGCTGCCGCACACGGGTGAGCGAATTCTCACTAGCCGCTGTGACCTCTGAGCTCTAACCCCTCTGTGACCTCTGACCTCTAACCCCTCTGTGACCGCTTTGACCTCTAACCCCTCTGTGACCTCTGACCTCTAACCCCTCTGTGACCGCTTTGACCTCTGTGACCGCTCTGACCTCTAACATCTCTGTGACCGCTTTGACCTCTAACCCCTCTGACCTCTGTGACCGCTCTGACCTCTAACCCCTCTGACCTCTGGCCTCCTCAGTAAGCCGTTGCTGGTGTTTAACCGCTGCACTCCGGTGGATATTTCCTGCTATGCCAAGTTTGCGGAGGCGGTCGTGACGTTCGTCGGCGATGACGGCGTTCTGCACCGGCTGATCGCCGGCGTGGCGGCCAGCAAAGAGATCATCGTGGGCCTGTGCGTCCTCGCTCTGGGTGAGAAGCGCTCCACCGCCGTGTGCTATGTGGGTACCTTGCGTCTCTGTGACCTCTGACCTCTGGCCTCTCCACCAGTCCTCTCTATGATTCTCATGGTGATCATTCGGTACATCTCGGCTGTCCTGGTGTGGATCCTCACCTCGCTGGTCGTCCTCGGATCCCTCGGTGAGGTCAATTCCTGTTCCGTCTCTTCCTGCTGCCGGTAAAACAAGCTGACGGTCTTGTCCTCCTGCCTCAGCGGGGACCGGCGTCCTCTGGTGGCTTTACATCGACCACCGGCTGAACGGCACCGCCGCCACCGGCCACCAGGGGGAGGAGGGCCTGGAGCGCAGCGTGGACCACGGCCAGGCTCTGCTGGTCTACGCCGGCGCTGCCACCGGCTTCACCGTAGGTTCATGTGTTCATAAGAGACGGGGTGAGGTTCATAAGGGGTGAGGTTCATTCATAGGTGAGGTTCATAATGGGTGAGGTTCATAAGGGGTGAGGTTCATAAGGGGTGAGGTTCATTCATAGGTGAGGTTCATGTGTTCATAAGGGGTACGGTTCATTCATAAGGAGTGAGGTTCATTCGTAAGGGGTGAGGTTCATGTCTTCATAGGGGGTGAGGTTCATTCATAAGGGTGAGGTTCATTCATAAGGGTGAGGTTCATGTGTTCATAAGGGGTGAGGTTCATTCGTTAATAGGGGGTGAGGTGTATGTGTTCATAAGGTTGAGGTGCATGTGTTCATAAGGGTGAGGTGCATGTGTTCATAAGGGTGAGGTGCATGTGTTCATAAGGGTGAGGTTCATGTATTCATAAGGGTGAGATTAATGTGTTCATAAGGGTGAGATTAATGTGTTCATAAGGGTGAGATTAATGTGTTCATAAGGGTGAGATTAATGTGTTCATAAGGATGAGGTTAATGTGTTCATAAGGATGAGGTTCATGTGTTCATAAGGATGAGGTTCATGTGTTCATAAGGATGAGGTTAATGTGTTCATAAGGGTGAGATTAATGTGTTCATAAGGGTGAGGTTCATGTGTTCATAAGGATGAGGTTCATGTGTTCATAAGGGTGAGGTTCATGTGTTCATAAGGGTGAGGTTCATGTGTTCATAAGGATGAGGTTAATGTGTTCATAAGGATGAGGTTAATGTGTTCATAAGGATGAGGTTAATGTGTTCATAAGGGTGAGATTAATGTGTTCATAAGGGTGAGGTTCATGTGTTCATAAGGATGAGGTTCATGTGTTCATAAGGGTGAGGTTCATGTGTTCATAAGGGTGAGGTTCATGTGTTCATAAGGGTGAGGTTCATGTGTTCATAAGGATGAGGTTCATGTGTTCATAATAATGAGGTTCATGTGTTCATAAGGGTGAGGTTCATGTGTTCATAAGGGTGAGGTTAATGTGTTCATAAGGGCTCCTGTGTTCCAGGCCGTCCTGCTGCTGCTCATGCTGTTCATGAGGAAGAGGGTGTCTCTGACCATCGCTCTGTTCCACGTGGCGGGGAAGGTCTTCCTCAGCCTGCCCCTCCTCACGCTGCTGCCCTTCGTCACCTTCCTCGCCCTCCTCCTCTTCTGGGTCTACTGGATCCTGGTCCTCCTCTTCCTGGGAACCAGCGGTCAGTTTACACCTTCCTTTGTTCTCTGTGGCCCCACATAGCGGCCCTCACTAGGACCTGTAGTCTGGACCTGTAGTCTGGTCGTTGCAGCTCAGACGGTGTAGTTCAACATGCCCTACTGCATCATGGGAACTGTAGTGTGACACGGGGCTAAGTGTGTGTGGTTCTGCAGGGAACCCGGTCCAGAACCAGGAGACGGGTCTGACCGAGTTCCGGCTGACGGGGTCTCTGCAGTACCTGACCTGGTACCACGCGCTGGGCCTGGTCTGGGTCACGGAGTTCATCCTGGCCTGCCAGCAGATGACCGTGGCCGGAGCCGTGGTCACCTACTACTTCACCAGGTGAGCAGGCCCCCAGGCCCCCACCTCCAGGCCCCCACACCTCCACACCTCCACACCTCCACACCTCCACACCTCCAGGCCTCCACACCTCCACACCTCCAGGCCTCCACACCTCCAGGCCTCCACACCTCCACACCTCCAGGCCCCCACACCTCCACACCTCCAGGCTCCCACACCCCCACACCTCCACACCTCCAGGCCCCCACCTCCAGGCCCCCCATCTCCACACCTCCAGGCCCCCCACCCCACACCTCCACCCCCACCACCTCCAGGCCCCCCACCACCCCACACCTCCAGGCCCCCACCTCCACACCTCCAGACCTCCAGGCCCCCACACCTCAACACCTCCACACCTCCAGGTCCCCACGCCCCCACACCTCCAGGTCCCCACGCCCCCACACCTCCAGGCCCCCACGCCCCCCCACACCTCCAGGCCCCCACGCCCCCACACCCCAGGCCCCCACACCTCCACACCTCCAGGCCTCCACACCTCCAGGCCCCCCACACCTCCACACCTCCAGGCCCCCACCTCCAGGCCTCCACACCTCCAGGCCTCCACACCTCCACACCTCCACACTTCCAGGCCTCCACACCTCCACACCTTCAGGCCCCCACACCTCCAGGCCTCCACACCTCCAGGCCCCCATCTCCGGGCCTCCACACCTCCAGCCCCCCCCACCTCCACACCTCCAGGCCCCCACACCTCCACACCTCCAGGTCCTCACACCTCCACACCTCCAGGCCCCCCCACCCCACACCTCCCACACCCCCCACCTCCAGGCCCCCCACCTCCACACCTCCAGGCCCCCACACCTCCAGGCCCCCACACCCCACACCTCCACACCACCACACCTCCAGGCCCCCCACCTCCAGGCCCCCACGCCCCCACCTCCACACCCCCACACCTCCAGGCCCCCACGCCCCACACCTCAACACCTCCACACCTCCAGGCCCCCACGCCCCCACACCTCCTGGCCCCCACACCTCCACACTTCCAGGCCCCCACACCTCCACACCTCCAGGCCCCCACACCTCCACACCTCCAGGCCCCCACACCTCCAGGCCCCAACACCTCCACACCTCCAGGCCCCCACCTCCAGGCCCCCACACCTCCACACCTCCAGGCCCCCACACCTCCAGGCCCCCACACCTCCACACCTCCAGGCCCCCACACCTCCAGGCCCCCACACCTCCACACCTCCAGGCCCCCACACCTCCAGGCCCCAACACCTCCACACCTCCAGACCCCCCACCCACACACCTCCACCTCCACACCTACACACCTACATACCCCCACACCTCCAGACCCCACCCACACACCTCCACCTCCACACCTACACACCTACATACCTCCAGACCCCCACACCTCCACACCTACACACCTACATACCCCCACACCTCCACACCCCCACACCTCCAGGCCCCCCACCCACACACCTCCACACCCCTCCCACACCTCCACACCTCCAGCCCCCACACCCCACACCTCCCACACCCCACCTCCCCACCTACACCCCACCCCCCACACCTCCACACCCCTCACCTCCCACACCTCCAGGCCCCACACCTCCACACCCCCCACCTCCACACCTCCAGGCCCCCCACCCCCCCCACCCCTCACCTCCACCCCCCACCTCCACACCTCCAGGCCCCCACACCTCCACACCTCCACACCTCCCCCCCCCCACCTCCACACCTCCAGGCCCCCCACCCCTCACCTCCACATCCCCACACCTCCCACACCTCCAGGCCCCCACCTCCACACCTCCAGGCCCCCACACCTCCAGGCCCCAACACCTCCCACACCTCCAGGCCCCCACACCTCCTGGCCCCCACACCTCCACACCTCCAGGCCCACACCTCCTGGCCCCACCTCCACACCTCCAGGCCCCAACACCTCCACACCTCCAGGCCCCCACACCTCCAGGCCCCAACACCTCCACACCCCACGCCCCACACCTCCTGGCCCCACACCCCACACTCCAGGCCCCACACCTCCACACCTCCAGGCCCCCCACACCTCCAGGCCCCACACCTCCACACCTCCAGGCCCCCACACCTCCAGGCCTCCACACCTCCAGGCCCCCACACCTCCACACCTCCAGGCCCCCCACACCTCCAGGCCCCAACACCTCCAGACCCCACCCACCCACACCTCCACCTCACACCTACACACACCCACATACCCCCACACCTCCAGGCCCCACCCCACACCTCCACCTCCACACCCCACCACACACATACCCCCACACACCTCCACACCCAGACCCCACACCTCCACACCCCACCACATACCCCCACACCCCCCCCACACCTCCAGGCCCCCCACCCACACACCCCCACCTCCACACCTCCAGGCCCCCACACCCCACACCCACACACCCCACCCCCCCACACCCCACCCACCTCCACACCTCCAGGCCCCACACCTCCACCCCCACCCCCACCCACACCTCCAGGCCCCCCACCCCCCACCCCTCACCTCCACACCCCCACCTCCCACACCTCCAGGCCCCACACCTCCACACCTCCACACCCCCACCTCCACACCTCCAGGCCCCCCCCCCCACCTCCACACCTCCACCTCCCACACCCCACACCTCCACACCTCCAGACCCCCACCCACACCTCCACCCCCACACCTACACACCCACACCTCCAGGCCCCCCACCCCTCCACCTCCACACCTACCCACACCTCCAGACCCCACACCCTCCACACCCTACCCCACACCTCCACACCCCCACCTCACAGGCCTCCCACCCACACACCTCCACCCCCCACACCTCCACCCCAGGCCCCCACCCTCCCACCTCCACACCTACACACCCCACCCCCACACCTCCACCCCTCACCTCCACACCCCTACACCTCCACACCTCCAGGCCCCCCCCCCCCCCCACCCCCACCTCCACCCCCCTCCCACACCTCCAGGCCCCCACACCTCCACACCTCCACACCCCCCACCTCCACACCTCCAGGCCCCCACCCCTCACCTCCACACCCCCACACCTCCACACCTCCAGGCCCCCACACCTCCACACCTCCACACCTCCAGGTCCCCACACCTCCAGGCCCTCTGAGCCAGGACTACTCTCACCTGGCCTCATGTTTCAGGGACAAGAACCGTCTCCCGGTGACCCCCATCCTGTCGTCCGTCACCAGGCTGGTCCGGTACCACCTGGGAACGGTCGCTAAGGGAGCCTTCATCATCACCCTGGTCAAGATCCCCCGCCTCTTCCTCATGTACATCCACAACCAGCTCAAGGGAAAGGTACACAACTTTATTAACACAGCCAGAGGACGGGTACACAACTTTATTAACAAGCAAGCTGTGTAACCGTGTGATGACCCTTTATTGACCATGTGACCAGTGACCAGTGACCATGTGACGTGTGCTCAGGAGAACGCGTGTTCCCGCTGCCTGCTCAGGGCGTGTATCTGCTGCCTGTGGTGTTTGGAGAAGTGCCTCAACTATCTCAACCAGGTAACGGGCCAATCACCTGCCGACTCTTTGGTGTCAAGTGCAGCGTCTCACCTGTGGTTCTATTACCCAGAATGCATATGCAGCCACGGCCATCAACAGCACCAGTTTCTGCACGTCTGCACGCGACGCCTTCGTGATCCTGGTGGAGAACGCGCTGCGCGTCGCCACCATCAACGCCGTTGGAGACTTTGTGCTGTTCCTGGGAAAGGTGAGCTGCATGTGGTTCAGGTCCCAAGTGGTCCCATCCTGAGTCCAATCCTGAGTCACATCCTGATGATGTGAAGATGACCATCTATGTTTATAACTGTTGACGACCGGTCCTCAGAGTGAAGTGAATCATGAAGTCATAACGGGAAGTCATGATGTCATAAGGTGAATTCATGACATCATAACGTGAAGTCATGATGTCCTAACGTTATGTGATGTCATGATGTGACGTCATAACGTGATGTCATGACGTGACGTCATAACGTGAAGTTGTGATGTCATAACGTGATTTCATGACGTCATGTTGAGCACAGCTAGAGGCTTTTATTGTGAAATGTTTCCCAGCTCCGTGTAGTTTACTCTGAAGGTATCGGACTCCCGTCACGTGACCCCCGGCTCGCCTCTTTGCGTTTCCTGTTTCTTTGACGTGAATAATTGAAAGGGGAAGACGAGTGACCTCTGACCTCTGACCCACCGTGGCCGTTTCATCAGATTCTGATCGTGGCGTCGACGGCGTTCGCCGGCGTGCTGCTCCTGAACTACCAGCGCGACTACGCCGAGTGGCTGCTGCCGCTCGCCATCGTGTGCCTCTTCTCCTTCCTGGCGGCGCACTGCTTCCTGTCCGTCTTCGAGATCGTGGTGGACGTCCTCTTCCTCTGCTTCGCCATCGACACCAAGCACAACGACGGCACTCCGGGGAAGGAGTTCTTCATGGAGAAAGCTCTGATGGTGAGAACGTGCTGACTGTCACCATGGCAACAACAACAACAACAAGGAAAGCTGCGAGCAGCGATGTGCGGGTCCTCCTCACGCCAATTCAGTTTGTTTTATACAAGGAAGGGACCTAGGTAATAAAGAAGGGACCTAGGTATTAAAGAAGGGACCTAGGTATTAAAGAAGGGACCTAGGTATTAAAGCCCCACTATGTAACTTTTCCACCTTAAAATAACAGCTTGAAAAAAATGGTGCCGCTACAATGACTTTTAATATGTTGATGTCTGTGGACAGAAAACTGCTGTATGTAAGATGTTGGGACCGGCGGACGTACGTCAACTTGCTGTCTGTCAGTGATGACCAACATCATATAGTCCAGTCCACCTCACAGGAGACTTTTTATTTGCTCCACTACGCGACGCGTAGAGACAGAGTGACATGCCGCGGCTGAACGGCTCGCTGCAGCTGCCGAGACGCGCTGCTGGTAGCTCATCGATCAGCTGTTCGATCAGCTGTGAGTCACAAGCCGGAAGAGCCATATATGGCTCAGAGCCAGAGGTTAAATACTTGAAGGGGGCGCTACAGGGGAAAAGTTACATAGTGTCGCTTTAAAGAAGGGACCTAGGTATTAAAGAAGGGACCTAGGTATTAAAGAAGGGACCTAGGTATTGTGGGATTAGATTGGATTCAATCTATTGTCATTACACAGAGTCCAGGTACACATGCAACTCTACAGCCGCCCCATTAATAAGGAAGGGACCTAGGTAGCAAGGATGGGTACTAGGAGCCCCTTCACGTGTCCCGCCCCTTCACGTATGTCCCGCCCCTTCACATATGTCCTGCCCCTTCACGTATGTCCCGCCCCTTCACGTATGTCCCGCCCCTTCACATATGTCCTGCCCCTTCACGTGTCCTGCCCCTTCACGTATGTCCCGCCCCTTCACGTATGTCCCGCCCCTTCACGTATGTCCCGCCCCTTCACGTATGTCCCGCCCCTTCACGTGTCCCGCCCCTTCACGTGTCCCGCCCCTTCACGTATGTCCTGCCCCTTCACGTGTCCCTCCCCTTCACGTATGTCCCGCCCCTTCACGTATGTCCTGCCCCTTCACGTATGTCCCGCCCCTTCACGTATGTCCCGCCTTCATGTCCTGCCCTTATGTCCGCCCTTCACGTATGTCCCGCCCCTTCACGTATGTCCCGCCCCTTCACGTATGTCCCGCCCCTTCACGTATGTCCCGCCCCTTCACGTATGTCCCGCCCCTTCACGTGTCCCGCCCCTTCACGTATGTCCCGCCCCTTCACGTGTCCCGCCCCTTCACGTATGTCCCGCCTCGCGTGTCCCCCTTCACGTATGCCCCCTTCGTATGTCCCGCCCCTTCACGTGTCCCGCCCCTTCACGTATGTCCCGCCCTTCACGTGTCCCGCCCCTTCGCGTATGTCCCTCCCCTTCACGTGTCCCGCCCCTTCGCGTATGTCCCGCCCCTTCGCGTGTCCCGCCCCTTCACGTGTCCCGCCCCTTCACGTATGTCCCGCCCCTTCACGCGTCCCTCCCCTTCACGTGTCCCGCCCCTTCGCGTATGTCCCGCCCCTTCGCGTGTCCCGCCCCTTCACGTATGTCCCGCCCCTTCACGTGTGTCCCGCCCCTGCAGGAGTTTGTGGAGAGCAGCCGGCGGTTGGAGCGGGCGGTGGTGCGTGGGCGGAGCCGGGTGAAGGAAGCGGTGTCTGAAGGGGCGGAGCTGAAGCCCATGGTGAGTTACAGCCGAGAGGGCGTGGCCAAACAAAGGAGCTCGTTGTCAGACGAGGAGGGGGGAGCGGAGCTGGAAGGAGGGGAGTGGGAGGAGCTTCAGGAGTTCCAGGTGTACTACCTGCTGGTGGGGGTGCTGGTGGACTGGGTGCTGACGGAGCAGAGCGGCTTGCTCCTCTGTCTCAGCGAAGACGTGCTCCTCTTCCTCTGCGTCTACCTGCCCACCTCCACCCTCTTCTTGTTTGTCAGCCTGCTGCAAGCGCCACGCCCCGGCCCCTCACCCCCCAGCATCACCGCCGCAAGCTAACACGTGTTGACGGATGCATGCTAACCAACATGTGCTAACGAATGCATGCTAACCAACATGTGCTAACGGATGCATGCTAACCAACATGTGCTAACGGATGCATGCTAACCAACATGGGCTAACGGACAAATGCTAACCAACATGTGCTAATGGACACATGCTAACCAACATGGGCTAACGGACAAATGCTAACCAACATGTGCTAACGGACACATGCTAACCAACATGTGCTAACGGATGCCCGCTGTCCGATAAGAACTGGTGCATGCAAATTTGACTCATCATCATCATCATCATCATCATCATCATCATCACAGCTGCTTCTTCAACATCTTCAACTCTTTATTGACTTTACGTTTATTTGTATTTGATTTTTATACTTTTATATTTTACGTATTTTATTTATTTTCTGTCTTATTTACTCACCGCGGTGCCTTTAAGGACTCTGCAGATAATCAGACAACTCGGAGATGAAGAGCGTTTCTGAATGTGCTTAATTTTTCATTTAAAGCTTTTCCTCAAAGACCAAATAATATCAGGAGATTCAGTTTGAGGAACAACCTGGAGGCTTTACTGGGACCAGCAGGGACCAGCAGGACCCCGTAGGGACCAGCAAAGACCAGCAGGACCCCGTAGGGACCAGCAGGCACCAGCAGGACCCCGTAGGACCCTGTAGGGTCCAGCAGGACCCTGTAGGGACCAACAGGACCAAGTAGGCACCAGCAGGAACCAGTAAGGACCAGCAGGGACCAGCAGGGACCAGCAGGGTCCAGCAGGAACCAGTAGGGACCAGCAGGACCCCATAGGGACCAGCAGGACCAAGTAGGCACCAGCAGGAACCAGTAAGAACCAGCAGGAACCAGTAGGGACCAGCAGGACCCCATAGGGACCAGCAGGAGCCCATAGGGACCAACAGGAACCAGTATGGACCAGCAGGCCTTGGTGTTCCTGGTTCCTGGTCTTTGTAGTCCTCCTGATAGGTTTTCTTTGAGGTTTTCTTTGAGGTTTTTTTATTTGTCCAAAGCTCAAACATTAACATAATAAAATAACCTTCTTTCTGCTTCTTGTGGCTAAATGTCTCCGTGACTCCAACGTTTGGTTCAGGGGGAAGGTGTCACGTGTATTAAAAAGAATAGTTTTATATTTCGACATTTTAACTTCATAAATCATACAAGGAAATAAAAGCAATAAAACACTAAGAACCAGATTCAGTTCATCAAGAATTAGTTTATTTTATAGTTATTTAAGTATAAGACGTTTAATTAAAGCTGTAAACATACGACTTCCTCCGACCTCTGACCCTCACATCAGAACAGGTCAACTCCCAACGAGCAGAGAGAGCATCAGGATGGACAGGTGAACAATAGAGGTCATCAGTCCAGATGAACAATATATGTCATGTGACCAGATGAACAATAGATGTCATGTGACCAGATGAACAATAGATGTCATGTGACCAGATGAACAGATGCCCCGTGACAATAGATGTCATGTGACCAGTCCCCCCCCCATGAAATACAAGTATATGAAACCAACAGGTGTCTGTCTGCCTCATGGCCTCCCTGTTCCTAACTTCCTGGTCTCACCTAACTACCCATGATGCTTCACTACCCATGATGCTTCACTCCTCCGCTCCCCCTGTGGTCTCCAGGTTCTAACCCTGTGGCCTCGTTTCCTGTTTCAGGCTCCGGGGCCGAGCTCCACCTGAGCGGCGGCGGCGGCGGCCTTCAAGGAGAGACATTCCAGGACTTTATTTAGCGTGTGACATGTTTACTGGTTTCACTCCAGAGACATATTTTAATACCGTGTGGAGTAACAAAGTAACGGAGAGAGGAGCTGCTTTCCTACGTCTCACGGAGATCTTTTATAAACGCCGCCCGGACGCCATGTTGGATCAGGAGCTGTGATGTCACCAGAGGGGCGGAGTCTGTGGATAGGCTGGAGCGTGGGGACCTGGTCCTGGAGGTCCTGGTGTTCCTGGAGGTCCTGGTGTTCCTGGAGGTCCTGGTGGTCTTGGAGGTCCTGGTGGTCCTGGTGGTCCTGGAGGTCCTGGTGGTCTTGGTGGTCCTGGAGGTCCTGGTCCCCAGGACCCTGAGGTGAAGGTCATGTGACCTACGGGGCCATCGCTAACGGCTAATGATGCTACAGCTAGCCGATGGAGCACGAGGCGTTTCATGTGAGACCATGTTTGACTTCCTGAAGGTCACAGGGACGTTGAGGCGGGGTCTTCTTCCTCCTCTTCCTCTTCCTCTTCTTCTCTCTTCACTTTTTGACTTTCCCCATGTCCCCTAGACAGCAGTGAGCTTCTGAAGAACGCGTTGGAGTCACTTCTGACCTCCTGGTCACTTCCTGAAGCGTAAAGCTGCCTTTGGGTTCCTGAGGGAACCGCTCAGGGGCCACGGCTCAGGGGCTGGGGGGAAGAGGGGGCCACGGCTCGGGGGCCACAGCTCGGGGGCCACGGCTCGGGGGCTCAGGGGCCACGGCTCAGGGGCCACGGCTCGGGGGCCACAGCTCAGGGGCTGGGGGGAAGAGGGGGCCACAGCTCGGGGGCCACGGCTCAGGGGCTGGGGGGAAGAGGGGGCCACGGCTCAGGGGCTGGGGGGAAGAGGGGGCCACGGCTCGGGGGCCACGGCTCAGGGGCTGGGGGGAAGAGGGGGCCACAGCTCGGGGGCCACGGCTCAGGGGCTGGGGGGAAGAGGGGGCCACGGCTCAGGGGCTGGGGGGAAGAGGGGGCCACGGCTCGGGGGCCACGGCTCAGGGGCTGGGGGAAGAGGGGGCCACGGCTCTGGGGCCACAGCTCGGGAGCCACGGCTCGGGGGCCACGGCTCAGGGGCTGGGGGGAAGAGGGGGCCACGGCTCGGGGGCCACGGCTCAGGGGCTGGGGGAAGAGGGGGCCATGGCTCGGGAGCCACAGCTCGGGAGCCACGGCTTGGGGGCTGGGGGGAAGAGGGGGCCACGGCTCGGGAGCCACAGCTCGGGAGCCACGGCTTGGGGGCTGGGGGGAAGAGGGGGCCACGGCTCGGGGGCCAAGGCTCTGTGGGGACTGGACTCCGCTGAGCCTAACGATGGTTGACAGTCAGATTGTTTTTGTCCAATCACAGCGGAGGAGGGCGGAGGAGGAGAAGTGTGTGGGCGCAGCTTCCTGTGGAGGAGGCAGCAATAAAAGAACTGCATCATGTGACCAACAACAACTTCAACTAGTCTTCCTGCTTCTGTTAGTTCATCATGTCCAACAGGAGACAACTCATTGAGACAACTCATTGTCCCACAGGAGACAACTCATTGTCCAACAGAAGACAACTCATTGAGACAAGTCATTGTCGCCTTGTTGCCCTGCAGGTCGAGGTATGCGTCAGGCTGAATTCAAGTTGTTGTGCAGATTAAAACAAGCTCTACGCTGCCCCCTGGTGGAGTACACTTGTCATAGTGCCCCTCTGGTGGGTGACGCTGATCCAGGACCAGTTCCCTCTTGTCATAGTGCCCCTCTGGTGGGTGACGCTGATCCAGGACCAGTTCCCTCTTGTCATAGAGCCCCTCTGGTGGGTGACGCTGATCCAGGACCAGTTCCCTCTTGTCATAGAGCCCCTCTGGTGGGTGACGCTGATCCAGGATCAGTTCTCTCTTGTCATAGAGCCCCTCTGGTGAGTGACGCTGATCCAGGACCAGTTCCCTCTTGTCATAGAGCCCCTCTGGTGGGTGACGCTGATCCAGGATCAGTTCTTTCTTGTCATAGAGCCCCTCTGGTGAGTGACGCTGATCCAGGACCAGTTCCCTCTTGTCATAGAGCCCCTCTGGTGGGTGACGCTGATCCAGGATCAGTTCCCTCTTGTCATAGAGCCCCTCTGGTGAGTGACGCTGATCCAGGACCAGTTCCCTCTTGTCATAGAGCCTCTCTGGTGGGTGACGCTGATCCAGGACCAGTTGCAGTGCTCCTCATCTGTGTGCATAACCTGCTGTCTGAGTATAAACCTCAGATTTATAACATTAAAGAACTTATTCTTTTGTTCTGGGTCGACTTTTTATATTTATCATTTGTTATATTTGTTTTGTAAGAAAAATAAAAAAAATAAGATGTAATGTGTGCTTTTTGTCTTTTTATTACGGGACATTAAAGTATCTCTAACATCACAATATGTCAATAACATGAACTATTAAATATGCTTCATGTCGTATAAACACGTTGAGGACCTCTGTGACCAGAGGAGAGTCGGGTTAGGGTCAGAGGGTTAGGGTCAGAGGTTAGAGGGTTAGGGTCAGAGGTTAGAGGGTTAGGGTCAGAGGGTTAGGGTCAGAGGTTAGAGGGTTAGGGTCAGAGGGTTAGGGTCAGAGGTTAAAGGGTTAGGGTCAGAGGTTAGAGGGTTAGGGTCAGATGGTTAGCGTTAGAGGGTTAGGGTCGGAGGTTAGAGGGTTAGGGTCAGAGGGTTAGGGTCAGAGGTTAAAGGGTTAGGGTCGGAGGTTAGAGGGTTAAGGTCAGAGGTTAGAGGGTTAGGGTCAGATGTTAGGGTTAGAGGGTTAGAGGGTCAGAGGGTTAGGGTTAGAGGGTTAGGGTCAGAGGTTAGAGGGTTAGGGTCAGAGGTTAGAGGGTTAGGGTTAGAGGGTTAGGGTCAGAGGTTAGAGGGTTAGGGTCAAAGGTTAGAGGGTTAGGGTTAGAGGGTCAGAGGTTAGAGGGTCAGATGGTTAGGGTTAGAGGGTTAGGGTCAGAGGTTAGATGGTTAGGGTTAGAGGGTTAGAGGGTTAGGGTCAGAGGTTAGAGGGTTAGGGTCAGAGGGTTAGGGTCAGAGGTTAAAGGGTTAGGGTCAGAGGTTAGAGGGTTAGGGTCAGATGGTTAGCGTTAGAGGGTTAGGGTCGGAGGTTAGAGGGTTAAGGTTAGAGGGTTAGGGTCAGAGGGTTAGGGTCAGAGGTTAAAGGGTTAGGGTCGGAGGTTAGAGGGTTAAGGTCAGAGGTTAGAGGGTTAGGGTCAGAGGGTTAGGGTCAGAGGTTAGAGGGTTAGGGTCAGATGTTAGGGTTAGAGGGTTAGAGGGTCAGAGGTTAGAGGGTTAGAGGGTTAGGGTCAGAGGTTAGAGGGTTAGGGTCAGAGGTTAGAGGGTTAGGGTTAGAGGGTTAGGGTCAGAGGTTAGAGGGTTAGGGTCAAAGGTTAGAGGGTTAGGGTTAGAGGGTCAGAGGTTAGAGGGTCAGATGGTTAGGGTTAGAGGGTTAGGGTCAGAGGTTAGATGGTTAGGGTTAGAGGGTTAGAGGGTTAGGGTCAGAGGTTACCAGAACCAGAGACCTGCCCGAGACCTGCCGAGAGACAGGTGGCCTGTCTCTCGGCAGGTCTCGCGACAGCTCGGCCAAATCTCAGGTACCTAAACATGAAGGTGCCGCACGCGCGCTGTCTGCTGCCTCCCCTCCACTGGATTCTGCGCATGCGCAGTGCGCCCTAAACGGAGCGACTGAGACGGGGCTCGAGCCTCCGCAACGACCCGCTGGAACAGAACCGGAATCAAACGGAACAGCCCGGACCACCGTCCGTAGACCACCGAGCCCCCCGGACCGCAGCGGGACACCGGGCAGAGGAGGCGGGGGCACCGCGCACCGGGCGGGGCAGCAGCCCGGAGCTCCACACGGTAAGACAAAGGCTCGAAGCACCGAGTCACGGTCCCGGACGCGGTTCCGGACGCGGTTCCGGACTCGGTCCCGGACTCGGTTCCGCACTCGGTCCCGGACGCGGTCCCGGACTCGGTCCCGGACTCGGTGTTGCGGATCAGAAGCAGCGTGTATTCAATATCTTCCCCTCCAGGCTTCAGAGGACATGGCGGCGCCGAGGACCAGATGTTGGCCTGGTGATGATGCTCCCTGATCCGACTCACGGACCACTGTCTGTCCCCGGCGGGACGATCCAGGACTTCACTGTAAGGACACAGAGACATTAAGAAGACACATAGAGACATTAAGAGGACCTAAGACATCGAGACGATACAGAACAAGACATATGGAGAGACTTCATGAGTCAGCATCAAATGATAACAAGTCTTTCATAGAGACGGTCTAGACCCCATGAGACATGAGAGATAATCACGTGACAGGTGAGACGTGACAGGTGAGAGGTGAGAGGTGAGACATGAGACATGTTCGGTGGACTTAGAGATGGTAAGCTTCTGAGGACGTTCAGAGCCCTGCAGGTGTCTCTGAGGACTCGGCTGGAGCTTCTCAAACAGCTCTTTGTTTTGTTCCTGGCAGTTTGGATGTAACCAGGACTGACGGCCGCCATGATGTCCCCGAGGTGGACCCGTCTGCCTGCTCTGCTGCTCCTGGTTCTGGTCCGGTCCTGTTCGGTGGCAGCTGCCCGCTCTGACAGGAACCCGGTGTCGGAGGAGTACGTGGGCGCCACGGTGAACGCCACGGTGCTGGACGGACGGGGGACCGTGGTCCACATGATGAGCAGCGAGGACGGGACCTACGGACAGAACTCGCCAAAGGTGGACACCAGGGGGGTGGTCCTCGCACCTGCACAGCATCACGGAGGTAGGACATCACACCTGAGGTCACTGACCCCTGAGGTCACTCA
This sequence comes from Liparis tanakae, assembly GCA_036178185.1. Lineage (NCBI taxonomy): Eukaryota > Metazoa > Chordata > Actinopteri > Perciformes > Liparidae > Liparis > Liparis tanakae. Next base: position 77,524 of record CM070095.1, on the reverse strand, counting down.
CAGCTGAGGTCACTGACCCCTGAG
>CM070095.1:0-75000 GCA_036178185.1 Liparis tanakae | reverse complement strand
TGGTAGACCGGCAGGGTTGTGACCCCGGTACTCGTTTCCTGGTCCCTCCTCGGAGCGTCCACTGGGTGGCGCTGCTGCAGAGAGGACACTGCACCTTTAAGGAGAAGATCCTGAAGGCCGCCGCCTACAACGCCACGGCGGTGCTCATCTACAACAACTCCACGGACAAGACGGTCAAGATGGGGCACGAAGGTCAGAGCAGAGCAGTACCTGGGCAGGTAGTACACAGTACCTGGGCAGGTAGTACACAGTACCTGGGCAGGTAGAACACAGTACCTGAGCAGGTAGTACACAGTACCTGGGCAGGTAGTACACAGTACCTGGGCAGGTAGAACACAGTACCTGAGCAGGTAGTACTCAGTACCTGGGCAGGTAGTACACAGTACCTGGGCAGGTAGTACACAGTACCTGAGCAGGTAGTACACAGTACCTGGGCAGGTAGTACATAGTACCTGAGCAGGTAGTACTCAGTACCTGGGCAGGTAGTACACCATCATTTAATAACAAGATTCAGTCTAGTGTAGTATTGTTGTACTACTGTCCGGTGTAGTATTGTTGTACTACTGTCCGGTGTAGTATTGTGATGCTGCAGTCCAATGAAGAGCTGTGGTACTCCAGTACCGTGCAGTAGTATTCTGAGCAGTATTCCCCGACAGGTACGGGGGACACGGTGGCCGTGATGATCCCCGAGGCGTACGGCAAGGAGCTGCTGGCCCAGCTGCAGAGGAACCTCACGGTCCTGGTGGCCGTGGCCGTCGGGCAGCGCGGCGCCGCCAAGAACATCAACCGCGGCTCGCTGGTGTTCGTCTCCATCTCCTTCATCGTCCTCATGATCATCTCCTCAGCCTGGCTCGTCTTCTACTTCATCCAGAAGATCCGCTACACCAGCGCCCGCGACCGCAGCCAGGTAACACACACACACACACACACAGGTAACACACACACACACACAGGTAACACACACACACACAGGTAACACACACACACACAGGTAACACACACACACACACACACAGGTAACACACACACACACAGGTAACACACACACACACACACAGGTAACACACACACACACACACAGGTAACACACACACACACACACAGGTAACACACACACAGGTAACACACCCACAGGTAACACACCCACAGGTAACACACACACACAGGTAACACACACAGGTAACACACCCACAGGTAACACACACACAGGTAACACACCCACAGGTAACACACACACACACAGGTAACACACACACACACACACAGGTAACACACACACACACACACACAGGTAACACACACACACACACAGGTAACACACACACACACACACACAGGTAACACACACACACACAGGTAACACACACACAGGTAACACACACACACACACACAGGTAACACACACACAGGTAACACACCCACAGGTAACACACACACACACACAGGTAACACACCCACAGGTAACACACCCACAGGTAACACACACACACAGGTAACACCCACAGGTAACACACACACAGGTAACACACCCACAGGTAACACACACACACACAGGTAACACACACACAGGTAACACACACACACACACACAGGTAACACACCCACAGGTAACACACCCACAGGTAACACACACACACAGGTAACACCCACAGGTAACACACCCACAGGTAACACACACACAGGTAACACACCCACAGGTAACACACACACACACAGGTAACACACACACACACACAGGTAACACACACACAGGTAACACACACACACACACAGGTAACACACCCACAGGTAACACACACACACAGGTAACACACACAGGTAACACACACACAGGTAACACACACATAGGTAACACACACACACACAGGTAACACACACACACACACAGGTAACACACACACACAGGTAACACACACACAGGTAACACACACACAGGTAACACACACACACACAGGTAACACACACACAGGTAACACACACACAGGTAACACACACACAGGTAACACACACACAGGTAACACACACACAGGTAACACACACACACACAGGTAACACACACACACAGGTAACACACACACAGGTACACACACAGGTAACACACACACACAGGTAACACACACACAGGTAACACACACGCACACAGGTAACACACACACACACAGGTAACACACCACAACACACAGGTAACACACACACACAGGTAACACACACACAGGTAACACACACACACAGGTAACACACACACACAGGTAACACACACACACACAGGTAACACACACACACACAGGTAACACACACACAGGTAACACACACACACAGGTAACACACACACACAGGTAACACACACACAGGTAACACACACACACAGGTAACACACACACACACAGGTAACACACACCCACAGGTAACACACACACACACACACACAGGTAACACAGGTAACAGACACACACACACACAGGTAACACACACACAGGTAACACACACACACAGGTAACACACACACAGGTAACACACACACAGGTAACACACACACACAGGTAACACACACACACACAGGTAACACACACACACAGGTAACACACACACACACACAGGTAACACACACACACACACAGGTAACACACACACACAGGTAACACACACACACACAGGTAACACACACACAGGTAACACACACACACACAGGTAACACACACACACAGGTAACACACACACACAGGTAACACACACACACACACAGGTAACACACACACAGGTAACACACACACACAGGTAACACACACACACACAGGTAACACACACACAGGTAACACACACACACAGGTAACACACACACACACACACAGGTAACACACACACACACACACAGGTAACACACACACACACACAGGTAACACACACACGCACAGGTAAACACCCACAGGTAACACACCCACAGGTAACACACCCACAGGTAACACACACACACAGGTAACACACCCACAGGTAACACACCCACACAGGTAACACACCCACAGGTAACACACACACCCACAGGTAACACACACACAGGTAACACACACATAGGTAACACACACACACACAGGTAACACACACACACAGGTAACACACACACAGGTAACACACCCACAGGTAACACACACACAGGTAAAGCACTGCTCACATGGTGTACTCTTCCATGTAGTACTGCAGTACATGGTGTGCTCTTCCATTATAAGTCTCCGCCTCCAGCCTGTAACTCGTCTCCTTTCCTCCCTCTCAGCGTCGTCTTGGTGACGCAGCGAAGAAAGCCATCGGGAAGTTAACGACGAGGACGGTGAAGAAAGGAGACAAGGTAGCGACATGTCTCCTTCCTTCTTCTTCTGTGGTACTAAATGAAGACGTTAGCCGTTTCTCAATTCAAAGTACACGAGTACAGACGTGTGTTCTTTTGGAGGACGGAGGACGGTGTGTCTGACTTGATGACGTCACCACATCAGCTGTTCTTGCTCCTGAGTTTACTCTCATTATTCATTGTAAATGATTTCTTACAGTCAAACTAACGTAACGTTATCTTTTAATAAATAATAAACTCTTTGTGCTTGTTAGATCCTTCAAACAGAATTATATCTCATGTTAAATGTGAATTATATCTCATGTTTAATATGAATTATATCTCATGTTTAATATGAATTATATCTCATGTTAAATATGAATTATATCATGTTAAATATGAATTATATCATGTTAAATATGAATTATGTCTCATGTTTAATATGAATTATATCATGTTAAATATGAATTATATCATGTTAAATATGAATTATATCTCATGTTAAATATGAATTATATCTTGAATTATATCTCATGTTTAACCGCTACGGAGACGTCGGAGCAGCGGAAAGTTTCAACAAGTCCTGCCGACATCAGGCTGCTCTCTCTCGCTCTCTCGCTCTCTATATACAGTATATATATATGTGTATATATATATATATATATATATATATATATATATATATATATATATATATATATATATATATATATATAAGTGTATATATACATGACATCAGGGCTGCTCGTTCCTGACTCAACAACAGTAGTATTTATAAAGTCATCTGTCAGGAGTTTATTTTCTCCTCGCTACTGTTTCCAGTTGCTGGTGAAATGCATTCTGGGATATATGCTGGCCAGAGTATGCACAAGTCTCCTCTGATGCATTCTGGGTAAAGTTGGAGGAGCAAGTCACATCCGGGCATTTTAACCGTGAACCGAGAGAAGAGAACTTTGAATGAACATGAACCCGAGACTGATGAGGAGACAGGAAACGAGGACAGAGAAGTACACAAGTACAGAGAAGTACAGAAAAGTACAGAGAAGTACACAAGTACAGAGAAGTACGAGTACAGAGGAGTGCAGAGAAGTACCCGAGTGCAGAGAAGTACCCGAGGACAGAGAAGTACCAGAGTACAGAGAAGTACACACAAGAACGCATATTGAGAAACGGCTTCTGTCTGTTCTTCTTCGGTGGTCCTGAACGAAGACGTGTCTGCTCTTCTTCGGTGGTCCTGAACGAACGTCATCACTGTTCTTCAGACCAGTGAAGAGAGAAGTAAAGAGCGGGTGAGGGTTTGGCACCTGGTGGGCAGGAGAGACCAGAGGGTTCCAGTTGCTGTTGATGACCTTCAGCAGTGAGGGGTGTGTCCTCTGCTCTGACACTAAGGTCGGAGGTCACAGGATGATGACGAGGGAAGATAAACAAAGATATAAATCACACCTGATGAGTCCTGCAGGAAAACATGTGAGGAAGTTTGAAATGGCAGACGGCTGCCACGGAGACGCCGGATGTTCTCGTCCCTTAAAGCTCCACTATGTCACGTTTCCACCTTACAATAACAGCTTGAAACAAATGGTGTCGCTACAAAGACTTTTAATATGTTGATGTCTCCTCCTCCTCCTCCTCCTCCTCCTCCTCCACTGCCATCGGGGGTCTGTGGCCAGAAAACTGCTGAATGTAAGATGTTGGGACCGGCCCGGTACTTCCGGTTGAGGAACAGGAAGTACTTCAACCTGCTGTCTGTCATGATGACCAACGTCACATAGTCCAGTCCTCCTCACAGGGGACTCTTTATCTGCTCCGCGACTCGTAGAGACGGAGTGACTTGCTGCTGTGTTGAACACCGGGCGGGTCTGAACCAGACGAGCTGTGAGTCACTAGCCGGAAGAGCCATATATGGCTCAGAGCCAGAGGTTCACGACACTGAAGTAAACGTTAAATACCTGAAGGGGGCGCTACGGGGGAAAAGTTGCATAGTGTCGCTTTAAACATGTCCATGTGCTTTTTTCTGTCGGTTGCAGGAAACCGATCCAGACTTTAACCACTGCGCCGTGTGCATTGAAGCGTACCAGCTGAACGACGTGGTCCGCATTCTGCCCTGCAAGTAAGACTGAGAACACACTGGAGTTCCCTCTGTGTTGACCGTCTGAGCCCGAGTCCCCCGCTCTGTTCCCTCTGTGTTGACCGTCTGAGCCCGAGTCCCCCGCTCTGTTCCCTCTGTGTTGACCGTCTGAGCCCGAGTCCCCCGCTCTGTTCCCTCTGTGTTGACCGTCTGAGCCCGAGTCCCCCGCTCTGTTCCCTCTGTGTTGACCGTCTGAGCCCGAGTCCCCCGCTCTGTTCCCTCTGTGTTGACCGTCTGAGCCCGAGTCCCCCGCTCTGTTCCCTCTGTGTTGACCGTCTGAGCCCGAGTCCCCCGCTCTGTTCCCTCTGTGTTGACCGTCTGAGCCCGAGTCCCCCGCTCTGTTCCCTCTGTGTTGACCGTCTGAGCCCGAGTCCCCCGCTCTGTTCCCTCTGATGCTTTGATGCATCGTGTCTGCAGACACGTCTTCCACAAGCTGTGTGTGGACCCCTGGCTGAACGAGCACTGCACCTGTCCCATGTGTAAACTCAACATCCTCAAAGCCCTGGGCATCATGGTGAGTCCTCACTGTGAGCCTCTCTGTCTGTCCTGTCTCTACTCTTGTCTGTCCTCTGTCTCTACTCTTGTCTGTCCTCTGTCTCTACTCTTGTCTGTCCTCTGTCTCTACTCTTGTCTGTCCTCTGTCTCTACTCTTGTCTGTCCTCTGTCTCTACTCTTGTCTGTCCTCTGTCTCTACTATTGTCTGTCCTCTGTCTCTACTATTGTCTGTCCTCTGTCTCTACTCGTGTCTGTCCTCTGTCTCTACTCATGTCTGTCCTCTGTCTCCTCTGTCCTCAGACCAGTCTTCCCTGCGTGGACAGCGTGGTGTTGGACGTGGAGCGTCTGGGCGTCAGTCAGGCCGCCGGTGGCCAGAGGGCGACGCTGGGCGACAGCAACCAGCCGTCCATTAGCCTCGAGCCGCTCAGTCCCCCCCACCCTGAGGCCACGCCCAGAACACCTGCTGACATCACTATCGCTGTGACTAGTAAGACACAGTAGCACATCATAATCATAACAAATGCTTTACTGTTGGGGAAACTAATCACCATAGGCAACTGATTTAACTGTCATTTAGCAACTTTACAATGTTGCAGTGTCTCAAATCGTCCACTAGGTAGAGCTGATGACGTCATAAATACACAGATGATGAGGTCATCGATAAGTCAGTGTAAAGTGAAACTGACATTGTTGTGTACCTGTGTACAGGTATTTGTTTGTATGGTGCATTGTGCTCTGTTGCATCTCTCTGTTTGGACAGTGTACTTCCTGTTTGACTGTTTCCTGTCTCGTCAGGCGGCGGTAACTTCTTCAACAGGAACTCGATGTCTCCTCGCAGCATGGTCTATGAGATGGAGCTGCCAGACATCCAGGCCTCGTTAGACCTTTACGCCGACAACAAGTCCTGAGGCCCATCGCCATTGTTCCGCCCCCCCACGCCTCCAGCTGCTGATGGAAGAACTGCCTTGTATGGTCCCAGGATGTGTGTTTCCTGTGGGGATGGTGTAGGTGGGTTGTTCTGTGGGAGTGGTGGGGCGGTTAGGACCTTCTGATAAAGACAACCTGGACGAACTTCTTAACATCATTAATCCATCAGATTTCCTTCAGACTGAACATGGATTCTTGACCCTGGTCTGGATCCGGGTCCAAGTTTACACTCGTTAACATTGATGGCTCAAATTCTTAAAACACTCTGAAAAAGAAATTATTCCGAGAACTGAACTCCAGGATCCAGAACCTGATCTCTGTTCCTCTGGTAGACCTGGAGGGAATGTTGTTGATCCTGGAAAACTTCCAGTCCATCAAAGCGCTTTTGTGTTCTCGGAAAGGGGTTCCTGTTCCTGTCGGTCCGGAGTTTGTGAACATGTTGATTTGTAAGGTTTCTGGTGAACGGTTTAAGGAAAGGTCCTTAAACAGGTTTGTGTGATTTTGGAAAAGTCCCTAAAAGGTTCCTCTCAAGACTGATTTCCTAAAGAATCTTCTTGGTTCTGATAATGGTCCAAAGAGCCCAAAGGGTCCTTAAAAAGTGTCAGAGTTCGTAAAGTTCTCGGGCTCCTAAAGAGTGGCTTTGAGTTTCTAAAGATATTCCTCAGTTATCAGGGGTTTCTTGAGCAGGTTCCCTCCATTAAAGAAGAATCCCAAACATTTATATATGATTCTTAAAAAGGTTCTTGGAGAGGTTTTTGAAATCTTCAAAGGATCCTTGAAGACGGTTATGTAGGTTCCTGGAAAAGTCCCTGAGGCCCAACCTCTCAGAAAATACATCTTACTTTTTAGTTCCCACAAAGGTTCTTGAAATGGTTCTTGAGTCTTTAAAAAGGTTCCCGTTTTCTTGAATAATGGGTAAAATTATCACCTCTGAGACTGTCTTGCCAGAACCTGGACCTGGAAGCATCAATACTAGAACCATAAGGAACTCGGAGGACGTGAACCCAGAAAAGGTTTCTGATGCTATGCATTCAGTTTGTTGTAACTCTGACTCCAGTCATGCTGGATTCTGTTTGAAGACCTGGACCTCGATCCGCATCCATCTACCTGAGGGGATTCTTCGTATTCCTCAACCGACTGGAACCAGGATCAGTGGAAAACCTGGATCTTCTGTGGAGACTCTGGAGGAAACACTCTTGGACTTAAAACGTGACTTCTGGCGCGTCCAGGGCCGTGAGCAAAGTGACACCACCATCACACTGCCCTTTGCTGGGTTCTGTTCCTGTTGTAACAGAGGTGGGTTTGTGGAGAACATGGGGAACTTTGAGAAGCTTCCAGAAAGCCTGTTTGCCATGAGGAGAAATGCACACGAGAACAACAGATCCAAACGTTTCTTCACGACTTCACGTCAGCTCATGTGTGGTAGACTGTCCTGGAGTAGTGTAGCGGCCAGGTTCAGTGGTACCTCCCTGGCTCAGTGGTACCTCCCTATAGAACAAAGAGACATTAGAGTTAAAGGAACATGGCGACATGCCAGAAAATCCTCTGATGGAGCTCCTCAGGGAGTGGACCCGGGTCCTCTGTCTCTTTGAGATGGAGCTCCTCAGGGAGTGGACCGGGTCCTCTTCTTGTTCAAACCTCTAGAGATGTTAGACTTCTACCTGCATTCAGCGCTCTGGTTCCTCAGTCAGACGACGAGCAGCCTGGTCTCCAGGGGGAACTTAGCCAAGTCACACGAGGAGATGAACCTCAACCCGCTTGAAGAGGGTCTGTCTTTATCCTGTGCACTAACCGTTTAGTCAGCTGGTGTCTACCAGAGGTCTGTGATCCAATAAGAAGAGTATGAGGCGAGTCACTTCCTGTACTGCCACACACTGTAAGCGAAACACACGTGAGCTCACGTTCTTCATGAAACGTTTTTTCAAATGAAGCATAAACCGGGTCGTCTGTATCTCAGGGAGTGAGAGGTCGTCCCTTAACCACCTAGTCCCCGGTTCCATCCCCGCTCTCCCGTAGTGCATGTTGAAGTGTCCTTGAGCAAGGCACTGAACCCCCAGTTGTTCCCCGGTCTTCACTGCAGCCCACTTCTCCCCCGTGACTATGGCTGGGTCAATGCAGACGAGAAGTTCCCCAATAAAAACACATTATTAGTCGACTGGAGCGGATATTACTCTGATATATAAACGTTGCTGATCTCTTGTTTGAAGGCGAGGTCTCTTATAATCCACCTCGTTAGCGTGTAGCTCCCACAGTGAACACATTACAGGAAACAACACAGGCCTGCGTCCTCTCTCCCTATTGGCTGATAGACCTCCGTCCTCAGATGGGGCTTCTGTTCTCTGTTGCTTCTGTCTGTCCTCCAGAGACCGGCGGGTCTCCTGAAGGACAGCTCCTTTAAGATGTATTAAACTGCTTCTGAATTACTCGGCGTGTAATAATAAGCTCCAGTGAAGGGCTCCATATTTAAAAGCATTATACAATCTATAACCTGACTGATAGATGCATATATCTGTGAAGGACCCGTCTGTCCACCTGTCCTCATTGTGGTGATGCTTTCAGTCCACTGTGTCTCTTACTGCCTCAGCATTACGTGTCATTAAAGTGTCTTTATGCCTTTCACGTGCAGCGTCTGAGTGTTTCCTCCGCCGGGGGTCACGTGACATGAACACCATGCAGACTTGTCCATAACGTCACGTGACATGAACACCACGCAGACTTGTCCGTAGCGTCACGTGACACGAACACCACGCAGACTTGTACATAACGTCACGTGACATGAACACCATGCAGACTTGTCCGTAGCGTCACGTGACACGAACACCACGCAGACTTGTCCATAGCGTCACGTGATATGAACACCATGCAGACTTGTCGATACGGATTAAAGTCTTCCTGGAGAGATGATGTGTCATATTATTATATCTTAAGTTAACTTATATATGTAACATCTTTATTCAATCATGAATGCATCAGAAGCGGCAACGTGTTTATTTCCCCCTCTGACGTCAGGACGCAACGTGCGCAGAGGGCGGGGCCTGCACGTCGACCCGGAAGTGATGTGTAGTCAGCAGACTTGGTGAAAACAACAACATCAGCTCTCTGTCGTCTGGCGGTCGTTTCTCCCGGTGCTAACTGTCGTTTCTCCCGGTGGTAACGGTCGTGGTCCCGGTGGTAACTGTCGTTTCTCCCGGTGGTCGCGGTCGTTGGTCCCGGTGGTAACGGTCGTTTCTCCCGGTGGTAACGGTCGTTGGTCCCGGTGGTAACGGTCGTTGGTCCCGGTGGTCCCGGTCGTTGATCCCGGTGGTAACGGTCGTTTATCCCGGTGGTAACGGTCGTTGGTCCCGGTGGTCCCGGTGGTCCCGGTCCTACCCAAGCGGTTCCCCGGTGGGATGTGGATCCAGCCGGAGGAGGTGCTCCTGGCCGGGCCGCTCTGGGTCTCTGAGCGGGCCAACCCGTTCTTCATCCTGCAGAGGAGGAGGGGCCACGGCCGGGGGGGGGGGCTCTCAGGTGAGTGACGCCCGGTCCGCTACAGTCCGGGTCCGCTTCATTAGTTCGCTATGGTCTCCTGGTCTACCTCTGGTCTACCTGTGTCCCTCTATGTGAGGGTCTCCTGGTCTATCTGTGTCCCTCTATGTGAGGGTCTACCTGTGTCCCTCTATGTGAGGGTCTCCTGGTCTACCTGTGTCCCTCTATGTGAGGGTCTCCTGGTCTACCTGTGTCCCTCTATGTGAGGGTCTATCTGTGTCCCTCTATGTGAGGGTCTCCTGGTCTACCTGTGTCCCTCTATGTGAGGGTCTCCTGGTCTACCTGTGTCCCTCTATGTGAGGGTCTATCTGTGTCCCTCTATGTGAGGGTCTCCTGGTCTATCTGTGTCCCTCTATGTGAGGGTCTACCTGTGTCCCTCTATGTGAGGGTCTCCTGGTCTACCTGTGTCCCTCTATGTGAGGGTCTCCTGGTCTACCTGTGTCCCTCTATGTGAGGGTCTATCTGTGTCCCTCTATGTGAGGGTCTCCTGGTCTACCTGTGTCCCTCTATGTGAGGGTCTCCTGGTCTACCTGTGTCCCTCTATGTGAGGGTCTATCTGTGTCCCTCTATGTGAGGGTCTCCTGGTCTATCTGTGTCCCTCTATGTGAGGGTCTACCTGTGTCCCTCTATGTGAGGGTCTCCTGGTCTACCTGTGTCCCTCTATGTGAGGGTCTATCTGTGTCCCTCTATGTGAGGGTCTCCTGGTCTACCTGTGTCCCTCTATGTGAGGGTCTATCTGTGTCCCTCTATGTGAGGGTCTCCTGGTCTACCTGTGTCCCTCTATGTGAAGGTCTCCTGGTGGGGACTCTGGACGTGGTCCTGGACTCCAGTGCCAGGGTGGCCCCGTACCGGATCCTGCTGCAGACGGGGGACTCGCAGGTCTACTGGACCGTGGCCTGTGGTGGGTCAGCCAGGGCTCCTGTGATTGGCTGGGCGTGTGGGCGGGGCTGACCCTCGGTCGTGTCTTGCAGGCTCCTCCAGGAAGGAGATCACGGAGCACTGGGATTGGCTGGAGAGCAACCTGCTCCAGACCGTCTCCATCTTCGACAACGACGAAGACGTGGTCACCTTCGTCAAGGGGAAGGTCTCGGTACGTCCCGCCGCGCCGCCTCGCCGCCACCGTGTGAGCCCGTCGTGAGTGATGTCACTTCCTGCAGGGCATCATTGCGGAGGAGAGCCGGCTGCAGCGGGGGGAGGAGCCGGAAGACTGTGGGAAGTTCCGGGAGGCGGAGCTAAAGATGAGGCGTCAGTTCGGGATGCCGGAGGAGGAGAAGCTGGTGAACTATTACTCCTGCAGCTACTGGAAGGGCCGGGTGCCGCGGCAGGGCTGGCTCTACCTGTCCGTCAACCACCTGTGCTTCTACAGCTTCCTGCTGGGCAGAGAGGGTACGGCCAATCACAGCGCAGAGGGATGATGTCATCCATAGCAGCTGGTGACCCGGTGGTGTTACATCATATGTTATCCCCCATTGACCTGGTGGTGTTCCATCATATGTTGCCCCCAGTGACCCTGGTGGTGCAGTGGGCGGAGGTGACCCAGCTGGAGAAGAACGCCACCCTGGTGTTCCCGGAGAGCGTGCGTGTGACCACGCGGCTCACGGAGCACTTCTTCTCCATGTTCCTGAACATCAACGACACCTTCAGGCTGATGGAGCAGCTGGCCACCATCGCCATGCGCCAGCTGCTGGACAACGAGGCCTTCGCCGCCGACCGCTCGCTGCCCCGCGCCGGCAAGACGCTCAGGAACGTCTCTGCGCTCAAGAGGTCTCACTCTGTCAAAGTATCGTATGCTTAGACGACTTGTGACCTTTGACCTGGTCGTATGCATGTTGACGACCTTTGACCTGGTCGTATGCATGTCAATGACCTTTGACCTGGTCGTATGCATGTCGACGACCTTTGACCTGGTCGTATGCATGTCGATGACCTTTGACCTGGTCGTATGCATGTCGACGACCTTTGACCTGGTCGTATGCATGTCGACAACCTTTGACCTGGTCGTATGCATGTCAATGACCTTTGACCTGGTCGTATGCATATTGATGACCTTTGACCTGGTCGTATGCATATTGACGACCTTTGACCTGGTCATATGCATGCATTTGACCTTTGACCTGGTTTTCTGCATGTCAATGACCTTTGACCTGGTCATATGCATGTCGACGACCTTTAACCTGGTCGTATGCATGTTGACGACCTTTGACCTGGTTGTTTGCATATATTTCACCTTTGACCTGGTCGTATGCATGTCGACGACCTTTGACCTGGTCGTATGCATGTCGATGACCTTTGACCTGGTCGTATGCATGTCGATGACCTTTGACCTGGTCATATGCATGTCGACGACCTTTAACCTGGTCGTATGCATGTCGACGACCTTTGACCTGGTCGTATGCATGTCGACGACCTTTGACCTGGTCGTATGCATGTCGATGACCTTTGACCTGGCCGTATGCATGTCGACGACCTGTGACCTGGTCGTATGCATGTCGATGACCTTTGACCTGGTCGTATGCATGTATACGACCTTTGACCTGGTCGTATGCATGTTGACGACCTTTGACCTGGTCGTATGCATGTATACGACCTTTGACCTGGTCGTATGCATGTCGACGACCTTTGACCTGGTCGTATGTATGAATTTGACCTTTGACCTGGTCGTATGCATGTATGCGACCTTTGACCTGTTCGTATGCATGTCGACGACCTTTGACCTGGTCGTATGCATGAATTTGACCTTTGACCTGGTCGTATGCATGAATTTGACCTTTGACCTGGTCGTATGCATGTCGACGACCTTTGACTTGGTCGCACACAACCTTTTACCCGCTCGTATGCATGTAGACAACGGGGTGCAGGGAGGAGTGTCGCACATTGACAGGAACAGCCTTTGACCTTTGACCTGGTGCTGTCGTTGCCCAGGGATTTGGACGCGCGGGCAAAGAACGAGCACTACCGGATGATGTTCCGGCTAACGCAGGACGAGCGTCTGGACGGCCACACGGACTGCACGCTGTGGACGCCGTTCGCTAAGATGCACGTGGTGGGCCAGCTGTTCATCTCCAACAACTACATCTGCTTCAACAGCCGAGAGGAGGACCTGTGCCAGCTCATCATCCCCCTGAGAGAGGTGGGTCTAGAGCGCTCATTACTGCCCCCTGGAGGTCATCACAGGTATCACTTCTCACATTCTGACAATACTTAACATTCACAATGAAAAGTGACCCAGCAGCCGGTGTGTAGTTGTGTGTGTCTTGTTGTTTGTGTAGTTCCAGCCGGTGTGTAGTTGTGTGTGTAGTCCGGTGCAGCCTGCTCATCGCCCGATGACGTTTACCCATGATGCTTTGCTCCGCAGGTGTCCATTGTGGAGAAGCCGTTTACCCATGATGCTTTGCACCGCAGGTGTCCATTGTGGAGAAGCCGTTTACCCATGATGCTTTGCTCCGCAGGTGTCCATTGTGGAGAAGCCGTTTACCCATGATGCTTTGCACCGCAGGTGTCCATTGTGGAGAAGCCATTTACCCATGATGCTTTACTCCGCAGGTGTCCATCGTGGAGAAGGCGGACAGCAGCGGCGTGCTGCCGTGTCCCGTCTCCATCAGCACCAAGAGCAAGATGAACTTCCTGTTCGCCAACCTGAAGGACAGAGACTTCCTGGTCCAACGCATCTCGGACTTCCTGCAGCGGACCCCCGATGGCCTCCGGGGCGACGGCAGCGTGCCGGCTCTGGACGGCGCCTCGGTGCGTCGCTCGGGGGGGGGGGGGGGGGCTGATCACAATGCATGCTGGGTAGATTTGAGTCTGACTTGATGCTAACTCGACCGGAGCAGAGAGCTGATTGGCTCTTACCACGTGTTGAGGAAACCCTTATCTTCTGTGTCGGGTTAGGCTAACGGCACGGTAATAACAATAACAACAACAACAATAATAAAGCATGTTTATGTAACTCAAGGAGCAACGTGTTTCAAAAAAACTAAAGACAGCATCCGATGCATTTCTACATCCACATATGTTCCCAAAGGCAGAGGAACCAGCCGTTGTCGTGGGAACCAGTCCAGGGTTCCTGGTGGTCTGGTTCTGATGTGGTTTCTGTCCTCAGGCGTCCTCCAGCGCCCCCTTGTCTTCAGGGTCTGAGTCCGTCCACAGGGGGCGCCATTACCACCCGGGTCTGCCCACCGCCAGCCACGGCCTCCTGCAGCTCTACCACCACGACGCTCCGGAGGACCTGGGGCCCAAAGCCGTGAGTCCCAACGCCGGACTGCTGGTCCTCAGGGGGACTGGTGGTCCTCCGGGGGACCAGCAAACAGTGATCTAGACCTTTATTTCCTGATCCAGCTGAGATGTGAACATGTGACATGAAGCAAGTTTTCAGACTCTCCTTTCCCCCCTCCTTCTCTCCTCCTCTCCTTCCCTCCTTCTCCCCTCCCCCCTCCTTTTCCCCTCCTTCTCTCCTTCCCTCCTGTAGATGAAGGAGAAGATGAAGGAAGAGGCGTGGAATATACATTTCTCCGAGTTTGGTCGAGGAGTGTGCATGTACCGGACCTCCAGAACCCGAGACCTGGTCCTCAACGGGGTCCCGGAGCGCCTGAGGGGGGAGCTGTGGCTGCTGTTCTCAGGTCAGTGCTCACTCCTTCATGTGCCTGAGGGGGGCTGTGGCTGCTGTTCTCAGGTCAGCGGTCACTGGCGGTCAGTATTCACACGTCCCCCTCTGGGTCCAGGAGCACAGAATGAGATGGCGACCCACCCCGGTTACTATGGCGACCTGGTGGAGCAGGCCATGGGGATGTGCTCGCTGGCCACCGAGGAGATCGAGCGCGACCTCCACCGCTCGATGCCGGAGCACCGGGCCTTCCAGAACGAGACGGGCATCGCGGCGCTGCGGCGCGTCCTCACGGCCTACGCTCACCGCAACCCCGGCATCGGCTACTGCCAGGTGAGCGTCCAGATGCCAGGTGAATATCAGGAGATGCAACCCTGGACCGAGCCGGGTTCTGGTACTGGACTCCTGTGTTGGCCACGGCTGGTCCAGATCCAACACCGTGCTCCACCACCAGGGGTTCAGTGGACCTGGACCCACCGTCCCTGATGGAGGACCCTCAGGTGGTCTTAACGGCTCCGTGGTAGAGGCTGAGAGAGCTGGACAAGGTGGACACGCCTCTTCATGGGGTCAGGGACATGGTGGTTCTCTGGACGGTGCTGTGATGAGGTGTTCACAGAGTTCCTCTAGAGCAGTTGTTGCCATGGTTACGGACTCGGCCCGCGGTGATAAGGGGAGATTTTATTTATTTATTTATTTCGGGGGGTTTTCTCGGTGGAATCTGTCGACTGCACGACAGACCTGGTGAGAGATGGAGAGAGATGGAGAGAGATGGAGAGAGATGGAGGAGGAACGGTGGAGCAGTGAAACAGGACTGGACCGTCTGGTGAAGAGGAGATCTCATTGTACTGGTCTACATTCAGACCCTCAAGCCTCAAGACTAGGACTAGAGATAGAGGAAGGAGATGAGGGTCCTCTAGGAGCCTTAGAGATAGAGGAAGGAGATGAGGGTCCTCTCGGAGCCTTAGAGAGAGAGGAAGGAGATGAGGGTCCTCTCGGAGCCTTAGAGAGAGAGGAAGGAGATGAGGTTCCTCTCGGAGCCTTAGAGATAGAGGAAGGAGATGAGGTTCCTCTAGGAGCCTTAGAGATAGAGGAAGGAGATGAGGTTCCTCTAGGAGCCTTAGAGAGAGAGGAAGGAGATGAGGTTCCTCTCGGAGCCTTAGAGATAGAGGAAGGAGATGAGGTTCCTCTAGGAGCCTTAGAGATAGAGGAAGGAGATGAGGTTCCTCTAGGAGCCTTAGAGATAGAGGAAGGAGATGAGGTTCCTCTAGGAGCCTTAGAGAGAGAGGAAGGAGATGAGGTTCCTCTCGGAGCCTTAGAGATAGAGGAAGGAGATGAGGTTCCTCTAGGAGCCTTAGAGATAGAGGAAGGAGATGAGGTTCCTCTAGGAGCCTTAGAGATAGAGGAAGGAGATGAGGTTCCTCTAGGAGCCTTAGAGAGAGAGGAAGGAGATGAGGTTCCTCTCGGAGCCTTAGAGATAGAGGAAGGAGATGAGGTTCCTCTCGGAGCCTTAGAGATAGAGGAAGGAGATGAGGTTCCTCTAGGAGCCTTAGAGATAGAGGAAGGAGATGAGGTTCCTCTAGGAGCCTTAGAGATAGAGGAAGGAGATGAGGTTCCTCTAGGAGCCTTAGAGATAGAGGAAGGAGATGAGGTTCCTCTGTAGGAGCCTTAGAGATAGAGGAAGGAGCTCGGACATCAGGAGAGATCTTGGGGTTGAGCCTCTACTCCTTTGTGTCTAAAGGAATCAGCTGAGGTGGTTCTGGTCTCCTGGACCCTTTAAAGGTGTACTGTGTCCAATGGGAGGAGAGCAGGGCTAGACCAGGACCCCCTGGAGGGCTTCTATCTCCCAGCTGGCCTGAAGGCCTCAGGACCCAGAAGGATCTGGAAGGGGTTGATGCTGAGAGGAAGTGTGGCTCGGCTGCTGGTCTGAGACCAGAGCCGGACTACGCGGGGGACCCTGGACAGACCCCCTAGGACTAAAGACCAAACCACAAGTCCACAAGGAACAGAATACTGGCTAAACTGTATAAATTCACATTTCAAACATAAGAGCTGTGGGCCGTTGATAACTAGAAAGACTCCCGTGTTCTCCTCCAGGCCATGAACATCGTCACCTCCGTCCTGCTGCTCTACTGCCCCGAGGAGGAGGCCTTCTGGCTGCTGGTGGCCCTGTGTGAGCGCATGCTGCCGGACTACTACAACACCAGGGTCGTAGGTCAGTAGCTCCGCCGGGTCGTAGGTCAGTAGCTACATGGGGCCTCACGGGGCGTCCTCTGAGTGGCCTCCCGACCCCGCCGGGCCCCTCACGGTGGTTGTCCTCTGAGTGTCTCCCCCCCCCCAGGTGCTCTGGTGGACCAGGGCGTGTTCGAGGACCTGACCCAGGCCTTCCTGCCCCTGCTGGCCCAGCACATGCAGGCTCTGGGCGTGATCTCCACCATCAGCCTGTCCTGGTTCCTCACGCTCTTCCTGTCCGTGATGCCGTTCGACAGCGCCGTGCTGCTGGTCGACTGCTTCTTCTACGAAGGGATCAAGGTCACCTTCCAGGTCAGAGGTCACCGCGACTCAGCCACTGCTCCTGCAGGTCACGGAGGTCACCTGCAGTGAACGCTGTGTACCTGCTCCTCTTTCTACATGCAGGTGGCGCTGGCGGTGCTTCATGACAACATGGAGGCTCTGCTGGGCTGCAGCGACGAGGGAGAAGCCATGACCATCCTGGGCAGGTCAGAGGTCAGACTGTAGGGTCTACAGGTCCTCAGACGTACCGCTAACGTGTGTGTGTGTGCGTGTGCAGATACCTGGATAATGTTGTCAACAAACAGACTGTGGCTCCTCCCACCCCTCACCTGCACGCCCTCCTGACGAGTGGAGACGACCCTCCACCTGAGATCGACATCTTT
Organism: Liparis tanakae; assembly: GCA_036178185.1. Lineage (NCBI taxonomy): Eukaryota > Metazoa > Chordata > Actinopteri > Perciformes > Liparidae > Liparis > Liparis tanakae. The sequence goes on along the minus strand of CM070095.1, from coordinate 57,118 downwards.
GAGCTCATCAAGTCGTCCTATGAGGTCACTGTCTAACAGCTGCTTCACTGTCTAACAGCTGCTTCACTGTCTTGAGGTGACCTGTGTCCTCTCTAAGCAGAAGTTTGGCAGCCTGCGCTCTGATGTCATCGAGCAGATGAGGTTCAAGCAGAGGTTAAAGGTCATCCAGTCTCTGGAGGACACGGCCAAAAGGAGTGTGGTGGGTTCTGGTACTGCGGCTACACGCTTCTCCTGTAGACACGGTGTTTACTGTGTGTGTGTGTGTGTGTGTGTGTGTGTGTGTGTGTGTGTGTGTGTGTGTGTGTGTAGGTGCGAGCGATGATGACAGAGTCGGCCTTCAGCATCGAGGAGCTGGAGGAGCTGTACTGTCTCTTTAAGGTCAGACCTGCCCACCACACCAGCTCTAAAGGTCTCTGACCCCCCCAGAGACCTCTAGACTCATATGGTGGACTACAGGACTCTAAAGGTCTCTCTGACCCCTGCAGTCCCAGCACATGACCAGCTGTTATTGGGGGTCCAGCAGCTCCGCGGTCCAGCGCCATGACCCCAGCCTGCCGTACCTGGAGCAGTACCGCATCGACCCGGTCCAGTTCACCCAGCTGTTCACCTCGCTGGCCCCCTGGGTCTGTGGAGGCCACACCTCCACGCTGTCGGCCCGCCTCTTCAGGCTCCTGGACCACAACAAGGACGGACTGGTCAACTTCAAAGAGTTCATCACCGGACTCAGTGAGTCCAGAAACGAGAGCCACGAGTCCTCCAGAGGGTCCCGTGAGTCCTCCCGAGGGTCCCGCGAGTCCTCCAGAGGGTCCCGCGAGTCCTCCAGAGGGTCCCGCGAGTCCTCCAGAGGGTCCCGCGAGTCCTCCAGAGGGTCTGAAGCTGCCGCTCTGTGCCTGCAGGCGGGATGTTCCACGGAGACCTGACGGAGAAGCTCAAGCTGCTGTACAAGCTGCACCTGCCTCCAGGTGTGTGTGTGTATCTGTTTGTGTGTGTTTATTTGTTTATCTGTGTGTGTTTGTTTATTTGTGTGTTTATTTGTTTAGTGTGGTTGTTTATTTGTTTTTAGTTTGTTTGTGTGTGTTTATTTGTTTGTTTATCTGTGTGTGTATTTGTTTATCTGTTTATGTGTTTGTTTTTATTTGTGTGTGTATATTTGTTTGTTTATCTATGTGTGGTTGTTTATTTGTTTGTGTGTTATTTGTTTATCTGTGTGTGTTTCTTTGTTTGTGTGTTATTTCGTTGTGTGTGTGTTTCTTTGGTTATGTGTGTTTGTGTGTTTTTGTTGATGTGTGTGTGCGTGTGTTTATTTGTTGATATGTGTGTGTGTGTGTGTGTGTGTGTTTATTTGTGTGTGTGTGTGTGTGTGTGTGTGTTGCAGCTCTTTGTCCTGAGGAGGCGGAGTCAGCCCTGGAGGCGACACACTTCTTCACAGAGGAGGAGCCTCAGGGTAAACACATGAACACTGCCACTACGCTACTGTTACTTCTCCTTCATCTCTGCTCCTCTTTCTCCTTCTCCTTCATCTCTGCTCCTCTTTCTCCTTCTCCTTCATCTCTGCTCCTCTTCTTCTTCTCCTTCATCTCTGCTCCTCTTTCTTCTTCTCCTCTTTCCTCTTCTTCTCTTTCTTCTTCTCCTTCATCTCTGCTCCTCTTTCTTCTTCTCCTTCATCTCTGCTCCTCTTTTTCTTCTCCTTCATCTCTGCTCCTCTTTCCTCTTCTCCTCTTTCTTCTTCTTCTCCTTCATCTCTGCTCCTTTCTTATTCTACTTCATCTCTTCTCCTCTTTCTTCTTCTCCTCTTTCCTCTTTCTTCTTCTTCTCCTTCATCTCTGCTCCTCTTCTTCTTCATCTCTGCTCCTCTTTTCTTTGATGATGAAGGTCTGTCTGTCTGTACAGGGGAGAAGGGGCAGGATGGAGGAGGAGACGCGGAGGAGAAGAAAGGTAAACGTGTTCCTCCTGCCAGCAGCCAGAGGAGGAGCAGCTTCAGGTGACCTCTGACCCCTGTGTGTTTCAGAGGTGAAGGACTACCGGTACTACCTGAGGATGTGGGCCGAGGAGAAGGAGCCCAAGGCCGAGAGCATCCGGGACCTGCCCCGCATGAGCCAGGTGAGCACGGCTGTTGTTGTGTTGTTGTGTTGTTGTTGTTGTGTTGTTGTTGTGCTGAGTGTGTGTGTGTGTGTGTGTGTGTGTGTGTGTGTGTGTGTGCAGGAGCAGTTCATCTCCCTGTGTAAGACGCTCTACAACCTGTTCGGGGAGGACCCTCTGGAGCAGCAGCTCTACCACTCCATCGCCACCGTGGCCAGCCTGCTGCTGCGCATCGGGGAGGTCGGCAAGAGGTTCGCTCAGGCTCCGCCCCCCCCGCCCCAGAGGGAGGAGGGGGCGGAGCCGGACGAGGAAACCGAAGACGACGCGACGCCCACGGACGACGGCGGTCGGAGGCGGGGCAGCGTGCTGGATGTCGATTGGTCGATCACCTTCGAACAGGTGCTGGCGTCGCTGCTGACGGAGGCGCCGCTCGTCGACTTCTTCGAGAAGAGGAGGGACTTCCAGGGCAAGATGGCCGCCAGCAAGGCGCAGAGGGCGGTGGAGCGGCAGACGAGCTCCGCCTCCGACCACGAACTCACTCAGCACTCCGCCTGAGGCACCTCCACCTGAGTCAGCTCCACCTGAGTCAGCTCCACCTGAGTCACCTCCACCTGAGTCTCCTCCACCTGAGGCACCTCCACCTGAGGCACCTCCACCTGAGTCTCCTCCACCTGAGTCCTCTCCACCTGAGTCTCCTCCACCTGAGTCTCCTCCACCTGAGTCTCCTCCACCTGAGTCTCCTCCACCTGAGGCACCTCCACCTGTCCAATGACTCCTCACTCCCCTTCATTATTCTCTGTTCAGCAGTTTATCTGCGGCTCCGCTCAAAGTATCAACCAATCAGTATCAACCTGGTTACGAGACTGTCACAGAAAGGGGGCGGGGTTTACAGCATCTGACCAATCACAAACAGGGACCAGTCTGATGTCAGCAGAGCATTTAAAAACTATGGTATAAATATGAAGAAGTTCTAGACGTGATTCAGAACAATGTGGCATAGCAAGCAGCGGCGACTGTTGCTTTGAGTGTAACGTCTTTATATTATCTAATGACCTACACACGCGCTCTGATTGGTCAATGGGCGGAGCTTTAATCTCGACCGGGTAAGAAGAGAACGTCTAAAGTTCCCTCAGGAGAACAGGACAACAACAAATCATAAAGTTCATGACCTTGTTGTTCAGGATATTCATATTTAAATATTCTGAGACGACCAGACGAGCAGGTCGAACTACGGAAGCCTCAAAGTTAAAAAAAAAAACTAAATCACCCATATAATCAAATAATAAATGTTTTTAAGATCTGAAAGAACCTGAAGAAAGATTGAACATTATTATTATTTGGAAGATAAAAGTCGACCTGGGACTTTAAGTTGATTTATGTTGGAAACAGGCAGAAATGAATCCCTTTTTTAATGATTTTAAGACAAATTAAACTTTAAAGACTCAGTCACATGAACATCACATGTTATCTAGAGAAACTAAACTTCATGTTAATGCTTCAGTTGCTCACCACATGTATTCACTGTATATTAATACGATGACATCACCTGTTTCACTCTGAAGCGTGGCTGGTTTCTGATGACATCACTGCTGTTTACTTCACGTTGGAACAGGATGTCAGATGTTTTTATTTAGCTATTTCTCTCTTGCTGTCTTTACTGTATTTATATATCTTTTAATGTGTATGTTGTCTAATAAATACTGAAAACAATTCCCTTTCCCTCCTCCGTTTACAGACTGTTAGGGAGGCTCTCACAGCTGACTTCCTTCTCAGGAAAGGCGCTCGCTTCCTTATCTCGTTTCCTCTTTTACCAAAGGAAAGGACCCTCACACAATTATCTGTATCTGGAGAATTTAAAGTGATGAAGCATTACTGTAACATTAATTCTCGTTCTACTAAACTGTTTGTTCAACCCACAATGGCGGAAGGAGGAGAAGATATCGATTTGGTCGAGGATATCATTATAACACCCGTCAAAAGGTACGTTCACACCGGACGCGTCGAAAAAATTCTCGACGCGCCTGACGCAGGATTCTGACGCGCGTCGAAAAAAGGGTGTTCACACCGGACGCGTCGAGACGAGACGCAGCGGGGGCGTGGCTTATCGCGCCCGCTTCTTCAGCCATATGAATCTTTTCCTTAACCAGACTGAGATGTCGTGTCTTCACTTGTCGCCCTGTGAGTCGCCCTGCTGCTGCCCCTCTCTCTCCTTCTCTCTGGACTCTGCGGTCCTGACTTCCACGGCCCTCCGCCCCTCCGCCCATGTTCCCGCTCGTCTCCCGCGGAGTACTGTACGGGTCGAGGAACGACAGGACCGCAGAGAGCTTCCACTTTTTACTTTTTCACTGCGCTACTCGCTGCTCTCTCTCTCTTCTCTCTATGATTCGTGTCTCTAGACTTTTCCTCCTCCGGCGGCAGATCTCCTCTACATGAAACACGTATGCCGGCGCTTGGTTCATAGTGAAGTAACACACAGCGAGAATAAAAGCAAACGCACACACTCTAAACGTATCGGGTCGTCCCACGGCTTCTCCCACCTCCTTCCACGCTTCATCTTTATCGCTACGGTTTCGGTAAGTAAAGAGTCGTGTCATAAAGTTTGTTTTGCCCACGAACGGCGACAAGAATCTTTTCCTCCACTTTCTAAACCGGCCGGCAGAACGATGACGAGCGGAGCTTCTCAACGCTGATTGGCTGACGCAACTATGACTCACGCGTTTCTGCTGCTCGAGTTCAGAAATTTCAACTCGCGCGTCGAGAAGCTGCGTCGGTTCGCTCTGTTCGCTCGTTTCGCCCCGAGACATTCGCTCTGTTCGTGCTGCTCAGACGCGCCTGACGCGCTGCACGCAGGAAAAAAAACAGCGTCGCAGCTTTGACGCAGCTTTGCATTGACTCAACATGTAAACCAGACGCAGCCGACGCAGCCGACGCGTCCGGTGTGAACGCAGCAAAAGGCGGGAAGAGGCTCGTTCGCCACTTTCAAAGTTCAAACTAGGAGCGCTCCGAACGGCTCTCGGGCTGAAGCTCTCGGGCTGAAGCTTTCTGAAGCTCTCGGGCTGAAGCTCTGCTCAGCGGACTGCTGGAGGCCTGTTGTTGAAGTGATGATGTGGTGTTTGGAGCCACACGGGCTTTGAAACGTGAGTTGTCTCACCGAGGCAGCAACGAGACGCCAGAGTCCGGCTCGGCATCACAAGCAGCGCTGCTTTGAAGACTTCTGGGGACACGAGAGGATCTACAGACCAACGAGCAGCGGCACGATGAAGAGGAGAAGAACAACAGGGACATATTGAAGTGAAGATGTATAGAGAGCTTAAACAAAATGTTTAATAATGGACATTTGGTTTAACGTCCTAGAAAGGTCCTGGAGACCCATTGGTCAGCATGTGTGTGAACCCCGTCACAAACACAACTGACGGCGCTAACTCGCCTGAGTTTACTAGCCCGACTGTTTGGGGTTTAACCCGTCATACGCGTCGGTGAGGGGGCGTGGCTTATCTCCGTTACTTTCCGCCATCCGCCACGGAATAATTAACCATTTTTTATACGTTATACTTCTTGTGGAAATGCCACACACGTCGTAACATCTAGCGCCCCGGTTATATATATATGTGTGTGTGTGTGTTTGTATATATATACATATGTATATATATGTGTGTGTGTGTGTGTGTTTGTGTGTGTATATATATATATATATATATATATATATATATATATATATATAATACAGGCACGTGCACAGACATTTTGGGGGGCAGGTGCTCAAACCCCCAAAAAGGGCACCCAATGCCAAAAACTAATTCTGACAGAGTTGATGCATAAGCAGCAATATGATCTGTGTTTCCTCTGGGCAGCATCAGACCGCTAGCTTACATTTCCTTTATGAATAAAGATGAATTATTATATAGCAACAACATTACAAGCATTCTGATTGGCTAATGGGTCGCACATTAGGCAAGGTTCACTTGTGTGTTTTTTTTAAACGATCTTATGGTTTTGTACTTTTGGTAGAAAAGAAAATTTGATGCAATGTGAAAAAATTCATGTAGGCACTGTGGCTTAGTTGGTAGAAGTGCCCGTTTGGTGAACACAAGGTGCTGGTTTCAAGCCCTGGCAGTGACACATTTAAAAAAAAAATTCTTTACATTTTTTGCACCCCCCTCTGAATGGCGCCCTAGGCGGCCGCCTATACCGCCTGTAGGAAAAACCGCCCCTGCGTATTGCCCTCTTACGTCATTTTCAAAATGAGCGATATTGATAGACATCAACAGCCAAGAGCAGTGGTCCTCAAACTAACTCGTGACTCGTGAGGGGCGCGGAGCATGTCGGCAAAAGTCTCACAAGAACTCAGATAAATGCCCCGTCGGATATCAAAACACATTTGGGGGACTTGATGACAGAGAGAGAGAGTAACTTTTATTCTTAAACACTGATGAATGAAAAAAAAAAAGTGCCTCCTGAAAAAAGGGCACTTTACTCATCCAGGGCAAAAGGGGCGGAGCTTGAGCACCACTAGGACTCTATTTGTGCACGTGCCTGTGTGGGGTTCTCTGATATATACACATGTAAATACATGGTGAACTAATCTTACATTAGGTTGTTCAGCTGTAGTAAGACGGCATTGAAGGCCCAAAACAAATGCACTTCCGATGTGAGGTCAAAGGTCAAAGGTCAGGGAAGTCTGTGTACACTAGCCTGTAACCCGTCTGTCATTCGGTCTTTATCTATAATCAGTGCTGTGGTCCTCCGACCAGCAGGGGCGCTGCGGCTTCGCTGTAATGGTGCGTGTCTTCCGGTGTCTTCGCGGTCTCAATGTTCAAACAGACCGGGAACCCGAAGCCGCAGCACTGGAACCGGATCCGTTACGGGTCCGTCATGGGTCTGGACTTCCACGTCGTCCGGTGTTCTACCTGTCAGAGCTTCCAGGTGCAGCAGGTACCACGAGAGACACGCAGGGTGCAGGCTCTCTCTCTCTCTCTGTCTCTCTCTCTCTGTCTCTCTCTGTCTCTGTCTGTCTCTCTCTCTCTGTCTCTCTCTCTCTCTGTCTCTCTCTGCCTCTCTCTGCTTTATACTGTTGAGGACATCCCACACACGTCTGAACTTCTTTTTTAAATGTATTTATTTAGTATTTATTTATGGTGTGGTCTAAGTGAAGGTTCTGGTTCCGACTCTGGGACTATATACAGTCATTTATATGTATATTATATATAAATGTATATATTTGTGTTGACTGTATTCAGTATCTGTATCAGTATTATAATAAACGGATGAATAAAGGTCAAAAGTAAATGTTTTCTTTTTGTTTTATTTCCGTGAGGAATGTGTTGACATTAAGGTTAGGAGAATAACAATAACAAATGACATCACTATTGTTCCCTGTGCTTTGTCTGTCAGGTGAAGAGGGTGAACAGGTGGAGCTGTAAACTGTGTGGAGAGAAGCAGTCGCTGCTGAAGGTCAGAACCTAACGGGTCCTCTGAAGCGTCTTCACAAGAGGCGCCTTTACCCAGTACTATAATAAATACACACAATTGAACACACTATTTGTTGACGTTGTCGTGGTAACGTGATTTGTCGTATTTACACCCTCTGAAGCCCTCAGATCTCTCAATCAGGAGACGTCCCTGGTTCAGGTTTGAGGCCTTAGGATTGGGCTTGGTCTTGATGGTCTCAGTGGTCTTGATGGTCTCAGTGGTCTTGATGGTTTTGGTGGTCTTGATGGTCTCAGTGGTCTTGATGGTCTCAGTGGTCTTGGTGGTCTTGGTGGTCTCAGTAGTATTGATGGCATCGGTGTTCTTGATGGTATCGGTGGTCTTGATGGTATCGGTGGTCTTGATGGTCTCGGTAGTCTTGATGGTCTCGGTGGTCTTGATGGTATTGGTGGTCTTGATGGTCTTGATGGTCTCAGTAGTCTTGATGGTCTCAGTAGTTTTGATGGTCTCGGTAGTCTTGATGGTCTTGTGGTCTTGATGGTCTCGGTGGTCTTGATGGTCTCAGTAGTCTCAGTAGTCTTGATGGTCTCAGTAGTTTTGATGGTCTCAGTAGTCTTGGTGGTCTCAGTAGTCTTGGTGGTCTTGATGGTTTCGGTGGTCTCGGTGGTCTTGATGGTCTTGATGGTCTCAGTAGTCTCAGTAGTCTTGATGGTCTCAGTAGTTTTGATGGTCTTGATGGTCTCAGTGGTCTTGATGGTCTCAGTAGTTTTGATGGTCTCAGTAGTCTTGGTGGTCTCAGTAGTCTTGGTGGTCTTGATGGTCTCGGTGGTCTCGGTGGTCTTGATGGTTAAACTCTCGGTGGTTGACGTAAAAACACTCTTTGTGTTCCGAGTCTATGGAGCAGAACTGTGCTCCGCTCTCATTGGTCAGTCTGTGTTCTAGGGGTGGGACTTGATAAACTTTGTCAGGCAGCTGCTTCATGAACTCACCTGTCGGGCTGTGTGATTGGTCGACAGGAGTTTGGGCGGGGCTCCGGAGCCGACTGCAGACGTCATGTTCAGAAGCTTAACGCTGTGAGAGGTGCTGTGATGGAGGAGCAGGACACCTGGTCGCTATGGTAACCCACCTGTCATGTTGGCCAGGTGAGCTTGCCTGGTCCTGCTTTAATATGAGCGTTACCATGTCAACAGCAAGCAGGTGGAGGCAGACGGACGGGATCTACCTGAGCAACACAACCAGGTGACCACACACACACATACATACATACATACACATATATATATATATATATATATATATATATATATATATATATATATATATATATATATATATATATATATATACACACACTCAGGATGCTCTGCTGTCTCCAGGTGGAGAGGACCAGATTGAGTCGCTGGAGCAAATACATGGACACACCTGAGGAGGCGGAGCCAGAGGAGGTGGAAGAGTTGATGGACCGGCAGCCGCTCCATGGCAACAACATGATTGACAGGTGTGACTTTGGAGAGACTATGGGACTATGGGAGACTATGGGTCAGTGGGTAGTAGGCCCGTCTTTCAATCACGGGGTTGGAGGTTCGATCCCCGCCCTAGTCGATGTACCCTTGAGCAAGACACTTAACCCTGAATTGCTCCCTGTAGATGCGTCTACAGTGTATGAATGTAACATGATTGTAAGTCGCTTTGGATAAAAGCGTCAGCTAAATGACATGTAATGTAATGTAATGAGAGTGGCTGTTAAAGCTGACCCGGGTTAGTCACGTGACCCAGGTCAGTCACAGGAACCCTAACTCCTGAACCAGAATAACTTTTAACTGTATCACTCCCAGTGATGACCACACCAGTGAAGACCACCCCAGTGAAGACCACACCAGTCCCCTCAGTGAAGACCACACCAGTCCCCCCAGTGAAGACCACCCCAGTGAAGACCACACCAGTGAAGACCACCCCAGTCCCCCCAGAAAGAAGAGCAGCCGTCTTTCCAGTTTGGGTTCTGGTCCAGTCTCCAGGTGGGCTTGTTTCCTCCAGACCAACCGTCAGGGGCAGGGGGAGGAGCCTGCCAACAGTAGGAGGAGTCAGACAGTGGGCGGAGCTACGTCTCTGTCCTGTAATGACATCATCAGCCAAGCCTCCTTCCTGCCCTCCATGTTCGACAGTGGTGAGGACTTCAGCCTCGATTTCTGAGCGGAAGGGTTAAAGGTCCTCGTTTCAGCTTTATGTCATATTATTACACAGGATGGAGCATATTGATCCATCATAGATATTATTATACAGCAGGGATCAATATGTTCCATCATAGATATTATTATACAGCAGGGATCAATATGTTCCATCATAGATATTATTACACAGGATGGAGCATATTGATCCATCATAGATATTATTACACAGCAGGGATGAATATGTTCTATCATAGATATTATTATACAGGAAGGATCAATATTGATCCCAACACTTTTTCATCACAGTTATTGTTTTACGACATGTTTAAAGCACTCTGAGACAAATTTGTAATTTGTGAAACTGGGCCATACAAATAAACTGAATTGAATTGTTTACTGTGACTGTATGAATGTTGATTTAGTTCTTGTTGATGTTACCAAACGGCAACATGTTGACCAATAAAGATTAGTGTGTGTGTGTGTGGTTTCCTCCTGCTCAGGAACACACGTATTCATGAATTATTAACTAACCAACCTGGAAGTAGATCTGACGTCACGTGATTATTTTGCATCTTGATTCCTTTGTGAATCTGAACTTATTCTGCTGTAACTGGAAGGCTGACACATCTCTGCACTCATTGTGTTCTGCACCGGTTGCACGTTATTATTATCTTGAAAAGATATTCAAAGCCGGAAGGGGGCGTGACTGTCGAGTGTCACCCTGAGGTTCCTGAGGAACCCCACAGTGAGAGGAAGAGGAGGGGACCCAGGACGGAGCCTTGAGGAACCCCATAGTGAGAGGAAGAGGAGGGGACCCAGGACGGAGCCTTGAGGAACCCCATAGTGAGAGGAAGAGGAGGGGACCCAGGACGGAGCCTTGAGGAACCCCATAGTGAGAGGAAGAGGAGGGGACCCAGGACGGAGCCTTGAGTCTCCACCCTGGTCCTGGTTTTATCTCGAACCTGCCCTACAACTACTGCTATTGTCACTATTATTATTATTAGTCACATTATTGTTACCAACACTATTACTGCTTTTATTATCATTTATCTATTTATGATTATTATTCATATTATATTAATATATTTATATAATATAAACAATATATTATATATGATTATTATTTATAGAATATATAAATACATGCATAGAATATACATATATTATATACATAATGTGTATATCATATTTACTTGGGAGCTGGCCGTTTGTCTGTGTGTATATACATGCAGCCTGAGGGGGCAGCAGTGAGTCAGCTCGGCCTCCTGGCTCGTCAGAGAAGAAGAGTACCGGAAGAGACTTGACGCTTCCTGAGCGCGCTGTTCGCTGCGTTGTCGTTTCGGACTTCTGAGTTAGTTTGTTTTTTAATTGTCTCTCTGGAGCTCAAACATGTACGAACAGGACGACGGTGAGTTGATACCACGTGTTAACGCGCACGATGACGTCATATGTATTATTCCTGTGCCCTGAGCAGCTGAGAGCGTGCCTCTTTGTTTCAGTTAGCAGGCTCACGGCTAGCCGGCTTGTGATGATATGTCTTGTGTCCATAGAGAACCAGTACGAGGAGGACGACGATGAGATCACTCCGGACCTGTGGCAGGAGGCCTGCTGGATCGTCATCAGGTAAACTCACCTGACCCAACCTGCGTTTACTCACCGGGTTGATAGAGATCAGAGCTTTTCAAACGAAGCGCAGGTGTTCACACCTGCAGCGACGAGCTCCAGACGCTCCGGGGTATCGTTGCATTCTCAGCTCTCCCTTGCATGTCTGTTCTCCTGCAGCTCTTATTTTGATGAGAAGGGTCTGGTGCGACAGCAGCTGGACTCCTTCGATGAGTTCATCCAGATGTCGGTGCAGAGGATCGTGGAGGACGCACCCCCCATCGACCTGCAGGCGGAGGCCCAACACACCTCAGGAGAGGTGGAGGAGCCGGTGAGGAACCAGGACCCGCACCGGAACCTCGTCCTGCAGCTTTAGAGATGTAGAGCGACCTCCTTGAGGAGCAGTCCTGGGAGGGGGGGGGATTGTGGAGGGTCCTGGTTTACAGCACGTTTCACGTCACTGTGATTCGCTCTTCACTTCCAGCCTCGCTACCTTCTGAAGTTTGAGCAGATCTACCTGTCCAAGCCCACCCACTGGGAGAGGGACGGGGCTCCGTCGCCCATGATGCCCAATGAAGCCCGGCTGAGGAACCTCACGTAAGTCTCATCTGGGCTCACCAGGTCGTATCCGGTCTCACCCGGTCTCACCCGGTCTCACTCGGTCGTATCCGGTCTCACCCGGTCGTATCCGGTCTCACTCGGTCGTATCCGGTCTCACTCGGTCGTATCCGGTCTCACTCGGTCGTATCCGGTCTCACCCGGTCTCACTCGGTCGTATCCGGTCTCACTCGGTCGTATCCGGTCTCACCCGGTCGTATCCGGTCTCACCCGGTCTCACCCAGTCTCACCCGGTCTCACCTGTTCCCCTCAGGTACTCTGCTCCCCTTTACGTAGACATCACGAAGACCATCATAAAGGAGGGTGAGGACCAGTTGCTGACTCAGCACCAGAAGACCTTCATTGGTAAAATCCCAATCATGCTTCGCTCCACCTACTGTCTGCTGAGTGGCCTGACGGACCGAGACCTGTGTGAGCTCAACGAGTGTCCGCTCGACCCCGGAGGGTATTTCATCATCAACGGCTCCGAGAAGGTACGCTGACCTCGCGCTGCGCCCGTCGCATCTCGATTTGAATTGACCCCCTCAAGGACCTCAGAGGAGGGGGGTCAGAGGTCTGTAGAGCCAACATCTCTGGATCCAGAGCGTCTTCAGGAGACGTTTACCTACAGCTGCTGAAGGAATGTGGGACATGACCTGTTGGCAGAGACACCTTGATCACCTCTAACAGAGACGGGTAGACGGGGTCTGAGAGACAGCGTAGTATGGTACTACAAGCCCTCTATTCAATTCAGTTTATTTGTAGAGCCCAGTTTCACAAATGTGTATCAGAGTGCTTTACAATCTGTACACATAGACATCCCTGACCTTTGACCTCTGGCCTCACATCGGACCAGGAAAAACTCCCAAATAACCCTTCAGGGGGAAAAAAGGGAAGAACCCTTGAGGAGAGAACAGAGGAGGATTCTCTCCAGGATGGACAGAACAATAGATGTCATGTGAGCAGAAGGACAGATTTAGAGTTAAAATACATTCAAGGAATCTGACAGCGTTTATCAATAGTTCATATTTAGGCATATTCCACCATGGAGAGTTTGGAGACCTCCCGAGTGGGCGGCGTCCCAGCAGGGCAGTGGCACAGCTGGCGTCAGGAACTCACGGTCCAACCATCGAAGGTCCATCAGCAGATGGGATCTATGCCGTCTCAGAGGGTCACATGACCCCATGAGACGTGAAGTCAGAAGGACTCCGGGGAGAAGCAGAGTTAGTCATGTGTGATGGAGAGATGAAGATTCATCCATAGGAGAAAGAGAAGAGGAGAGAGGTGCTCAGTGCATCCTAAAGATCCCCAGCAGCTATAAGCCTCTAGCAGCATCTCCAGGTGTGGACCAGGTGAACCTGACTCAGCCCTGACTATCAGCTCTGTCAAAGAGGAAAGTCTTCAGTCTATTCTTGAATGTGGTGACTGTGTCTGCCTCCAGGACTGAAGGTGGAGCTGGTTCCATAAAAGAGGAGCTTGATAACTAAAGGCTCTGGCTCCCATTTTACATTTTAAGACTCTAGGAACTACAAGTAGCCCCGCATTTAGTGAGCAGCTCTCTGGTGGGGCGATACGGTACTACAAGCTCTTTAAGATATGATGGTGCATCACCAATTAAGGCTTTGTAAGTTAAGAGAAGAATTTTAAAAGTGATTCTTGATTTTACAGGGAGCCAGTGCAGAGCAGCTAGTGCAGGAGTCATGTGATCTCTGTTCTTAGTTTAGTGAGAACACAAGCTGCAGCACTCTGGATCAACTGGAGGGACCTAAGAGACTTATAGAGCAGCCTGATAATAAGGAGTTGACCTAAGAGACTTATAGAGCAGCCTGATAATGAGGAGTTGACCTAAGACTTATTGAGCAGCCTGATAATGAGGAGTTGACCTAAGACTTATTGAGCAGCCTGATAATGAGGAGTTGACCTAAGACTTATTGAGCAGCCTGATAATGAGGAGTTGACCTAAGAGACTTATAGAGCAGCCTGATAATGAGGAGTTGACCTAAGAGACTTATTGAGCAGCCTGATAATGAGGAGTTGACCTAAGAGACTTATAGAGCAGCCTGATAATGAGGAGTTGACCTAAGAGACTTATTGAGCAGCCTGATAATGAGGAGTTGACCTAAGAGACTTATTGAGCAGCCTGATAATAAGGAGTTGCTCTCTAGTGGGGTAACATGGTACTACAAGCCCTCTATTGGGGTAACATGGTACTACAAGCTCTCTAGTGGGGTAACATGGTACTACAAGCCCTCTAGTGGGGTAACATGGTACTACACGCCCTCTAGTGGGGTAACATGGTCTGTAAACTGGTTCCCTTGTTGGTGTTCAGGTGCTGATTGCTCAGGAAAAAATGGCCACCAACACGGTGTACGTGTTTGCCAAGAAGGACTCTAAGTACGCCTACACCGGCGAGTGCCGGTCCTGTTTGGAGAACTCGTCCCGCCCCACCAGCACCATCTGGGTCAGCATGATGGCCAGAGGAGGACAGGTGAGTCCTGAATCCACGGCACACCAGCGTCCTTGTAGACTCCAGGGTGTGTGACACTGGTTGGCCCTCAGGGAGTGAAGAAGAGCGCCATCGGCCAGAGGATCGTGTCCACGCTGCCCTACATCAGACAGGAAGTGCCCATCATCATCGTGTTCCGAGCGCTGGGCTTCGTGTCGGACAGAGACATCCTGGAGCACATCATCTACGACTTTGACGACCCGGAGATGATGGAGATGGTCAGTCCGATTATCGGTTATTGATCGGGTCGTAACTGGACCGGGCGAAAGGGTGTGTGACGTCATCCCGATGCCTCTGCTTCAGGTGAAGCCGTCTCTGGACGAAGCGTTCGTGATCCAGGAGCAGAACGTGGCCTTGAACTTCATCGGGTCCAGAGGCGCAAAACCAGGAGTCACGAAGGAGCGAAGAATCAAATACGCCAAAGAAGTTCTGCAGAAAGAAATGCTGCCGCACGTCGGAGTGAGCGACTTCTGTGAGACCAAGAAGGCCTACTTCCTGGGGTGAGTCCCCTGGAGACAGGGTGTCCACAGGAGGGTGTGTCCACATGGGCTGTAGAATGTGTGTTCATACAGGTGTGTGGTCCTCTCCAGGTACATGGTCCACAGGTTGCTGCTGGCCGCTCTTGGCCGAAGGGAGCTGGACGACAGAGATCACTATGGCAACAAGAGACTGGACCTGGCTGGACCGCTATTGGCTTTCCTGTTTAGGGGGTGGGGCTTCTGCACCTGTGATCAGCTTTAAGCATCTACCTATAAACATGAATCTGTACTATTGACTCGTTTGTGTTCTCCGCGTTCAGGATGTTCAAGAACCTTCTGAAGGAGATCCGTATCTACGCTCAGAAGTTCATCGACAGAGGAAAAGACTTCAACCTGGAGCTGGCCATTAAAACCAGGATCATCTCCGACGGCCTCAAGTACTCGCTGGCCACGGGAAACTGGGGCGACGTGAAGAAGGCTCACCAGGCCCGGGCCGGGGTCTCGCAGGTCGGCACACCTGGCGTTGTAAGCGGCGGAGACCCTTGAGAGTCCGGAGGGTTTTTGGAGATGACCTGTCCCTCTCGTCCAGGTGTTGAACCGCCTGACCTTCGCCTCCACGCTCTCCCACCTCCGGAGGGTCAACTCTCCGATCGGCCGAGACGGGAAGCTGGCGAAGCCGCGGCAGCTGCACAACACGCTGTGGGGGATGGTGTGTCCGGCCGAGACGCCCGAGGTCAGAGCGCCCGCCGCCGTCTGGAGCGCCCCCGAGTCGCTCTGCGCCCGCTAACGCTCCGCTCCGGTTTCAGGGTCACGCGGTGGGCCTGGTGAAGAACCTGGCCCTCATGGCCTACATCTCGGTGGGCTCCCAGCCCTCGCCCATCCTGGAGTTCCTGGAGGAGTGGAGCATGGAGAACCTGGAGGAGATCTCACCGGCAGCCATCGCCGAGTCAGTGACCCCCCGCCATGCAGCCAGGGTCCACTAGGCCATAGCCCTCCACCCACAACCCACAACCCCTAACTCTCTACCCCAAACCCTCTAACCCCCTTACCCTAACCCTCTACCCTCCACCCCCAACCCGCCACCCCTAACCCTCTAACCCGCTTACCCTAACCCCTCCACCCCTAACCCTCCATCTCCACTACCTCGGGAAAACGACTTGGGCGCACGCCCACATTTTCTATATGCAGGAAAAACACTGCTCTATCCTCTCTATATCTCTACCCCTATCCCTCTACATCTCTAACCCTCTACATCTCTACCCCTCTACATTACATTACATTACATTACATGTCATTTAGCAGACGCTTTTATCCAAAGCGACTTACAATAAGTGCATTTCAACCTAGAGTACAAACTATACCGTCAGTACATCTATACCGTCTAACCCTCCATTTCTCTACTCTCTATATCTCTACCCCTAACCCTCTACATCTCTAACCCTCTACATCTCTACCCCTCTACATCTATACCGTCTAACCCTCCACTTCTCTACCCTCCACATCTCTACCCCTAACCCTCTACATCTCTACTCCTCTATATCTCTAACCCTCTACCCCTCCACATCTCTACCCTCTACATCTCTGCCGTCTAACCCTAACCTTCTGTTTTAGCGCCACAAAGATCTTTGTGAACGGCTGCTGGGTTGGAATCCACAAAGATCCTGAACAGCTGATGAACACCTTGAGGAAGCTCCGCAGACAGATGGACATCATTGTGTCCGAGGTAACCAGACTCTGCTCAGTGAGAGGACCCTGCTCTCCTCGCCCATGTGTCCTAGAACAAAACACCTAACTCCACATGGCTCCTGTTCTACAGTCTGAATGATGGTTAGTCCTGGTGGGCAGCAGGGGCCGTAGCCCCGCCCCCCAGTGTGTGAATGAAGTGCTGCGAGTGGTCAGAAGACAACAGACCTAAACCATTTCCAGGGTTTCTCCTGCATAGAGAATATTTTGGCGCGCGCCTGAGCCTTTTTGCCGATCGCCTAAAAAAAATTTTTTTTAAAAAGGTGCGCGAATGGACGGAGCGGCCAGCTGTTGATAGGGCGATGCGAGCGCCGACACGGGAGCTCAGCCGTGCTGCACGCACGGGTGAGCTCACGCTCACTACCCCCTGTACACAGACATCCCTGACCCAAACAAGTAGAGGTCCATCTACAGACATGTCTGTGGAATTTGAAGACGATGAGCGGATCTCCTTTTCAAAAGACAAACCTCTCAGCTGCTGCTGCTTGAACCTTTCAGGTCTCGATGATCAGAGACATCAGAGAGCGAGAGATCAGAATCTACACGGACGCCGGGCGGATCTGCCGCCCCCTGCTGATCGTGGAGAAACAGAAACTCCTGCTGAAGAGACGGCACATCGACCAGCTGAAGGAGAGAGAGTACAACAATTACAGGTGAGAGGGTCCTGCAGCTGGTGGTGGAGGGTCCTGCAGCTGGTGGAGGGTCCTGCAGCTGATGGAGGGTCCTCCTGCAGCTGATGGAGGGTCCTCCTGCAGCTGGTGGAGGGTCCTCCTGCAGCTGGTGGAGGGTCCTCCTGCAGCTGGTGGAGGGTCCTCCTGCTGATGGAGGGTCCTGCAGCTGGTGGTGGAGGGTCCTCCTGCTGGTGGTGGAGGGTCCTCCTGCTGCAGCTGGTGGAGGGTCCTCCTGCTGATGGTGGAGGGTCCTATCTCGTGAAGGTGGTCTGTAGTAGACCTCTTGGTGTGGGCTTCATTGTACCTGCAGGGTTCAGTTGTTCCTGATCTCTCTCTATCCTTTAACTTCCTGTTGCGTTCAGACGTTTTTCCTGTAAAGTGTCGGTTACATTAAAGGTGTTGTTGTTGTTTGTGCTGGTCAGCTGGCAGGACTTGGTGGCGAGCGGTGTGGTGGAGTATATCGACACTCTGGAGGAGGAGACGGTGATGCTCGCCATGACCCCCGATGACCTCCAGGAGAAGGGCGTGGCCTACTGCTCCACTTATACGCATTGTGAGATCCACCCCTCCATGATCCTGGGAGTCTGTGCGTCCATCATCCCCTTCCCCGATCACAACCAGGTAGGCACCCAGTGACGAGGTTGCACCTGTCGCGTGAACACGGCCTCACACCTGGTTGTCTCAGTCTCCCAGGAACACGTACCAGTCGGCCATGGGGAAGCAGGCCATGGGCGTCTACATCACCAACTTCCATGTGCGGATGGACACGCTGGCACATGTGCTGTACTACCCTCAGAAACCACTAGTCACCACACGCTCCATGGAGTACCTGCGCTTTAGGGAGCTGCCTGCAGGTAACACACCTGTACACACTGTAACAAAGAGCTGCCCTCAGGTAACACACCTGTAGAGACTGACTGACAGAAAACACGTCCATGAAGTCATGTGATGAGTTTTGAGAAATCCCAAATGAATGGAATAAGTGTATTTACTTCTTCCATAAAGGTGTGTGAGCCTCACAGGTGAGTCCAGTTGATCCGTTTCATGTTGTCTGCAGGTATCAACTCCATCGTGGCGATCGCCTCGTACACGGGGTACAACCAGGAGGACTCTGTGATCATGAACCGGTCGGCCGTGGATCGAGGCTTCTTCAGGTGCGTGCCTGGCCTCGTGCACCTGGCCCGTGCACCTGGCCCGCCGCTCCCCGTGTGTCGGTCTCTGAAGCTCTTCTTCTGCAGGTCTGTGTTCTACCGGTCCTACAAGGAGCAGGAGTCTAAGAAGGGCTTCGACCAGGAGGAGATCTTTGAGAAGCCGACCCGTGAAACCTGTCAGGGTGAGACCTCCTGTTGACGGTCTCAGGTGTTGGATGTCAGTGGTGGGCGGGGCTAGTCTTAACTCGCTAACTGAGAACCAATCAAAATGTCCCTCAGGTATGAGACACGCCATCTACGACAAGCTGGACGACGACGGGCTTATCGCACCTGGCGTTCGCGTCTCCGGTGAGGACGTGATCATCGGGAAGACCGTGACGCTGCCGGAGAACGACGACGAGCTGGACAGCGTCAACCGGCGCTACACCAAGAGGGACTGCAGCACCTTCCTGAGGACCAGCGAGACCGGCATCGTGGACCAGGTGATGGTGACCCTGAACCAGGAGGGATACAAGTTCTGCAAGATCAGGGTGAGAACGCATCCCACACCTGTCTCGTGCGCTGAAACACCTGGCGCTGAAACACCTGGCGCTGAAACACCTTGTGTGTTTTTGTTTGTGGCGTTTCAGGTCCGATCGGTGAGGATTCCTCAGATTGGAGACAAGTTCGCCAGCCGGCACGGACAAAAGGGAACCTGTGGAATCCAGTACAGGCAAGAGGTAAACAAACAGGAAGGGAGGTAAACAGGAAGTAAGGAAACAGGAAACTACCTGAAGGGAGGTAAATAGGAAGTAAACAAACAGGGAGGTCATGAGGTTAGGGTTAGGGCCGCCACCCTGTTGTTATGGTAGGGGAAACACTGATTTAGGAATACTTTGGGAATACGTGATGAATTCTTTGTGAACACATGAATACGTGATGAATTCTTTGTGAACACATGAATACGTGATGAATTCTTTGTGAACACATGAATACGTGATGAATTCTTTGTGAACACATGAATACGTGATGAATTCTTTGTGAACACATGAATACGTGATGAATCCTTTGTGAATACGTGATGATTCCTTTGTGCCTGCTGTGTTGAAGGACATGCCGTTCACCTGTGAGGGCATCACCCCGGACATCATCATCAATCCCCACGCCATCCCGTCCAGGATGACTGTGGGCCATCTGATCGAGTGTCTGCAGGGCAAGGTGCTGATCAATAACACACACTGGTGATCTGTGATGACACACACACACACACTGGTGATCTGTGATGACACACACACACTGGTGAGGAGAGGATTTCAGCTCCACACGATGAAACCTATCGGCAGCTTTTATTTTAATCCGTACAGGTTGACGTTCACATAGCTCAAAGGAATGCAGATATGAATACATGATTATATGACTGTATGAATACATCATAATGAATATATATGAATCACCCTAACCCTCTGTATGAATACATGATTCTATATGAAACGGTGTCTTTCAGGTTTCGGCGAACAAAGGCGAGATCGGCGACGCAACGCCGTTCAACGACGCCGTCAATGTGCAGAAAGTGTCGAGCCTGCTGTCTGAATATGGATATCACCTGAGAGGGAACGAGGCGAGTACCGGGGCTACTTCCTGTTTAGCTCGTACTACTTCCTGTTTAGCTCACACATGACGGAGAGAAGCTGGACTGATTGACGATGCGTCTCTGAGCAGGTTCTGTATAACGGGTTCACGGGGAGGAAGCTGACGTCTCAGATCTTCATCGGGCCAACGTATTACCAGCGTCTGAAACACATGGTTGACGATAAGATCCACTCGAGGGCCCGAGGCCCCGTCCAGATCCTCAACAGACAGCCCATGGAGGGCCGATCACGGTGAGGGACATGGCGAGCGGTCGGTGATGAAGAGGAAGCTGGACGGTTGGCTCACTCGCCGTCTGTCTTTTAGGGATGGCGGTCTGAGGTTCGGGGAGATGGAGCGTGACTGTCAGATCGCCCACGGAGCGGCGCAGTTCCTGAAGGAGCGTCTGTTTGAGGCTTCTGACCCCTATCAAGTCCACGTGTGTAACCTGTGTGGCCTGATGGCCATCGCCAACACACGGACGCACACGTACGAGTGTCGGGGCTGCCGCAACAAGACCCAGGTACACAAGATCAATAACTCATAATGACAAGACCCAGTGATCAATAACTCATGATGACCCAGTGATCAATAACTTATGATGACCCAGTGATCAATAACTCATGATGACCCAGTGATGAATAACTCATGATGACCCAGTGATCAATAACTCATGATGACCCAGTGATGAATAACTCATGATGACCCAGTGATCAATAACTCATAATGACAAGACCCAGTGATCAATAACTTATGACCCAGTGATCAATAACTCATAATGACAAGACCCAGTGATCAATAACTTATGACCCAGTGATGAATAACTCATGATGAAAAGACGTGTTACGCATTATCAATAACTTTATCTCCAGTGTATCTTGTATCTCTAATATTTTGTATATCTCTTATCTCTAGTATATCTTATCTCTTTCATATACCGTATCTCTTATCTCTAGTATATCTTATCTCTAGTATCTCTCTTATCTCTAGTATATCTCTTATCTCTTTCGTATATCTTATCTCTAGTATATCTTATCTCTTTCGTATATCGTATCTCTTATCTCTCTAGCATATCTTATCTCTAGTATATCTCTTATCTCTTTTGTATATCTTATCTCTAGTATATCTTATCTCTTTCGTATATTGTATCTCTTATCTCTCTAGTATATCTTATCTCTAGTATATATCTTATCTCTAGTATATCTTATCTCTTTCGTATATCTTATCTCTCTAGTATATCTTATCTCTCTAGTATATCTTATCTCTTTCGTATATTGTATCTCTTATCTCTCTAGTATATCTTATCTCTAGTATATCTATCTCTTTCGTATATCTTATCTCTCTAGTATATCTTATCTCTAGTATATCTATCTCTTTCGTATATCTTATCTCTCTAGTATATCTAATCTCTTATCGGTGAGAGCAGCTGACTGATCGTCAACCAACCAGCAGCCGAGGCCAGATTGGGGACAGCTGCCACAATCTCTAGTATCTCTTATCTCTAATACATTACTTATCTCTAGTAGATCTAGTATCTTTATCGCTAGTTTATCTCTTATTTCTAGTATATCGCTTAACTCTCGTGTATCTCTTATCTCTAGTATATCTAGTATCTTTATCTCTAGTATATTTCTTATATCTAGTATATTGCATATCTCTCGTATATCTCTTATCTCTAGTATATCGCTTATGTCTAGTATATCTTATATCCTTAGTATATCTCTTATCTTTAGTATATCTTATATCTCTACTATATCATATCTCTTATCTCTAGGATCTCTCTAGTATATCTTATCTATAGTATATATCTTCAGTATATCTTATCTCTTTAGTATCTCTTATTTCTAGTATCTCTGCTACCTCTAGTATCTCTATTCTCTTTTATCTCTACTCCGGCTGTATTGGGGATGATCTTCACGTTTGTAGTCCGTCTCGTGAGAACTTCAAACGAAAGTTTCACATCCTGACTTTGCGGTTCTGTCGGTTGCTTTGGATGAGGTCGGCTAAATGTAGTACACGCTTAATACTACTAATAATCCACTGTATATTAATGGTACACTGATACACGGCTCGTGGTGCGTTCCTCGGGACCCTGCTGTCGGGTTTCTTGGTGTGTGGTGTGAACCGGTGCCGCTCTGCTCTTCAGATCTCGCTGGTCCGGATGCCCTACGCCTGTAAGCTTCTGTTCCAGGAGCTGATGTCCATGAGCATCGCTCCTCGTATGATGACGTCATAGAAGGGCTGGGCCAATGAGGCGCCTCCCTGCATACTTGAATGTGACCATAAGCTGCAGAAGAACCTTCAACGTCTCATGTTTTTACACTTTCATCTTGTCTTGCTTTGTTTTTCTAAAAGTAGAATAAATCTGAGTTTCTTATGAGTCGGTTTCCCGAGTCTTCATTAGTTTACAAACTAGGTGGACACTAGATGTCATGTGACCAGGTGAACACTAGATGTCGTGTGACCAGATGAACACCAGATGTCGTGTGACCAGATGAACAACAGATGTCATGTGACCAGATGAACAACAGATGTCATGTGACCAGATGAACAACAGATGTCATGTGACCAGATGAACAACAGATGTCATGTGACCAAGTGAACACTAGATGTCATGTGACCAGATGAACAACAGATGTCATGTGACCAAGTGAACACTATATGTCATGTGACCAAGTGAACACTATATGTCATGTGACCAGATGAACAATAGATGTCATGTGACCAGATGAACAATAGATGTCATGTGACCAGATGAACAACAGATGTCATGTGACCAGATGAACAACAGATGTCATGTGACCAGATGAACAACAGATGTCATGTGACCAGATGAACAACAGATGTCATGTGACCAAGTGAACACTAGATGTCATGTGACCAGATGAACAATAGATGTCATGTGACCAAGTGAACAATAGATGTCATGTGACCAAGTGAACACTAGATGTCATGTGACCAGATGAACAATAGATATCATGTGACCAGATGAACAATAGATGTCATGTGTCCTGAACTCAACTCCAGAATCCTGTCTTCATACTATGGATCTGCTGTTAGCTATATGCTAAGCTAACTTAGAGAAGCAATAGCAGAACAGTTTTCAATATTTCAGTAGTGAAACAGCAGAAATATTGTTTCTTTTCACACAAATAAATAAAAACTCAAATTGGTAGAGTTGAAAATGTTTTATTTTATATAGAGAAAAACTAAAACTTTCAGTTTCCATCAAACTATGAAGAATTTTGTTTGACTTTTGATGAACTGATGTGAGAACATCTCTCTAGACGAACATCGGCATCATCGGTAAACATCAGTGATGATCTCTGGGCCGGTAATGTATGTGATTATATGTTAACGTCATAATACAAACCTGATTGATTAGAAAAATAGAATAAATGCTAAGATACGAAAGTTAAACTCAAGCTAAGAATGTAGAAAGAAAAGAGTGTTATGTCTACTGTGTATCACTCAAACATTTGACTGAGCAACATTTAAACTTTGAAGTACATCTGTGTTCTCAAAATACACCAAGAGCAAGAATCTGATTTCACTGGAACGGTCTCCTGTGGCGATCGTCTGACCTGGGATCAGCGGATCACAGCTCATCGTCCTTCGTCACTGTAAAGGAAATGACATCATCGGTCAGGTAAATAAGTACCATCATTGTATCACTTTTATCTGAAACACAGAAATTGAGGTTTCTTTTAATTAACGTTGAAATGTTTGGAGTTCAGTTTGATACTTTTGGCTTCAGCCCTTGTTCTCAGCTAGTTTCTCCTCTTCGAGTTCCCAGCTCTTCTTTCACTTGCTTCAGCGTTCCAACCTATTGTCTCCTTATTTATAGTCTGAATTGTCTTTGTCATTAAGCCACCTCCCTCAATGTGTGTGTGTGGTTCTTCAAGCTTCCCCAATGGTTTGTCTGCTTGTGTTTGGCTGTTGCCTTTTTTGATGATGTCATCGCTGGACTCCACCAGGTAGATGGCGCCGACCGCCGAGGCTTCTCCTTTAGCGTTGGTGGCGTGACACTCGTACGAGCCTTCTTCTTCTCTGGTCAGAGGAGAGATCTGTACCAACACAAGCATCATCATCATCATCATCATCGTGTGTTGTTGTGTGTGTGTGTGTGTGTGTGTGTGTCACACTCACCAGCACCCAGCCGGTGACTTCATGTTTCTCGGGTCCTCCTCTGGTTTGGATCGCCAGGTTGTCTCTGTCTCCAGGAAGAAGCTCCATCCTCTTCTTCCCACTGAGGACCTGGAAGAAGAAACATCATCATCACCATCAGAGTTTGTTTACACATAGAATGTATGTACATAGTTTGTTTATATGTAGAGTTTATTTACGTAGTTCGTTTACACATAGTTTATTTACACATAGTTTGTTTATTTACATAGTTTGTTTACACGTAGAGCCCATGGTTCCGTGTCCTCGGAGTCGAGGACTCCAGGAACCTGCTGGTTCTCTGGGCCCCGGTGTGAGCCTGAGGCGGAGCTGAGCTCACCTGGCCCACATTCCTCTGAGTGCCTGAATACGTCACGACACGTTCACCATGAACGGGTGAATGATGTCGTTGTTTGTGAATTTGGGAGGACGCTGCAGATCAATACACATTATTAATTATGATCTGCTGTCCTGAACGTGGGTCTTTATTACTCTAAAAACAACCACACACACATATATATATATATAATATAAAAATAATGTTGCACATCAAATGAAACAACAGAGGTGGGGCGACAAGACTCTACCTGTATAGATGTGTGAACTCAACCCACCCAGAGCGTCAGCAGATATGAGCCAAAGAACACAGAAACTCTACTGATGCATGCTCTACCTCTACGGATGCATGCTCTATCTCTACCGATGCATGCTCTATCTCTACGGATGCATGCTCTACCTCTACGGATGCATGCTCTACCTCTACGGATGCATGCTCTACCTCTACGGATGCATGCTCTACCTCTACGGATGCATGCTTTATCTCTACCGATGCATGCTCTACCTCTACGGATGCATGCTCTACCTCTACGGATGTATGGCTCCCAGTGATGCCATCATGTCTTGTTGGGACTCCTTAGTTCTACTGTCTCTGTCTCCACAGAGGGGGCGTGGTCTGAACTCAACTCCTCCCTCGCTGAGCTGGAGCCGTGCTGGAGGCGTGGCCTGAGTCTCTGGACTAAAACCTTCTAACTTTGGCCTTTTGAGCAAAGACTTAAAAATAGCTTAGTCATTAAAAGACTGAAACAGAAGCTGACGATCATGAGAGGAACTGAAACTAACGTCTTATTCCTATTTCATGCTTTTATCTTTTTCATTTCCTGCTGTCAGTCTGAAGATCATATCTGAGGTGGAAGTGGACATGTGTTGGTGAAAACTCACTCACCTTCTTCCAGGTGAGCACCGGTGTGGGCACGCCCACCGCCTCACAGCTCAGGTACACCTGAGAGCCGCTCACATTGTACACCTCACCTGGAGCGGTGACGATGACCGGAGCTGCAGACAGAGACAGGATAATAAGGAGAGTAAACAAGATAACATGAGAGGAAACGGGATAACAATGAGGAAAGGAGATAATATGAGAGGAAACAGGATAACATGAGAGGAAATGGGAGGAAACTGGATAACATGAGAGGAAACGGGAGGAAACGGGATAACATGAAAGGAAACGGGAGGAAACGGGATAACATGAGAGGAAACAGGATAACGTGAGAGGAAACAAGATAACATGAGAGGAAACAGGATAACACAAGAGGAAACGGGGGGGATACGGGATAACGTGAGAGGAAACTAGATAACATAAGAGAAAAGGGGGGGGGAAGGGATAGCATGAGAGGAAACGGGATAACAAGGAGAGTAAACAAGATAACATGAGAGGAAACGGGATAACATGAGAGGAAACAGGATAACAATGAGAGGAAAGGAGATAATATGAGAGGAAACAAGATAACATGAGAGGAACGGGATAACATGAGAGGAAACGGGAGGAAACGGGATAACATGAGAGGAAACGGGAGGAAACGGGATAACATGAGAGGAACCGGAGGAAACATGATAACATGAGAGGAAACGGGAGGAAACTGGATAACATGAGAGGAAAGGAGATAACCTGAGAGAAAATGGGAGGAAACGGGATAACATGAAAGGAAACGGGAGGAACTGTGTCGGAAAGTTAATAAAACATGATGAAACGAGAAGAAACGAGATGAAACGGGTTTCAGGAATCCATCAGACGCTAATCTTGTGACCTCGGAGGAATTCAGTTTGCTCGGAGCTCAATGTGGAAAGTCATGTAGAAAGGAATGCAGTGTTGGGAAAGGGATGAAGGTGGATTATCATCCCTGGGGGGGCGGCGCGTTCAACTTCAACCCTGAAACCATAGATTAGGGTTCTGGTTCCGATGAGTCTATACATATATATGTCTCTCTCTCTCTCTCTCTCTCTCTCTCTCTCTCATATATATATATATATATATATATATATATATATATATATATATATATATATATATATCAATCAACATAAATCACCTGTGGCGCAGCGGCCCTTGTTCTGCACACGCAGGGTTTCTTTGCCCTCCTTCTCGGCTGCCAGGCTGGCGCTCTTCAGTGCGCAGCCGCTGCGGTAGGTGAGCCCGTCGCTGCCGCAGACCTCGTAGTTGCTCTTGCACGCGCAGACGCCCAGCTTGTTCTTCTTGTCCTCGTCGCTCCTGACGCACTCCAGCCCGGCGCCGCAGCGGCGCGCTGCCGCGCGGCGGCCGCCACACATGTGGCCCTCCGGAGCGGCGCACACCGAGCAGCAGCCGCAGGAGTCCAGCAGGGAGCCGGCGGGACAGCCCTCCCCCGGGAGGGACGCGCACTGGCTCGGGTCACACGGGCCGCAGCCTGCAGCTGCCAAGACCCGGACCGAGAGCACCGGGCCCGCCAACAGGATCGACAGAAACAGGATGAAAGACGTCATGGTGGTCTGAGGAGGTCTACACGATGCTGGTCTCAACTGGGTCCCGGATCAACTGAGACCACATCTCCACACTGGGCGTTTTCAGGCTGCTGACTCCGCCTCACACGAGACCTGATCCTCCCAGACCTAATGCTCCCAGACCTGATCCTCCCAGACCTAATGCTCCCAGACCTGATCCTCCCAGACCTAATGCTCCCAGAACTGATCCTCCCAGACCCTGATCCTCCCAGACCTCCAGACCTGATCCTCCCAGACCTCCAGACCTGATCCTCCCAGACCTCCAGACCTGATCCTCCCAGACCTGATCCTCCTAGACCTCGAGACCTGATCCTCCCAGACCTGATCGTCCCAGACCTGATCCTCTTAGACCTCCAGACCTGATCCTCCCAGACCTCCGGACCTCCTCTCACACGGACAGCAGTCGTACGAGGGAAGAGTTCAAATGAAGTTATCACAAGTTAACACAAAGACACTTTTAGTTCATGTTTAAAAAGATGATGTCATCACAATAACTTTCTGTTCGCTTCGGTTTGATGACTGAATTCAAAGGTTTAAGGAACCAGAGAAATAATATAAGGACATATTAATAATACAATTATCTTCAGTCTGCAGGTACTGATGATGTCACTTCACTCACAATCAATATGTGTATTTCTAAAAGTGGTCATATGGAAAGTTAATGAAATGTATCAAACCGAACAAGTATCAACAACTGTCAATAAATATCAACAACTGTCAATAACTATCAATAAATATCAACAACTTTCAAAAACTCAATAAATGTCAACAACTGTCAATAACTCAATAAATATCAACAACTGTCAATAAATATCAACGACTGTCAATAAATATCAACAACTGTCAATAACTTTCAATAAATATCAACAACTGTCAATAACTATCAATAAATATCAACAACTGTCAATAACTATCAATAAATATCAACAACTGTCAATAATTCAATAAATATCAACAACTGTCAATAACTGTGTATACATATCAACAACTGTCAATAACTCAATAAATATCAACAACTGTCAATAACTATCAATAAATATCAACAACTGTCAATAATTCAATAAATATCAACAACTGTCAATAACTGTGTATACATATCAACAACTGTCAATAACTCAATAAATATCAACAACTGTCAATAACTGTGAATAAATATCAACAACTGTCAACAACTGTGAATACATATCAACAACTGTCAACTCAATAAATATCAACAACTGTCAATATCTCAATAAATATCAACAACTGTCAATAACTGAATAAATATCAACAACTGTCAACAACTGTGAATACATATCAACAACTGTCAACTTAATAAATATCAACAACTGTCAATATCTCAATAAATATCAACAACTGTCAATAATTCAATAAATATCAACAACTGTCAATAACTGTGAATAAATATCAACAACTGTCAACAACTGTGAATACATATCAACAACTGTCAACTCAATAAATATCAACAACTGTCAATAACTCAATAAATGTCAACAACTGTCAATAACTCAATAAATATCAACAACTGTCAACTGTCAATATATATCAACAACTGTCAATAAACCAGTCCTTTATGCACTTTCTGCCCACTAAACACTCAAGGTACATATCTTCACATGTTCTGGGATTGCTCCTCTGTTTGTCAGTTTTGGAACAATATTGCATCCAAGTTATCTGTGTTGATTAATGTTACTGTGCCTGTCACTCTCAGTGTTTTGATTCTAAATGGTTTTGATTCAGATGTTCAGCTCTCTAAAATTCAAACGCATGCTGCATTTGCTGGACTCACAGCTGCTAAGAGAATGATTGCAACCCGTTGGAAACCACCTCATGACTTGTATATTCGAACATGGACACTTTCCTTTTTGGATGTTGTACATATGGAGATCTCAACAGCTCGCATAAATGGAGCATCAGAAAAGACTTTGGAATCTTGGGTCAACATTGCTGATTCTTTGAAAAATATGCTGTAGATGTGTGCTATGGCCCCTTACTTCTAATTGCACATGTCCTTGGTCCCTGTCATGTTATTTGTCTGTCTGTATGTCTGTCTCTTGTGTTGTGTGTATATGTATGTACCCCCCCCCCCCCATCTTTCCTCTGCTTTATGGTTCTGGGACTCCTTTGGTCTCAGCATATTGTCTGTAATTTGAAAGGGCACCATGTGTTGGTGTTCCGTCATCCTGTGTGATTACGCAAAATAAAAACATTTGATCGCAAAAAAACAACTGTTAATATCTATCAATACATATCAACAACTGTCAATAACTGTCAATAACTATCAATAAATATCAACAACTGTCAATAATTCAATAAATATCAACAACTGTCAATAACTCAATAAATATCAATAACTGTCAATAACTGTCAATAAATATCAACAACTGTCAACAACTGTGAATAAATATCAACAACTCAATAAATATCACTAACTGTTAATAACTATCAATAAATATCAACAACTGTCAATAATTGTCAATAGATATAAACAACTGTCAATAACTCAATAAATATCAACAACTGTCAATAACTCAATGAATATCAACAATTGTCAATAACTCAATAAATATAAATAAATATCAATAACTCTCAATAACTCAATAAATATAACACATTATTAACAACTGTTACTAACTATTAATAAATATCAATAACTTAATAAATATCAACAACCGTCAATAACTATTAATAAATATCAATAACCTATGCTACCTAAGTTATGTTTATGCTACCTAAATTCTGTTTATATTACCAACATTCTGTTTATGCTACTTAAGTTATGCTAACTAAGTTATGTTTATGCTACTTAAATTATGCTTCCTAAATTACGTTTATGCTACTTAAGTTATGCTACTTTATTTTTTATTTAACCAGGAAATGCCTCATTGAGATTAAAAATCTCCTTTACCAGAGCGTACTGGCCAAACGGTAGCAGTAGCACGTCACACAAAGTTTCAGACAAGACAACATAAAACAGTGACGGACATTATAAAAAACAAAGAACAAAATCACAGCATGAAATAAAACCAAAAACTAAGACTCAAGTCAACACGACCAGCTTACACAGGAGCACATAATAATAATAATAATAATTTCGATTTGTATAGCGCTTTTCTCAGTACTCAAAGACGCTTAACATACATATCTCCGTCATAGAAAACATTTACAATTAGATGAATTTCCCTTCAATTCTTTTAATCTATTTTTAAAAACACCTAAAGAGACGGTTCTGGAGACCCGGTCAGTCTGCAGCAGAGTCCAAACCGCAGGAGCAGCAAACCTAAAACCTCTCTTTCCCATTTCCAAACGGACGTTAGGGACGGAGAGCAAGAGGAGAGGAGAGGAGGAGAGGAGAGGAGAGGAGGCCTTGAGCGAAGGTCACAGAGTGAAGATGGTAGCTTCCAGGGTCTTTCAGATGAATTAGCATACAAAGATACGATGGAAGTACGTGTAGAATAGCTTCATAAATAAGGACATGCCAATGATTTTTTCTACGGATGGACAGAGGAGTCCAACCAACCCGAGCATACAGGGAGCCATGAGGAGTCAGAGCCTTGAGATTAGTGATGAACCTCAGTGCTCCATGGTGGACAGTATCTAAGGAGTGAAGGCATTGAGAAGATGAAGCCTGTAAAGACATCAGCATCATCACTCACAGGCATAAGAGGAGCAGCAACACGTCTCTTTAGCCTCAAAAGAAAAGCAAGATTTATTCCTGAAATAGAAACCCAGTCTCACTTTCAACTTCTTCACAAGTTGCTGAATGTGAGGTTTAAAAGAGAGAATCATCAATCTAGAATCCCAGGTATTTATCTGATGACACAGACTCAATCACCTGGTCCTGAGATGTAATCATAGCTGAAGGTTTGATGGCTTTGTTTTTGAGTTTGTAAACATCATCAACTTTGTTTTATCAGGATTCAATATTAATTTCAGCTCATTGAAAGTGTGTTGCACATTACCAACGGCTGTTTGCCAGAGTAAGAGCCTGATGCTGTGTAGGAGCAGAGCAGTAAATTACAGTATCGTCTGCATAAAAGTCAAAATAGGCATTTGGCCCATTTTGACCGATACTGTTGATATAAATTGTGAATAAAAGTGGTCCAAGGACCGAGCCCTGGGGCACACCTTTTATTACACCAAGAGGACTAGAGGTGATGCCTTCAGCCTGAACACACTGTGATCGGTTTGACAAATCATTTTCAAACCAACAGACAGCTTGTTTTGACAGTCCAATAGTGAGAAGTCTCTGCATCATTACTGCATGAGCGACAGTGTCGAAGGCCTGGGACAAGTCAATAAAAAGGGCTGCACAGTGGTGTTTACTGTCCAAACATTCAATAAAATCATTTACTACCTTTACTACCGTTATGCTACCTAAGTTATGTTTATGCTACCTAAGTTATGTTTATGCTACTTAAGTTATGCTACCTAAGTGACGTTTATGCTACCTAATGTTGTTTATGCTACCTAATTCAAGTTTATGCTACCTAGGTTATGTTTATGCTACCTAGGTGATGTTTATGCTACCTAGGTGACATTTAAGCTACCTGGTTTATGTTTATGCTACCTAGGTTATGTTTATGCTACCAAAGTGATGTGCATGCTACCTAGGTTATGTTTATGCTACCTAAGTTATGTTTATGCTACCTAGGTGTCGTTTATGCTACCTAAGTGATGCTACTTGAGTTAAATGAAACCCTTTCTGGTGACTGCCTGCTTGTGGTATTTCTCTTTATTGTTATGGCCGTGCGGTTGTTGACACTTCTCCCCGTCATATTTAATACATGACAAATCATCAACAATGGAACCAGCAACATGACAAGCCTACACAGAGATGTATGCAATCATTGCACACGTACACGTTGCCATGAGGTTCATGAGTGACTTCAGGACTGAATCAGTGTCGTTCTTCTTTGTTCGAACCGTCAAACACCAGAAGCCTGCCATCGCCTCTGGCCCGTGAAGGCTGATGCGTCCCGCAGGTATCGCTGTGTGTTTATTTGCAGTATTTCCTGATGAAGGCAGACAGAAGGTCTCGGTATGGAGATTCTGATCGGACCGTTTGGAGGTTCAGGATTTTGTGTATCGCAGCAGAACGAAGGACCATGTTGTGACTGAATCCCACCAGACTGGAGGTAAACCAGTACAGAGCCATTGACTGGGGGGGCAAACAAATCACAAGTCAATTATAAATCTACCACAATGAACAGTCTGCTAAATATATTCAAACTCACTCAATGTACATGACTAGATAGCGCTCCAGCTATATGAGCTTGAAGTGAGTCGGTGCAGCCACAGTGGCTTTAGGGCTGTGTTCTGGGTTCAGGACATGAATCGTGTTCACGTAAGAATTTAGAATTGTTTGGAGCGCCGAGTGAAGAGCAGAGTTCATTGTGGGGGGTCCCGAGGCCAGTTGGGAGATGTAATGTCTTCCTCAGGGTCTCCTCCAAGTGGGGGGCACCAGTAGGTATCCGGATGCCCAAACCCCCTCAGCTGACTCCTTTGGACAGGAAGGAGTAGCGCCTCAACGCCAAACGCCCTCCTGATTCCCAGCTCCTCACCGTATCTCTAAGGCCCTACGCAGGAAACTCATCTCCTCCTCTGACTCTCCGAACAGCAGGAAGGCGATCCAGAGACCCGAAGCCCCCCGACTGTGCCGAGATATCCTGTCCATAAAAGTGACCAACAGGACGGGTGATGAAGGGCACACCACGGGGACCGGGTCAGACTTAATGCAGAGAACAAGAACACAGATCCCACTGCAGGCCTACAGAGACCGGGTAGCCCTGGTCTACCAGTCCAGAACCCCCACAGCACCCCAGAGCGACCTGATTCAAAGCCTTCTCCAAGTCCACAAAGCACATGGAGACTGGCTGGGCTCCCAGGGCCCTCCAGTGGTCTTGGGGGGGTAAAGAGCTGGTCCACAGTCCACCACTGGGACGGGATCCGCTCTGCTGGTCTTGAATTGACATTTGGAATCATGTCATGTGGACATCAAATGGAATTATGATCAAATGGACATGGAGATTATAACAGAAACAGTTTTCTGAAACAAAATGCTGAATGCGACATTTTTAGGACAAACATGTATAGAAGAAGACTTGAAACTAGAGATTGAGACCATAAACTTTTACAGAGGAACCCCCCCTGGTGGTCAGGAGAGAGAAGGTAGTTCTAGCACATGAAGCAGAGACTTCTATACAACCAGAGGAGTCGCCCCCTGGTGGTCAGGAGAGAGAAGGCAGCTTTACCACATGAAGCAGAGACTTCTATACAACCAGAGGAGTCGCCCCCTGGTGGTCAGGAGAGAGAAGGCAGCTTTACCAACTAAAGCAGAGACTTCTATACAACCAGAGGAGTCGCCCCCTGGTGGTCAGGAGAGAGAAGGCAGCTCTGCCACATGAAGCAGAGACTTGTCCTTTGTGACGGAGGGTTCTCCTGGGACCAGGTCATGGGCCCTCTCATGTGGACATGTGCTGGGAGGAGGAGGTCCTCATGTGGACATGTGCTGAGAGGAGGAGGTCCTCGTGGACATGTGCTGGGAGGAGGAGGTCCTCAGACAGCTCGGACATGTCAGGACGTGTCTGATCTCTCGCCGCAGACAGGAATGAGAGCAAAGCCAGTGAGCTCATGAAGGTAGAGAAGAAGGAAGATCACATAAAGCACTGGTCTCCTTGGTTGTTTGGGCACTTAGTTGTTGTTTAATTATTCACTTTAGTATTATTATTATTCATTAATATATAACTATGTTTGAATAAGTGAATAAGTGGAGTAGAGTAATATCAGCCATTTCTCACAAGTAATCATTCCTGCTTTTTTCGTGACAATAACGATCTTCACACACGGCCCTCTGCTGCCCCCTCAGGAAGAACACAGGAACAGCACCTGGTCCGTCCAGAGACGCTCGTCTCCACACGAGAACCTCCCTGAACCTTCCGGAGAACTGAAGGGGTCACGAGGTCGCTGCTCACGGTGACCTCGCGGTGACCTCCGACTCACCGAAGGAACCGAAGCAGCCACGGGGATCATCAGCAGCGACAGCGCGCGGATGGAGTTGGTCAGGACCCTCTGGGCGCGAGACGGGTTGGGCCTCTGGAGAGAAAACACCTGAAGAAGACGAGCAGGTGAGAGGACGCCGTGGCCGAGTGCTCGCCACTCAGCGGACTCACCTCCACGACCAGCAGGTTGGTGAGGCCCACGCACACCGGCAGGGCCCAGGTGAGGTCCGGCACCGTGAGGTCCGGGAACCAGAGGGCGCCCCCAGCTGCCAGCTCCGGGTGCAGAGCTGCAGGAGCATGTCACTGTGAGGCCCGGTCCACAAGAACCCGGTCCACATGGACCCAGTCCACCAGGCCGGTCCACATGGACCCAGTCCAGACCGGTCCACATGGGCCCAGTCTATCAGACCGGTCCACATGGGCCCAGTCCAGACCGGTCCACATGGGCCCAGTCCACCAGACCGGTCCAGACTCATCAGCTCACCAGACCGGTCCAGACTGAGGTTCCGGAGGGCCAGAGAGAGGCTGATCCAGAGGGGCAGCTGGACCCAGACCAGCAGACCGGCTTTGAAGGGGTGACAGTTGTCTCTGACGTAGAGCTGGGACACGATGCGGCGCAGACTGTTCCGGAACTGACGCCTGAAATCAGAGATGAGGTCATCTTTAACTCAGTTAACCTGGGTTAGATCATCGTTAACCCGGTTAGGTCATCGCTAACCCTAACCCGGCCAGCCTGTCTTACCGGCTGTGTTCTTGCGTCCAGCCTCTTTCTCGGGCTTGGCAGGAGATGTGGTGGCGGAGTGTCTTCGCCCGCTCCGAGATCTCGGCCTGCAGCGCCTCCACCTGCAGAGCAGCAGGAGGTCAGGGTTGTCCATGTTACAGTGACCCCCCTAACCCCTAACCCCCAACCCCTAACCCCTAACCCCCAACCCCTAACCCCCAACCCCCAACCCCTAACTCCTAATTCTTAACACCTAACCACTAACTCTTAACCCCTAACACCTAACCCCCAACCCCTAACCCCTAACACCTAACACCTAACCCCTAACCCGTAACCCCTAACCCAGTGGTTCCCAACGTGGGGGTCGCGACCCCTAGGGGGGATGCGGTGGTACTACAGGGGGGGTCGCGGCTTCATCACCAACCCACACACACAGACGCACACATACACCGGTAAAACAATATAAAATAACCAACGTGACATGCACTGTGTTCCAACCACGCCACCAGAGCGGCTCATGTCACAGACCGACTGGCAGAACCAGCGAGAGCGAGAGAGCGAGAGAGCGCGCGAGGGAGGGAGAGAGAGAGTGAGGGAGCGCGAACGAGAGAGAGACACACAGCGACACAGAGCAATGAACTGAGAGTAGCTATCTCCAACCAGCAACCCCGCTTTGACAAAATCTGTAAAGCAAAGCAAGCCCACACCAGTCACTGATTGATATATATGAATAGGAATATACATAGGAATATGATCACAAAATAATATGGTCCATGTAGACCTGCACACCTTGTTCATAATTGTCTTATTATATTGTTTGAGAAAACCTGCTGTTCAACGTGAGGAAATGCAGTATATGTTGTTTGCACTTTGTTTGAAATTAAGTTAATTGTATTTACAAATTATTTTATATATTTTTTATTTTATATATTTTTTATTATTGCAATTTTTTTTCCCAGTTAAACAAACTGAAGAATAAACTGTGAAGTGATATGTACTTATTTTAGAAAGAAATACAAATATTTTATACAGTTCATGCATTATAATACAATGAACTGGGTCGGGTTGCGGGGGGTGTCGTCCAATATTCCTATATCATCAAAGGGGGTCTTGACAGAAAAAGTTTGGGAACCACTGCCCTAACCCGTAACCCCTAACCCCCAACCCCTAACCACTAACCCCCAACCCCTAACCACTAACCCCT
This sequence comes from Liparis tanakae, assembly GCA_036178185.1. Lineage (NCBI taxonomy): Eukaryota > Metazoa > Chordata > Actinopteri > Perciformes > Liparidae > Liparis > Liparis tanakae. Next base: position 21,186 of record CM070095.1, on the reverse strand, counting down.
AACCCCTAACCACTAACCCCTAACCCCTAACCACTAACCCCTAACCCCTAACCACTAACCCCCAACCCCTAACCACTAACCCCTAACCCCTAACCACTAACCCCTAACCCCTAACCCCCTAACCCCCAACCCCTAACCCTTAACCCATAACCCGTAACCCCTAACCCGTAACCACTAACCCCTAGTGACTTTTTCTTTGCTCCGCCCCTTTGCGCGTAAGCACACAGAGGGGACGAGTGGGGCAGCTGGTCGAGGTCAGGACGGCCCTTAGAGGGCCAGCCTTGGTTGGGGGGCCACCGGGCTGTGGTTCTTGTGCTGTTGGACCGGGCCCTGGTTCTTGTGTGGTTGGACCAGGCCCTGGTTCTCTCTTCACCTCCACACAGGTCACATGACACCACCACCCAGTTCATCGGGATCTCTGGTACCAGGTCCACTTGTGAGCCCCCTGGTGGTGGAGCACGGTGTTGGTTCTGGACCAGCCGTGGCCAGCACAGGAGTCCAGTACCAGAACACGGCTCGGTCCAGATCAGAAGCCGGTCCTCCATCACCTCCAGTTTCCTCTGAGGTTCTGTGAGCGTTGTGGTCTTCAGGAGGAGTCTGGAGTCTGCAGGACCCCTTCAGGACCCCTTCAGGACCCCTTCAGGACCCCTTCAAGACCCCTTCAGGACCCTGTGTGACCTGTGTGACCTGTGTGACCTGTATGACCTGTGTGACCTGTGTGACCTGTGTGACCTGTATGACCTGTGTGACCTGTATGACCTGTGTGACCTGTATGACCTGTGTGACCTGTATGACCTGTGTGACCTGTGTGACCTGTGTGACCTGTGTGACCTGTGTGACCTGTATTACCTGTGTGACCTGTGTGACCTGTGTGACCTGTGTGACCTGTATGACCTGTAGAGCACAAGCATCACAAGAAAAGCCCCGCTTTTCTACTGAAGCCCCTCCTCCCTCACTCACCCTGGCTATGATGACCATCTGGTAGGTGGCGAGCGGCAGAGTGATGAGCGTCCGGACCGACAGCGTCGCCACGACGATGCTCAGCCACCACGGCAACCCGCTGACCTGCTGCACGCCCACCAGGAAGTGTTCACACAGGTGGACCGGGGCCCAGTCCGCCACGCCGCCCCCGGCCCCGGCCCCGCCTCCAGACAGCCTCCTGGCCCCCCAGAGCGCCTCGCCTCCCGAGGGCCTCCTGGCCCCCCAGAGCGTCCTTAAGGATGACTTGGGGCCGCAGACTGTAAGTATTCTCGCCCCCGGCGCTCCGGCAGCGCTGTGGCTCGGCGGCGGTGACTTCCTGTTGGCTGCAGCGCTCCAGACTCCTCGGATAGGAAGCTGCGTGGCGCCTGCCCTCAGCGGGGCCCCCCCCACACGCAGCATGGTGGCCTCCCCCACCCGCAGCATGGTGATGGTGGCCCTCCTCAGCGGCACCTGGAGATGAAGAGCTCTGGTCTCCGAGCAGCCGCTCAGCTCAGGCTCTGCTGGACCCCGTCTCCCCGCCGCTCTGTGGTGCTCTGTGGCGCTCTGTGGCGCTCTGTGGCACTCTGTGGTGGCGCTCTGTGGTGGCGCTCTGTGGCGCTGTGTGGCGCTGTGTGAAGTCAGTACTGGTCCAATAACACCAACCCCTTTGTATTTCTCCACAGCTCTTGTGATCTCTGTTGAACGTGAATATGGACGCTGTATAATTATAATATAATATAATATAATATAATATATATATATATATATATATATATATATATATATATATATATATATATATATATAATTATAAAACTAAAGCCCTAGATGTAACTTCAGAACATCAAGGAGATGAAATACAGAATCACTCAAATGGTAAATCAATAAATGGGTCACGGACCAAATATGTTATAAATATGTTTGTCCCTCCAGTCACCGAAACATTTATTTCTACAAAAGTGTTAAAGTATTAAACATGTTTAAAGAGTCCCACCATAACACGCAGCTGTTGTTTAGGACCGTAACTATTTGATCCGTCAGCTGTCAGAGACGACAGGTAAATACAGAAGACTAATAACACTTACTGTGTGAGGTCAGGAGGCCTGAGCAGAAACGACCATTATAACATCTTTATTCTTTATTCTTTCTCCTTCAGACGGCAACGGAGCGTCCCTTAGAAGTGACGTCACAATTTTACCACCATCTGTCGGTTAAATGTGACGTCACAGAAGAGAAGCGTTTTTTTAATTATAAAAACAACTCTACGCTTATATTCATGCTTAGAGACAGCACGTGGACTTCGTGAAGTTGAATACATTATCTATATATAATAATATATTAATGTAATAGATTATATATATATATATATATATATATATATATATATATATATATATATATATATATACATATATATATATATATATATATACATATATATACATATATATATATATATAATATATATCAATGTAACGTTACAATTTAATTGTATATCATTGGATATCTTATATCAATATATATAATTGTATATTATTAAAATATCAATACATATCATTGAATATAATTATATATCAATATATATAAAAAGATACTTGTATATCATTGTATATAATGATATATTATAACGCATCATAACTCGTTTCTAATGTGTAAAAAGAAGCAGTATATGCAGTGAAAGTACTGTAGCACTACTGTTGCCAAGGGAATCCTCCAGTAAAGCCTCTTTAAACTGTATCCAATGGGCTTCCCTTTCCTTCCAATACGGGCCCGTTGGGTTCATCTGCTCTTTTATTGTGAAAGGTCTAACCGGAAGCGGGGTGTGGGTGATCGGCGCTCGTCTCCGCCAGACAGCAGCAGACATGGCGGAGTACACCCAGGCGGGCCTCCTGGCGGCTCTGCTGCTCTTCACGGCGCTCACGGTCCGGGACGTTTACCTCGGCCGATCGAGCCTGCACCCGGCCGGAAGCCCCGGCTCCTCCCTGGAGCTTCTCCCGGACACGGAGCCGGGTAAACCCGCCAAGCCCCCCCTGTACACCGGGCCGGTGCTCCGGTTCCAGTACTGGTAAGCTAGTTAGCTCTGACGTTAGCTGCTAACCGAATCCCGTTCACCGGGACCACCGGTTAGTTTAAGTGTTAGTGGTGGGTTAGTTTAAGTGTTAGTGGTGTGTTAGTTTAAGTGTTAGTGGTGTGTTAGTTTAAGTGTTAGTGGTGTGTTAGTTTAAGTGTTAATGGTGGGTTAGTTTAAGGGGTAAAGTGTTAGTGGTGGGTTAGTTTAAGTGTTAATGGTGGGTTAGTTTAAGGGGTAAAGTGTTAGTGGTGGGTTAGTTAAAGTGTTAGTGGTGGGTTAGTTTAAGTGTTAGTCTCTGGTTAGTTTAAGTGTTACTGGTGTGTTAGTTTAAGTATTACTGGTGGGTTAGTTTAAGTGTTACTGGTGGGTTAGTTGAAGTGTTAAAGTGTTAGTGGTGGGTTAGTTTAAGTGTTAGTGGTGGGTTAGATAAAGTGTTAGTGGTGTGTTAGTTTAAGTGTTAGTCTCTGGTTAGTTTAAGTGTTACTGGTGTGTTAGTTTAAGTATTACTGGTGGGTTAGTTTAAGTGTTACTGGTGGGTTAGTTTAAGTGTTAGTGTCGGGTTAGTTAAGTGTTGTTTGTAAACTAACAGGCTACAGGTGAGGTGTACACCCCAAGCCACTGTAAGGAGTGTGGTGTGGGCGTGGCCTGTTGGTTCTACTTCCTGCTGTGTCTTCTCTCTTCAGTATCTCCTGAGGTTACAACAAAGTGTTCCAGGAGTACTCTCGAGCCATCGGCCAGCTGTACCCGGACATCCGCATCGAGGGGGAGAACCACCCCCCCACCCCCTTCAACAGGTGAGCGCTGACATCACTATACTACCCCCCACCCCCTTCAACAGGTAGGCTCTGACATCACTAAACTACCCCCCCCCCCTTCAACAGGTGAGCTCTGACATCACTAAACTACCCCCCCCTTCAACAGATGAGCTCTGACATCACTAAACTACCCCCCTTCAACAGGTGAGCTCTGACATCACTAAACTACCCCCCTCCCCTTCAACAAGGGAGCTCTGACATCACTAAACTACCCCCCCCCTTCAACAGATGAGCTCTGACACCACTAAACTACCCCCCCCTTCAACAGATGAGCTCTGACATCACTAAACTACCCCCCCCCCTTCAACAGGGGAGCTCTGTCATGTCTTCAATCTTCCTCCATTCTCTCCTCAGGCGTGTTGCCCAACTCTAGTCTCTCCTCAGGCGTGTTGCCCAACTGTGGTGTCTCCCCAGGTGTGCTGGAACCCTGATCTCCTACCTGAAGCTGCTCTCCATCCTGCTGATCGTCAGCGGCCAGAACCCCTTCGTCCTGCTCGGCCTCGCCTCCCCCCGGGCCTGGACCTGGAGTCAGGACAACAAGGTGTGGCTTCACTAGATCACCAAGAGGCGTCACACTTTAGAGATGCTGTATACACTCTCATTTCCTTTAATATGTGGATTATTAGATGTAATATTTGATTGTATATTTGTAAACATGTAATCTCCCCCTGGGTTAATCTGACGTGGGTCACCATAGCAACAGATTAAACCCTGTCACTGTTTTTCAGATTTTCTCTTGTCTGATGGCCTTCTTCCTCTGTAACATGATGGAGACCCACTTCCTGTCCACAGGGGCCTTTGAGGTCACTCTGAATGGTGAGTTCTGATTGGTCCAACACATGACATCATTGTGAAAGGGTAGTTCTGATTGGTTCATGACATCACTCTGGTTGTAGTGGGCCGTCCTGGTGTAACCCTGCTTCCTGTCCCCTCTCTCAGACTGTTACTTCCTGGAGTAACCCTTCTTCCTGTCCCCTCACTCAGACTGTTACTTCCTGGAGTAACCCTTCTTCCTGTTCCCTCTCTCAGACTGTTACTTCCTGGTGTAACCCTGCTTCCTGTCCCCTCTCTCAGACGTCCCTTTGTGGTCTAAACTTCAGTCGGGTTACGTCCCGAACATCCAGGAGATCTTCCAGATACTCGACAACCACCTGAAGATGAACCAGGTGGATCCCGTGAGCTTCTCCTCCTCCTAGAGATTAAAGGTGAGCACACAGCGCCCGGCGAGGGATGTGGAGCTGAGGTTTTCATTGTCACAACGAGATGGAATCGTTTCCCAAAGTGTTTCCTTGTTTTCCTGTGAGGACTTCACACTAACCTTCTCCCTGTCTCTTCTCAGCTGTGCTGCGTTCAGGTGTCCCGGCTCAGTAGGACGTTCGACCGCTGGCGTTCATGAAGGCTCGGCCTTAAAGCAGACTCTGCGGGGCCCGGCCGGATGTCCCCCGCCTCAAAACGAGCGTCCCTTCTGCGCTGGATCACCGCTCAGCACTACAGTACCCATGATGCACCTGTCTGCTGTCTCGACTGGTTTCTGTTAGTACAGTTTGATTTTATTTATTTAGTTTGAGGGTCAGAATGAGACGACAGCAACACTGTTAGCTTTATGCTACTTAGGCTCCGTCTGGACCTGCAGTATCAGATAGGAAATGGATATAAATGTGATGAATCATTAAAATCTGATTTATGTAACAATCGTATGTGTCTCACCTTTTAGTCTGTATAACCCTAACCCTATTTTTAGTTTCCAACTTTAAATTCACAACATGAAACGGTTCAGTTATAGTTTATATTATATCATAAATAATATGTTTGGGGTATAAATTAAGCTCTTGGTTTCTTTCTACTGAAGAGGATTTGAGATTCCTGGTTAACTCCAAAATCATACTAATTTTATTTGTCTCAAAACTTTAGGGACACTTGAACAATCAGCCAGTGGACACGTGACTTTACTCGTTCAGTAGAACCAGTCGCGTGACTTTACTCGGCCAGTAGAGTGCTGCTATTTGGTCTCACTGAGGCCGTTTCTCAATATGCAAACTTGTGCGTCCTTTCCTCTCCTTGTGTCCTTTCCTCTACTTGTGTTCTCGTGAAACGTACGTGAAACGTCAGTCTCAGCCCGAGTTCATGTTCCAATTCAAATTTCGCTTCTCTCAAAGCACGGTCAAAATGCCCGGATGTGACTTGATCCTCTCACTTTACCCAGGATGCATCACAGGAGACTTGTGCGTATTCTGGCCAGCATATATCCCACAATGCATTTCACCAGCAACCGGAAACAATAGCGGAGGAGAAAATAAACAACTGACAGATGACTTTTTATAAATACTACTGTTGTTGAGTCACAGAATGTCATTTTAGGTTGTTTTGTTTATTCAACTGTAAAAAATAATTTACACTGAATAATTGGAATAAACTCAGGAGCAAGAACAGCTGATGTGGTGACGTCATCAAATAAGCAGCCGTTCCAATCGCAGAAAGACCGTCCTCCCGTCCTCCGGAGTCTGGGCTCCCGAGACCAGACTCCCAAGACCAGACTCCAGAAGAACACAAGTCTGCAGTCGTGTACTTTGAATTGAGAAACGGCCAGTGTGTAAGTGTGCATTTAACCTGGAGGTCCTCCCACTGGGCTGAATCAGCAGCAGTCTGTTACATGTTCATCAACAATACAACATGGAGGAGGAAAACCCATCACGTTAATGAGTGTTTAGCTGCTCTGCTTTGAAATACCACTTCCTGTTTGTGTACCTGTGCAGGTAGATAGAAGATGAGAAACATGTTGACGCTTCAGTGCGGAACAGCAGGTGGCGGTAATGAGCCTTTAACGCTGAATGCCAGCTTCCGTTACCGGTGAAGAAGAGAAGCAGCAGCAGAAGAAGAAGAAGAAGAAGAAACGGAAGAAACGGAAGCAGCAGAAGTAGAAGCGGCAGCAGCTTCTTCTCAGCAGCACTACTCGTGTCGTCTGTTGTCTCCGCCCAAGTCCTGGGAGACCTCTGGAGGTGTGCCGGCAGCAGCGGGCCTCCAGCTAGCGAGAGCAAACTGACGGTGAGTGGAGCAGCTAGCGGCTAGCTAGCGGTAGCTCTGTTGTTAGCGCTGTCTACTTCGCCCCGAGCAGCACAGGCGTTAGCCCCGGGCTGTAGCCTGTAGCCCCGGAATGTAGCTTGTAGCCTGTAGCCCCGGGCTGTAGCCTGTAGCCCCGGACTGTAGCCTGTAGCCCCGGACTGTAGCCTGTAGCCCCGGGCTGTAACCTGTAGCCCCGCTGGCGGAGCGGGAGCGCAGCAGGAAGCAGGGCTCCGAGGGAACCGGGTTGCTCTCTACACCGTGTGTGCTGGGGATATGCGCGTGCGCGAGGTGTGGTAGCGACACTCCAGTGTGAATAATATTCAGTAATCGCTGGTCTCGAGATGAAAGAAGTCTTTACGTTGTCGGCTTTGCTCAAATGGGGAAAACGTATTGAACCAAAACCCGTAGACCGGATCTGAATCTCTCCAGCAGAGGTCAGCGCTGACCCGGGAACCGCGCGCCATGTCCGGATCCCGAGTTCTAGTTTAGGGAGGCTTGGACCGCAGCGCCTGGGTCCTTCTCTAGTGCTGGTCTGGGGGCCATGGCACCAGCTGCTGGGTCCTCCTCTAGTGCTGGTATTGTGCAGAGGTGTGTGTTGTGAAGGCGTCCGGAGGTCGACATGGGAAGGGCAGGTGGAGGGATGGGTCACATGATGAACCATAGTGGAGATTGGGGCCTCACCATACGATATCACATTGACAAATGAAACTAGGAGGCGGAGCCAGACCTTCACGGCACAGGTTGAGCATTGAACTATGAACATGTGGCATTAGTTGCTAATTGGATATAAATTGGCCGTGCTATGGTAAAAAGAAGATGACCTTTCATGACCTTGACCTTTGACCCGGTCGATCCCAACATCTAATCAATTGGTCCCCGGATAATAACCAATCATCCCACCAAATGCCATGCGATTCGGTTTAACCCTTTTTTACTTAAAGCGACACTATGTAACTTTTCCCCTGTAGCGCCCCCTTAAGGTATTTAACGTTTACTTCAGTGTCGTGAATCTAGCTCTCGAGCCATATATGGCTCTGATCGACGCGAGCTGTCTGGTTCAGACCCGGCCTGGTGTTCTCCACAGCAGCATGTCATTCTGTCTGTACGAGAAGCGGAGCAAATAAAAAGTCACCTGTGAGGTGGACTAGACTATGTGACGTTGGTAATCACTGCCAGACAGCAAGTTTAAGTACTTCCGCCGGTCCAAACCGGAAGTACCGGGCGGTCCCAACATCTTACATTCAGCAGTTCTCTGGCCACAGACCCCGATGGTGGAGGAGGAGATCAACATATTAAGTCTTTGTAGCGGCACCATTTTTATTCAAGCTGTTATTTTAAGGTGGAAGAGTGACATAGTGGGGCTTTAAGTGAATAACACGCACACATCCAAATACACGGGGATCAGAACATTATGAATATGAGCTATAAATACAAATTACTGTCTAACTGGAGCCCATCTTGATGAACGGCATCAAAACTACTTCAAAAGATAGTTGCACTGCACACATTTAATTCTCAGAACAATGAACTGAAATGCTCTAATATATGAAAATGACTTCCATGTTGACGCGTAAACATATCAAAGGTGTTTTAATCAGCGGTCTCCTCCAGGGCCAGTCCTCTCGGTCTGGGGGTCTGACATAGTCCAGAACCTTCCACTCGGCGCTCTAGTCCCCCCCGCTCTGTGGGCGGCGCCCACTTCAGACACCGTGGTCCATCTGCTTTGTGGCGGCAGCACGGGACTCGTCCCGACTCCAAGGAGTCTGAACATGTAGCAGCGTGAGGATTGCCCCGTGTCTGAGCTGTGACTTATGACCTCACGCAGCCTGAGGGCTGAGCGCTCCACTTGAACAGGGCCGGGGGGAGGTCCCACACACATCTGCCCCGAGCAGCGCGGTGTGTCGGTGATGTCATCTGCATCTTTAGTCCCTTCAGGTGCATGAAGGGCAGTGCGTGTGTAACCGTGGCCTCTGTGTTTCGTCTGCAGCGTCTCCAGTCCCTCTGACATGAGCAGCTCTGTAAGTCTTCCTCTTCTTCTTCACCACGTTTCTCATGTTTCGTGACATTCAGGCCGATCTCAGATCAGTTTCTCGGTCACATGATTATTTCTAGAGATGTTCAGATCTGAGATCAGCCCTCCTAAATGTCTTCAGATGAGATCATGATGAATATGACCGTGGCAGTGATGTAATGAGTGTGTGTGTGTGTGTGTGTGTGTGTGTGTTCAGGCACAGAGGAAGAGGAGGACCACAGGTAGTCCTCTTGTTTCCAGGCTCAGAACCAAGAGCAGCAGAGGAGCGAATGCTAGGAGGCCGGCTGACTCCAACAGAGCGGCCATCGGGACGGCTGATGGTGACTCCGCCCCCCCCACAGAGACCATCGCTGGGATGAACAACACTGAGGATAGTCAGTACAGATCAAGGCACCTTTGGATTAGTAAACCACGTCATCCGATCAATAATCAATAATGGATCTGTGTTCAGGTGTAGAGGAGGTGGTGGATCTGACCTGTGAGGGATCAGAGGCTGTGGTGGATCTGACCAACAACGACTCTGTTCTGGTAACGACACCATCCCAGTCTCTAGCTGCACCATTGTGCGCCCCTCAGTCTTTAGCTGCACCATTGTGTGCCCCTCAGTCTCTAGTTGCACCATTGTGTGCCCCTCAGTCTCTCGTTTTCTTCCTGTAATCATGTGAGTCTTGCTGGCTGGTCCTGCCTCTGGACCCATGTTTCCTGTCGTTGTTGAAGAGGAGGGTGAAGCTAAACTCTTCTTCCTCTGTTTTCCTCCTGCTCCACCGCCCAGCTGGTGGACGAAGGTAAAGGCCGTGTCCGTGAGCGTGTGGTCAAGCGGTGGGTTAACTAACCCTAACCAGTGGGGCTGTCAACATGTGTCCCTCCACCAGGTCCTCGGGGCAGGAGAGTCCCCAGTGAGAGTTACGTGGTCAGCAGTGACGAAGAGGAGGACGCGCCGCCTGGCCTCGGCGGCGCCGCCGCGTCCTACGAGCAGAGCAACGGCTCCTCCAGGTAGTATAGACGGATCCTGTCTGACAGTATCTTGAATGCCAGTCGGGTAAAAGATTCAACCCGTCTAATATTATGATAACATTATTATAATATTAGTCAGAAAATTATTATTATTATTGTAATAAGGTAGTAGCCTGATCCCTGTCAACAGTATTGTTCAGTCGCTGCCAGGTAGTAGCCTGATCCCTGGCTCAGTGGAAACGGGAGTGTGTGTGTGTGTTTCAGGTCGACTCCGGGGACGATCAGCTGTCCCGTCTGTCTGGACTCCTACTCTGAGGTGAGACTCCAGCACATCTGTTGCACACCTGGACAGCAGGTAGAATGCTGTTTTGTGATTGGCCGGTTGTTGTTTCCGTCACAGATTGTGGAGAGCGGCCGATTGGTTGTTTCCACTAAATGTGGTCACGTATTCTGCAGTCAGTGTCTGAGAGACGCTCTGACATCATCACACACCTGTCCGACCTGCAGGAAGAGGCTGACCCACCGCCAGTACCACCCTCTCTACGTCTGACCGTCACACACCTGTCTGACCCAGTACCCCCCCCCCCTCTACATCTGACCTTCACACACCTGTCTGACCCAGTACCCCCCCCCCCTCTACGTCTGACCTTCACCTGGTGACCTCTACAGTGACCTCAGCCAATGAAAGGCTTTTTGCTGCTGAGGTTTTTTTGTCTCTAAAACAAAAGACTTTATTTAAGGAGTGATTACAATTGATTGATATTATATAATTGATATATTGAATATATTTTATATTTTCAGTTTATTCTTGGGTTGGTTGTGTTTTTCCCCTTTTGTCTCTGGACAGTTTATTTTCTATTGTGATGGATAAAATGTGTAAAAGTAGAAATAAACTATTCAATTATGTGATGGTGTTTGTTTTGTTTCAGTAGATTGAGTTCACCACAAACCAACGTGTGTGCGTGTGCGTGTGTGTGTGTGTGTGTGTGTGTGTGTGTGTGTGTGTGTGTGTGTGTGTGTGTGTGTGTGTGTGTGTGTGCGTGCGTGTGTGTGTGTGTGTGGTAGCACGATGAAGAGGTTAGGTTCAGTAGCACGATGAAGAGGTGATGTTCAGTAGCACGATGAAGAGGTTAGGTTCAGTAGCACGATGAAGAGGTGATGTTCAGTAGCACGATGAAGAGGTTAGGTTCAGTAGCACGATGAAGAGGTTAGGTTCAGTAGCACGATGAAGAGGTTGGGTTCAGTAGCACAATAAGTTTATCTTGATCAATATGAGTAGTATAATTTACCAGTAAATATAGTATGAGTAGTATAATAGAGACAGTGGATATGAAATGCAAGATATGTACTGTCTGTATATGCACACACACACACAGACACACACACAGTATAACTAGTAAGGTAAGTATCTTGTGACTTTGAGTCACTTCAGATCTCCACAGGTCACAAGACTGATAACTCAGGGTCACCTGACACAAACTCTGCAGCTGATTGGCTGCTGACACCACAGGCTGAGCTCATAGACTTAATATCAATATGTTAGTCTCTGAATAAAAGGTCAGATCAACTTTATTGATCCCACAAAAGAAAATATAAAAACAGTCCAGATGAGTAACCATATTCATACTTCTGACTACATGTAGAACATCAACTGTTTACACTGATGAATATGATGAGAGTAGTAGCATGACGAAGAGGTTATAACTCATTAATGTATATGACATAATGAATATGATGAAAGTAGTATTATGAAGAGGTTATAACTCATTAATGTATGGCATAATGAAATGATGAGAGTAGTATTATGAAGAGATTATAACTCATTAATGTATATGACATAATGAAATGATGAGAGTAGTAGCATGAAGAGGTTATAACTCATTAATGTATATGACATAATGAAATGATGAGAGTAGTATTATGAAGAGGTTATAATTCATGATGAGAGTATCATATATAGGTCTGTGTATGTACACTAGATAGTGTCTTATATAATGTATCACGTTAACTTTATACCGGGTAAACCTGATTGGTCAGCTAACTCAGAGGAAATCCCCTCATTGGAAAGTGCTGAGTCATTTCTCGCCCTCTCATTGGTCGACTCGACCGGACACCGTCAGCGGACCAATGGGAAGCCGCCTCTCTTCTCCTGAGGACAGTGACGTCCAAGACGGAAGTAAACATAAAGGACGTGGTGAGGATTTAAAGCTGCGTCACTTTGTTTTCGAGTCCTAAAGTCGGTGAAAGTCGTGCTTCCGGTCTGGAGAGTGGCCTGTAGTCCCGTGTTCCCGTGTTCCCGTGCCTCGGTGAACCGGTGTCCTGTGTTCCGTGTCTCCGTGCCCCGGTGTCCTGTGTTCCGTGTCTCCGTGCCCCGTGTCCCGTGTCCCGGAGCAGCATGTCGGTCACCGTGAAGGCGTACCTCCTGGGGAGGGACGAGGCCGTGCGAGAGGTCCGGAGGTTCACGGTGGACCACGACGTGTCGTCCAGCTTCGAGTACCTGAACCGGAAGACCACGAGCGTGTTTACTCAGCTGAAGAGCATCAACATGTTCTATAAAGGTACATATTATTTAATATTTATACACACACACACACACATATATATATATATATATATATATATATATATATATATATATATATATATATATTGTAACGGACTCAGAGAAATGTGACATGTACTGTTATAGTTAAATGTTTTTGTTAAGTTAATAGTTCGGGAGGTCAGTGAATGTCTCATGACCGGGGATTGGCAGAGCGAGGGAGGGGGCGGGGCGTCTAGCCGGGGGGAAGTGAGGCTACGGCGAGCGCGAGTGTCGTGTGTGACTGGAACGTTATACCGATGTTGACGGTTGGTTTTAGCACAGGCTACGGGCCACAGTAGCCTGTGTATTGTTCACGAATAAAGACATCACATAAACCGGATAACGTCTCGTAGCTTTCCTGACCCAGGGTCGCTACATTTGGTGTCAGAAGTAAAACTTTCGCTCTTCATCAACATCGCCGCACGGGATACCGGCGAAGAAACGTTCGAATATCAGCGGTGAGAAGAATGTGGTCGGGGAGCCGTCTCGAGATTAAGCGGGAAAAAGAAAGTGACGGACAAGGATGGGACGGCGTATCCGAGGCCAGGTGGACTACGGAGCACCGAGAGCGGGTGAAGGAAATGACCGCTCGGATGGCTGCGGAGGCTGGTTTGGGCCTCTCGGACCGCGCCGAGGGTCGACATAACGGCTGAAGAGAAAAGACGGCGGCTACAGAAAGGGACATGACCGTACACCCTGAGCCACGCCGAGAAGCTGTTCCGGCCACAATAAAGACCCCAGATATGACGGTAAATCCAACTGGGAAGCTTTTCATGCACAGTTTGAACTGTTAGCCCATGCTAGTGAATGGTCCACTAGTATAAAGGCTCTCCAGCTAGCCATGTGCCTCACAGGTGACGCTTCATCAAGCCTGCTGCTGCTGAGTCCCGATGATAGGAGTAATTATGACGCACTAATTGGGGCTCTAAAGCGACGATTTGGACAATGCTCTGCTACTAGCCTGCTCCGCTCTGAACTATGCAGCAGACAGCGAAGGCCAGAGGAGCCGCTGAGGGAGCTCGCTAATGACATTGAGGGGCTTGTTCACCGTACCTACGCCCACATGCCTCCGTCCATCCAGAGCGAGCTAGCCAGGGACCATTTCCTCCAGGCCCTGCTGCCAGCGGACCTGCGCATCCAGACACTACTAGCTCACCCCGGGTCGCTCCAGGAAGCGTTGGAGTCAGCTACGGAGAGAGAAATGATGTGTGCCGGCGCTGTGGGTAAAGTGGCTGGAAAATCACCATAAGGGAGAGCTGCTTGTGGGACTGAAATGGAGTTGGTGCAGCCTGCCTGGGTGGGGGAGCTAACCCAGCTGGTGAGGGCTGCCACCTTAAGAGAGGAGAGGCAAGACAAGCCACGACCAAGAGTCTGCTGGGGGGGGGGGGAATCTGGCCACTTGCTGCGACACTGCCCCCGCTCCAACGATCCGGGGACCGCATAATCGGGACGACCCCTGGCACTATGTCCCAGCTCCCTGTAATTACCAAAGCTACGCAGCGGTCCGACCAAGTAGGGACATCCAGACCACCGGAGGATTTTGATGGTCAGCTGGAGCGACTAGTGGTGCTGGGTCGGACCTGGATAGGAGACTGTTGGTATGCACCACTCACTATTGGAGGGACATGCTGCTCTGCACTTGGCGACACAGGTTCGTCAGCAACCCTGGTGAGGCCCGATGTGGTGAAAAATGGAACTGTTATTTTTCCCACGATAGTGAAACTGCAGTCGGTCACCGGAGAGCGAGCCCTAACAATATAATGTATTAACCTGAAGAGCATCAACATGTTCTATAGAGGTACATCAATATTATATATATATATTGTCTTAACCTGAAGAGCATCAACATGTTCTATAGAGGTACAGCAATATTTAATATTTATACATAGGTAGATAGGTAATTATTTAACATTTATAAATATACAAACCTTCACTGACTTCACACATTGTGCATCTTTGCAAAGAGAGAATCGTCCTCAAAGTAACATCCTGGTATCTATTTGGCGTACTTTACTCTGAACCAGTAACATCCTGGTATCTACTCAGCGTACTTTATTCTGAACCAGTAAGATCCTGGTATCTACTCATCTGGACATCTCATGAGGGTTCCCTTTATTACAACACCAAAGTTATTATTAAAATAGCCCTTGTGGGTGCAGAGATGAACTGGTTTGAGTTTGGGTCAGAAAAGTTAATGATGATGATGAGTGTGTTTTATATGATGAAGATGAAGATGAAGACCTGGTGGCGTTTTCCTCTGACGACGAACTGATGATGGGTCTGACCTGCATGAAGGAGTCCACCTTCCGCCTCTTCATCAAAGGTACAAACACACACCGAGCCTCATCCCCATTCACTCCACATGACATCTATTGTTCATCTGGTCACATGACATCTATTGTTCACCTGGTCACATGACATCTATTGTTCTCTCCATCCTGGAGAGGATCCTCCTGTTGCTTTCCTAAAGGTTTCTTCCCTTTTTCTTTCTTTCTTGGGAGTTGGTCCTGATCTGATGTGAGGTCAAAGGTCAAAGCTCAGGTTGTCTAGGTGTACAGACTGGAAAGCTCTCTGAGGGGAGTTTGTGATATTGGCTCTGCAAAATAAATGAACCCTGAAAATTAAAGCATTTCATTGTTTGGTTCTAATAAAGTTGTATTGAATTCTTTTAGAGAAGAAGGAGAATCGTCAAGACTTTCCTCTTCACGCCTTCCCTCCCTTCACCTTCGGCCACCCTCCTCCTCCTCCTCCTGGAGCTCCTCAGGGTGCTCGCCCTCACCTGGCCTCCCCCCCACTGCACCGTGACATAACGTGTGACGGCTGCGAGGGTCCCGTGGTGGGAACCCGCTTCAAGTGCTCTGTGTGTCCCAACTACGACCTGTGCTCGTCCTGCCAGGCCCGGGGCGCGCACACGCAGCACCCGCTGCTGCCGCTCTGGCACCCGCTGCAGGTGAGGGGCGTCATGGGAGGGATGCACATGTCACACGTGTGAAGTTCATTAGAAACACACTCGAAGAGTTATTCTATATCATAATAATAAACTGCGTAAAATACGAGTTTGAGATAATTGTGCATTGTAATCCCAAGTAAATATTTACAAATGATTCCTAGCAATATGTGCGTTACTGTTCTATAGAACTCATTCTATACTCGTTACTGTTCTATAGAACTCATTCTATACTCGTTCTTGTTCTATAGAACTCATTCTACACTGCTAATTCAGCCCTGCTGTATATGGATGTTATTTATTCCCTTACTGTCTTGTCTGCAGTGGTTCCCTCGGGCCAAGTGGATGAAAAGGATGCGACACTGCATGTGGAACCAGAACATGAACCTGAACCCCGCTCAAGACCAGGACCAGGATCCGAACGAGACTCAGACCTCCGAGCCTGCTGCTGACCACAGCACCTCTGGTCAGTGTTAATTAACTGATAATCAAATTAATAAACTGACATGAAATCAGAGACTTATTCTCATTAATGAAATGATCCCTGACCTCTGACCTGTCTGCAGCCTCACAGGCCAACGTGGACTTCCTGATGAACATTGGCGAGGGCGTGGCGGCCATGTTGAACCCACTGGGTAAGGATGTCGCGGTTTATCTGAGAGTCACGTCACATGGACAAAGCGTGATGAGCAACAGACAAAATACTTTATCAAATACAAACATAGTGGGTGTAATAATCAGGATTCAGAGTATCGTTTGGATTCATTGGGTCCAGACAAGTCAACCAGTTATTTCACAGGAACATATTCAATACCACAGTTCACTTCATAAGCTGTGTTCTCCCTGTAAAATAACTTAAGACGCTTTCATTTGGCTGTTATTAAATGTCTGAGTCTCATTTGCTGGCGTGACTCGAAACTGGAAGTCACAGATTGGTGAAAACAATATGCGAGTTGAAACACCCTAGAGCGTTCATTGGATCCCTAACCCCAACCCTAGAGCGTTTATTGGATCCCTAACCCCAACCCTAGAGCGTTCATTGGATCCCTAACCCCAATCCGAGAGCGTTCATTGGATCCCTAACCCTAGATTTTATGAATGTTAAGGAACCTCCAATTTATCGTTGTGTTTTTATATCATGTATCTCCCCTCCTCCCGTTATCATAACACTGATGGGTCTGTTATCATAACATTGATAGATCTGTTATCATAACACTGATAGGTCTGTTATCGTAACACTGATAGATCTGTAATCCCCGGTTCTTTTTAAATTGTGTTGGACGTTCTTGTTAAACTCGCCTCTCTCGACCTTTCCTGGGAAACAGACCTGGGCACTGTTTACGTCTAAGCCCAAGTCTAAGCCCAAGTCTAAGCCCAAGTCTAAGCCCAAGTCTAAGCCCAAGTCTAAGCCCAAGTCTAAGCCCAAGTCTAAGCCCAAGTCTAAGCCCAAGTCTAAGCCCAAGTCTAAGCCCAAGTCTAAGCCCAAGTCTAAGCCCAAGTCTAAGCCCAAGTCTAAGCCCAAGTCTAAGCCCAAGTCTAAGCCCAAGTCTAAGCCCAAGTCTAAGCCCAAGTCTAAGCCCAAGTCTAAGCCCAAGTCTCAACATGAGGGTCGTTCAGGGACCATCACATTTTTCTCGTCCCAACGCAGAGAATGATCAATGTGGTTAAACAAATTATATATTATTGGGTTGCTCCTTGTGTGGGTATTTGCAAACTGGAAGTGATGGTGGTTTTTCAAAGTAAGAGTGGGTTTAAAAGATGTCTGTTTGCTGCTGTGGATGAGTGAGGTGTAAACAGGAAGTAATGTGTGTGTCTGCAGGTATTGACGTAGACATCGATGTGGAGCACGAGGGCCAGAGGTCAAAGGTGACCCCTCTTCCTCAGAGTGAGGGGGAGGAGCCAGAAGTGGGCGGAGCCAGCAGTGAGGGGTCTAAGGTCAGTTCATCACCCGTGTGATGTTGTCCAGGTAACACTGGATACATCAATCAATCTTGTCTGATGATAAACAATTAATCTATAATAAATACCCCCACAGGACTGGATCAGACCATAATGACCATATAACAAGAACAATGAATCTATATTTATGTGAAGTCTAGCATTCTGCGTGTGACATATTCACTTTCTATCCCCCTTCTCTCTCCGACTGCATTGCAGAAGTACATTCCATTGATGGGTTGAATGTTTATACAAAAGCATTCAGAAACATTAAAAAGTGACAAATTCCTGTTGGAATAAATAATATTTCTGTGCACTGAGCCTCAGGTCTAGATCTCAGACCAGTCCCACCACTGTAACCAGTAAACCTGACCCAGTCTGTGCCGTACAGGTGTGCAAAGACTCTGAAGAGGATTGGACTCACCTGAGCCCCAAAGAAGTCGACCCCTCTACCGGAGAGCTGCAGTCCCTCCAGCCCGTAGAGCAGGACCAGGGTCCTCTGTCAGGACAGCAGGGCCCCACGGGTCTGAAGGAGGCGGCTTTGTACCCGCACCTGCCTCCAGGTAAGACCCCGCCTTCTCCTCCCGGAGGGCTCGGTGGAGGTCAGGCTTCCTCAGGAGGACACCATAGAGCTGAATCGATGTTTCCAGTTACAAGGACATGATTTCTAAGCAGACAACAGGAAACACAATGACACATTGAACCACACGTATGCCAGAGGACCGAGGCCCCACCCACTTCAGAGCGTCTCCTCCAGCCCCATGTTCTGTTATCAGTCCGGTGGTCTTAGTTCAGACAACATTCCTCAGCCATCAGACCTCTGTGACGTCTTCTTCTCCCCCCAACAGAGGCGGACCCCCGCCTGGTGGAGTCTCTGTCGCTCATGCTGTCGATGGGTTTCACCGATGAAGGCGGTTGGTTGACGCGTCTCCTTCAAGCCAAAAACTTTGATATTGGTGCGGCGCTTGATGCTATCCAGTATGCCAAACAGCCCCGCCCTCTCCAGCCCTGATGATGTCATTGCTGACATCATCTGTACTGAACAACATTTTAACAGATGATTTATACAACAGCCAGATGTTCTTCTTGTTTCCTGTAATCTGAGTTTCAATCCGTCTTAAATATTATAACCATTGCCTTCACTTCTCCTTTGCCTCCTTGGTGTGTGCCTTTGAGCAAGTGGTCCCTGTCCCAGTGTTGTTCTAACCTGCAGACACTCCCTGATGTGAGGGAGGAGGAAACGGATCTGTGAAGCCCTCCCTTGAGCTTCGATCCTGCTTGTGCAGCTGTAACACGTGTGTGTCTTTACACCTGCAAACTTGTCGTTTTTCCGCGAAATCTGCCATTTTGAAATGAAAATATGTCAATCACGTGAATCGTGTAGATCCAAAGAGTGTGTGTGTGTGTGTGTGTGTGTGTGTGTGTGTGTGTGTGTGTGTGTGTGTGTGTGTGTGTGTGTGTGTGTGTGTGTGTGTGTGTGTGTGTGTGTGTGTGTGTGTGTGTGTGTGTGTGTGTGTGTGTGTGTGTGTGTGTGTGTGTGTGTGTGTGTGTGTGTGTGTGTGTGTGTGTGTGTGTGTGTGTGTGTGTGTGTGTGTGTGTGTGTGTGTGTGTGTGTGTGTGTGTGTGTGTGTGTGTGTGTGTGTGTGTGTGTGTGTGTGTGTGTGGGGTCGGTCAACTGGCGGGCCAGTGTTTGAGATTGGAGAGACTAGAAGAAAAGGAGATGTTGTGATCTTCAAAATAAAACATCTTTGATGTGATGTGTCGAGTCTTGGCCAATCAGCATTCAGATGTCTACAGCGTCTTCATCTGACTTAGCGTTAGCCTGCTACATCTACTGCTGTCATGCTGCATGGTGTATCAATGCTAACAAGGTACCGCACCTGAAAAATAATACCATTTAGCCAATTTCGATGCTTTATACAAATAGCTGAGATCATGCTGTCTGCACACTTCCCTGAAAAGGGGGCTGGGCTGCCTGCACAGGGAACAGCCTGATCTCTATTTAGTATTCTCTCATATATATACAGCCTGATCTTATTTATATTAATTAGGGCTGGGCAACGATTAAAAATGTTAATCGCATGATTTCCCCGATTAATCGCATTTGTATACGCAAAATCCAATAATTAATTCAAAAGTAGTGTATAGCACACTTGTATTTTAAATGTTGCTCCATATGAACTAAAGAGTTGTCATCCTGTTGGAGAGAGACACACCAGAAAACACTTTCAGGGCCGTTTGTCAACTCATATAACTTGACACTTATTTTAAATGTTCTGCCATATGAACTAAAGGGCCATAAAACCTGTTGTGAAAACATACACTTAACATAAGCATGTGTATCGTAGCAGTTAAATAAGATAAATACTTTGTAAATCTCCACTTAAACAATGGTATCAAAACAAACAGAACTCAAGCTTATTGCCACTGCAGGGCATCAATGTTAGAGGTGGAGCACCAACATGTGATCACATGATCACATTTACTAAAGCAGAACACAACAAACATAGAAGGAAATTAGCTACGCTGTATTTGTATCAGGTTTCTCACTGCTACCGGTGGGTTTCCCCCACCAGCACCAAGGATCAGCCACTCTCCAAGAGGTTTCGTTAAAACGACATATTTATTTATCGCAGACCGCAACACCGTGTCCCTCCAGCTCTGCTGCCCGTTTTATCCCAGCAGCAGCAGCAGCAGCAGCAGCAGCAGCAGCAGCAGCAGCAGCAGCAGCAGCAGCAGCAGCAGCAGCAGCAGCAGCAGCAGCAGCCGCAGCCGCAGCAGCAGCAGCAGCATCGGCAGCTGACTGTCAACCAGCCAGCAGCCGAGGCCACATTGGGGACACCTGCCACAGTATTTAATTGTAAAGACATGTTATATGTTCTAACATAGCTCTTCCCTTGTTACAGTCCTACAGTCAGCTATGAACAAGAGGTACAGCTCAGTCACGTTAACTCAACCAGCAGCAACGTGGATGTCACATGGGTTTCATATGTAAACCAACCAGCTGTTAACAACACCAGGATTCAGAAACCCGGTGGCCTGATGGAGAAAACTACGTTGAGGACCTGATGTTACGCCCACCAATGTACTTGTACGTGTGGTGAAATAGCTTTGGTGCACCCAAAGGTTGGGGTAAAAAAAGGAATAAATAAATCATAATAATTAAATATATATTTTATTTATAATTATTTTCATATTATATGTACTATATTGTCATTTCTTTTTTAAAGGTAAAAAGTAGTGTCCAGCCTCAGTTGTCGCTCGCTCAGTGGAGCCCGTACTGTTACACGCATGCGCTGTGGGGGCCTTGGAGGCCAATGTCGCCGTTGCCATGCTCGCAGGTACCTACGGATACCTACCGCTGTATAAACGGACCTCCTGAGCAGCGACAAACTGAAGGCTTGGCTGCACTACAATATGACTAAATGTCTCAAGACTATTTATAGCAATGCAGTCAATCACCATTCTCAGACGTGGTGCAAATATTTTTTTTATTTTTTTTTAATGTATATGATATATTCCAGAGCTCTCGGTCATTTCACAGAAACCGACTGCACATTTCCCAATGTTTTAGTTTGAAAGTTATTTGTTTTTTGATGTGGCTGAGTTGGCTGAGTTGGCTGAGTTGGCTGAGTTGGCTGAGTTGGCTGAGTTGGCTGAGTTGGCTGAGTTGGCTGAGTTGGCTGAGTTGGCTGAGTTGGCTGAGTTGGCTGAGGTATGGTAGTTGGCTGAGTCGGGTTAGGGCTTTGTAACGAAGTACTTGGACCTTTTTTGTCGTTACTTTCATTCCACCTGTAGTACAGCAGTGAAGACAAATGAGTTGCA